>JAQSEC010004143.1:780615-1178446 GCA_028564925.1 Lithobates sylvaticus
TTGGCATGGATATAGTCTTCTATTGTGTGAAGTTTGGGGGAAATTGGTTAACATTTAAGGTCTTTTTTGTACGTTAAGCTCTCCAAAAAACAAGCTTAACGTGCCTAGTTTGCCTTGTGGCACAGCGAATCGCATGAAACTTTTTGGATGGGTTTGGGAAGTTGAGATCTTAGGCTGTGCAAAGTTTCAGGGCAATTGATTGAGGTTTAGGCACTTTATTACACGTTAAAACGGTTCTGCACACATTTCATTTAGTAAATCTCTTTGCCTTCCAAATCAGGCAAAGAGTACTAAATGAAATGTGTTTTTTTTTTTACTTACATTGTAATTGATGACTTCCTGTCTTCTGTCTCTTCGGGGGTGGGCGGGGTCTGTGCGGGGATCCTCGTCACGCCGCACTGTCTCCTGGGATCTGGTGTCATTGATCCCAGGAGTCAGTGCGGGCATCTTCCGAAATCTCGCGAGATTTCGGCCACATCTTCCGAAATCTCGTGAGATGTCGGCAGATGTGCCGTTACTGCGCACGAGCGAGTAACGGCGGTGCATGCTGGGCCATCTAAAGTGCCTGTGGGGTTCCACAGGCAAGATGGACCCCAGCAGACAAGAAGAAGATGAAGAATTTTATCGGAGGAAAACCGGCGGCGATCGAGATGGAAGATGGAACAGGTAAGTCCCCCAATTGAGCTATATGCCCCTGGCATATAGCCCAAAAAATAAATAAAAAAAAAAACGAGTGCAGAACCGCTTTCAGCTACACTAAGCCATTTTCACATTAAATGTTTTAGTATTGTAAAATATAGCTTAACGTGAATAACTTTTGGTGTGATTAACCAAATGAGCAGAATATGTTGGCATGGATAGAGTCTTCTATTGTGTAAAGTTTGGTGGAAATTGGATAACATTTAAGGTCTTTTTTGTACGTTAAGCCACATTAAGCTCCCCAAAAATCAAGCTTAATGTCCTTAATTTGCCTTGTGGAACTCCGAATCGTATGAAACTTCTTGGATAGGTTTGGGAAGTTGAGATCTTAGGCTGTGCAAAGTTTCAGGGCAATCGATTGAGGTTTAGGCACTTTATCACACATTAAGCTACATTAAGCCACATTAAGCCATTTTCACATTAAATGTTTTAGCATTGTGAAATATAGCTTAATGTGAATAACTTTTGGTGTGATTAACCAAATTAGCTGAAACTTTCAGAATATGTTGACATGGATAGAGTCTTCTATTGTGTGAAGTTTGGGGGAAATTGGTTAACATTTAAGGTCTTTTTTGTACGTTAAGCTCTCCAAAAAACAAGCTTAACGTGCCTAGTTTGCCTTGTGGAACACCGAATCGCATGAAACTTCTCGGATGGGTTTGGGAAGTTGAGATCTTAAGCTGTCCAAAGTTTCAGGGCAATTTATTGAGGTTTAGGCACTTTATTACACGTTAAGCTACATTAAGCCATTTTCACATTAAATGTTTTAGTATTGTAAAATATAGCTTAACGTGAATAACTTTTGGTGTGATTAACCAAATGAGCTGAAATTTTCAGAATATGTTGGCATGGGTAGAGTCTTCTATTGTGTAAAATTTGGTGGAAATTGGATAACATTTAAGGTCTTTTTTGTACGTTAAGCCACATTAAGCTCCCCAAAAATCAAGCTTAATGTCCTTAATTTGCCTTGTGGAACTCCGAATCGCATGAAACTTCTTGGATAGGTTTGAGAAGTTGAGAACTTAGGCTGTGCAAAGTTTCAAGACAATTTATTGAGGTTAAGGCACATTATGGTACGTTAAGCTCTTTACATTAAACGTTTTAACATTGTAAAATATAGCTTAATGTGAATAACTTTTGGTGTGATTTACTAAATGAGCTGAAATTTTTAAAATATGTTGGCATGGATAGAGTCTTCTATTGTGTGAAGTTTGGAGGAAATCGGTTAACATTTAAGGTCTTTTTTGTACGTTAAGCCACATTAAGCTCCCCAAAAAACAAGCTTAATGTCCTTAATTTGCCTTGTGGAACTCCGAATCGCATGAAACTTCTTGGATGGGTTTGGGAAGTTGAGATCTTAGGCTGTGCAAAGTTTCAGGGCAATTGATTGAGGTTTAGGCACTTTATTACACGTTAAGCTACATTAAGCCATTTTCACATTAAATGTTTTAGTAAGTCCCTGGTGTGAGCACACATAGGACCTATATTTTCTTGTCAGCACACATAGTACCTATAGTGTGTTTGTGTCAGCACCCATAGGACTTATAGTGTGTTGTGAGCACACATAGGACCTATATTTTCTTGTCAGCACACATAGTACCTATAGTGTGTTTGTGTCAGCACCCATAGGACTTATAGTGTGTTGTGAGCACACATAGGACCTATATTTTCTTGTCAGCACACATAGTACCTATAGTGTGTTTGTGTCAGCACCCATAGGACTTATAGTGTGTTGTGAGCACACATAGGACCTATATTTTCTTGTCAGCACACATAGTACCTATAGTGTGTTTGTGTCAGCACCCATAGGACCTATAGTGTGTTGTGAGCACACATAGGACCTATATTTTCTTGTCAGCACACATAGTACCTATAGTGTGTTTGTGTCAGCACCCATAGGACCTATAGTGTGTTGTGAGCACACATAGGACCTATATTTTTTTGTCAGCACACATAGTACCTATAGTGTGTTTGTGTCAGCACCCATAGGACCTATAGTGTGTTGTGAGCACACATAGGAGCGCTATTTCTTCGTCAGCACACATAGTACCTCTAGTGTGTTTGTGTCAGCACCCATAGGACCTACAATGTGTTGTGAGCACACATAGGAGCTCTATTTTTTATACAATATACACTACCCACTACAATGGCTGGAAGACCGCCAAGGAGAGGCAGACCATCCCGAGGCAAGAACACAGGGCAAGCAGGCTCTGTTTCTAGAGACAACAGTGCTGGTCGTGGACGTGGTCGTGCATCGTCATCAGCACGTGGCCATGGGACACGCTTGTCTTTGTTTTCGGCAGCTGGACATGTTGAGCCGCATCATGCCGAAGGCTTGGTAGAATGGATGACCAAGCCCTCCTCATCCTCCTCATCCTCTCTCACCCAGGCTCAGGGTACTGGCAGAGCAGCTGCCAACGCGTACTCAATGGCATCATCAGCCACCCCTTCCCTAGACGCACCATGTCCTCCTGAGTCCCCCGAACTGTTTGAGCACAGTGTTGGGTACATGCTCCAGGAGGATGCCCAACGATTTGAAGGCTCGGATGATGATACCCAGCTTGAGGAAGGCAGTAGTGTGCGTGCAGAGAGAGGGGATGCTGAAGGACAGCAATCTGGCAGTAATGTTCCACCAGCTGCAGCTTACTGCCAGGTTTGCTCTAGAGGTGAAGAGGGAGGGGATGATGAGGTCACTGACTCCACGTGGGTGCCTGAAGGGAGAGAGGAGGAGGAGGAGGAGGAGGATGCGGCGGCACATGTCCAACGAGGCAGGATGCCCCCTGGAGGCCAGCTAGAGGCCAGCACACCAACTGAATCACACCGCAGAGTTCCGCCTGTGCAGGGCGCTGCCTCTGCACGTTATCACAAAAGTTCTTTGGTGTGGGCCTTTTTTGAGACGAGTGCATCAGATCGCACCACTGCTATTTGCAATATTTGTCTCAAGCGTATCTCGCGTGGCCAAAACATCAGCCGCTTGGGCACCACAAGCATGAGCAGACATATGTCGACCTGCCATGCAGCTCGTTGGCAAGCGCACATTAAAGACCCACACCAAAGAACAAAGCAGACCTCTCCTTGCTCCTCATCAGCTGGGATCTCCATCCCCACTATATCTTCAGTCCTCTCTGAAAGCTGCTCTGAGAGGACTGAAGGTGTAGAATTAGGTGTGTCACAACCAAGTACTTGCAGTACACCGACGTCCGATTCTACCAGGCAAATTTCCCTGCCCCAGCTGCTGGACCGTCGAAAGAAGTATACTCCCAGCCATCCACATGCCCAGCGGTTGAATGCTAGCTTGGCTAAATTGCTAGCACTTCAACTGCTGCCTTTTCAGTTGGTAGACTCGGCCCCTTCAGTGAGTTTGTTCAATGTGCGGTTCCTCAGTGGCAGGTTCCCAAACGCCACTTTTTCTCACGGAAGGCGATTCCGTCTCTCTACCGGCATGTGGAAGGCAATGTCCATGCCTCGCTGGACAGGGCGGTCAGTGGTAAGGTGCATATTACCACTGACTCATGGTCCAGCAGGCATGGACAGGGACGTTATCTGTCTTTCACGGCCCATTGGGTCACTCTATTGGCAGCTGGGATGGATGCAGGACAAGGTGCAGTAGTGTTGGAGGTTGTTCCGCCACCACGCCTCCAAAATGCTACTACTGGTTGTGAAACACCTCTCTCCTCCACCCCCTCCTCTTCTTCTTCCTCCATGGCCTCTTCGAGTGCTCTGTTCTCGGAACCAGCGGTGCTCCGTAGGCATACAAGGGGCTACGCGAGTACACAGGCAAAAAGATGCCATGCCGTGCTTGCGCTGGTGTGTTTGGGGGACAGGAGCCACACTGGGGCAGAGGTTCTGGCAGCTCTGCAGGGGCAGGCCGAGAGGTGGTTGACACCACGCCAGCTTAAGCCAGGAATGGTGGTTTCTGACAATGGCACCAACCTCCTCTCCGCCCTGCGACAGGGGCAGCTCACCCATGTGCCCTGTATGGCTCACGCCCTCAACCTGGTGGTGCAGCGGTTCTTGGGCAGGTACCCAGGCTTACAGGATGTCCTGAGGCAGGTCAAGAAAGTCTGTGTGCATTTCCGCCGATCGTATAATGCCAGTGCTCGGCTGGCTGAGCTGCAAAAGGAGCTGAACCTGCCCAAGAACCGCCTAATATGTGACATGCCCACCAGGTGGAACTCAACGTTGGCCATGCTGCAGCAACTGCACACGCAGCAGAGGGCCATCAATGAGTACCTTTGTGACTACGGCACCAGGACAGGGTCAGGGGAGCTTGGCTTTTTTTCCCCACGCCAGTGGAACATGATCAGGGATGCATGCACTGTCCTCTCACCATTTGAGGAGGCCACAAGGATGGTGAGTAGTGACAGTGCATGCATCAGTAACACTGTACCTCTTGTCCACCTGTTGGAGCATACGCTGCGTGGGATAATGGACAGGGCACTTGAGGCAGAACAGAGGCAGGAAGAGGAGGACTTCCTTGCCTCTCAAGGCCCCCTTTATCCAGACAGTGTTCCTTCTGTCCCACCCATCACACAGGAAGAGGATGAGAGAGTGAGGAGGAGGAGGAGGAGGAGGAGGATTGTGTGAGCATGGAGGTGGAGCCTGGCACTCAGCATCAGCAGCAGCAGTCTTTTAGGGATGATGTACAGTCCCAACAAACCAGTGGACTTGTACGTGGCTGGGAGGAGGTTGGTGGCGATCATGTCGTCCTCAGTGACCCAGAAGACTCCGGACCGAATGCTTCAGCTAACCTATGTTGCATGGCCTCCCTGATCCTGCAAAGCCTGCGGAAGGATCCTCGTATTCTTCGGATCAAGGAGAGGGACCATTACTGGCTGGCCTCTCTCCTTGATCCACGGTACAAGTGTAAGGTTGCGGACCTTATCTTGCCATCGCAGAAGGAGCAGAGGATGAGACATCTCAGGGAGGCCTTGCAGAAAGGTCTGTGCAATGCGTTCCCAGAAACTGGGAGGTTACAAACTCCTGGTCCTGGACGACGAGTAGTTGCGTTCAGACAATTTTTTAGTCCGCAGCCCCAAGGTATGATCGGTTCCAGCAACCATCGCCAGCGTCTGATATACATGGTGCAGGAATACCTAGGGGCAAGGTCAGACTTGGACACCTTTCCCACCGAAAATCCTCTGGCTTACTGGGTCTTGAGGATGGATCACTGGCCAGAGCTTGTACAGTATGCAATTGAGCTACTGGCCTGTCCTGCATCCAGCGTTCTTTCCGAACGCACATTCAGTGCTGCTGGAGGATTTGTCACCGATCACAGGGTGCGCCTGTCCACCGACTCGGTTGATTGACTGACCTTCATACAAATGAATCAGTCTTGGATGACCACCAGCTACCAGGCACCTGAAGCGGATATAACTGAATAATTTATAATGTCACATCCCTTTAAGACTGCCTATGCTGATGCTGAGTGACTGTCCTGTTATGTTTACTGACTATCCTCTTCCTCCTCCTCAATGATCCATTCCTTGATAGCTTGGAAGAACATTTTTGTTTCTGGGTGCCACCACACCAGTGCCTAAGGCACAATTTTTCAGCCCCTGTATAACAGGGGCGTGTAATTACAATTTTTTTAAAAAAATGCTTCGCAACAGGTGTGACTGCTGTGCTCCAAGTACAGTATCTGTGAGGGGTTGCAGTGTTGTGGCACCAGCACCAATGTCTAAGGCACAATTTTTCAGCCCCTGTATAACAGGGGCGTGTAATTACAATTTTTTAAAAAATGCTTTGCAACAGGTCTGACTGCTGTGCTCCAAGTACAGTATCTGTGAGGGGTTGCAGTTTTGTGGCACCAGCACCAGTGCCTAAGGAACAATTTTCAGCCCCTGTTGGGGCGTGTAATTAAAATTTTTAGGCAATGCTTTGCAACAGGTCTCATTGCTGTGCTCAGAGTACAGTATCTGTGAGGGGTTGCAGTGTTGTGGCACCAGCACCAATGCCTAAGGCACAATTTTTCAGCCCCTGTTTAACAGGGGCGTGTAATTACAAATCTTGATCTAATAGTTCACAGCAGGGCCCATTCCTGCGCCCACCAAGAGTAATTGTGAGGGCTTACAGTCTTGTGGCAACACCGTCCACCACCACCACCAAAGGCCCAATTTTTCTGCCCTGTTCAACAGGTGCATGCAATTACAAATCTTGATCTAATAACTCACAGCAGGGCCCATTCCTGTGCCCACCAAGAGTAACTGTGAGGGCTTACAGTCTTGTGGCAACACCGTCCACCACCACCACCAAAGGCCCAATTTTTCTGCCCTGTTCAACAGGTGCATGCAATTACAAATCTTGATCTAATAACTCACAGCAGGGACCATTCCTGAGCCCACCAAGAGTAACTGTGAGGGCTTACAGTCTTGTGGCAACACCGTCCGCCACCACCACCAAAGGCCCAATTTTTCTGCCCTGTTCAACAGGTGCATGCAATTACAAAAATTGATCTAATAACTCACAGAAGGGCCCATTCCTGCGCCCACCAAGAGTAACTGTGAGGGCTTACAGTCTTGTGGCAACACCGTCCACCACCACCACCACCAAAGGCCCAATTTTTCTGCCCTGTTCAACAGGTGCATGCAATTACAAATCTTGATCTAATAACTCACAGCAGGGACCATTCCTGTGCCCACCAAGAGTAACTGTGAGGGCTTACAGTCTTGTGGCAACACCGTCCACCACCACCACCAAAGGCCCAATTTTTTCTGCCCTGTTCAACAGGTGAATGCAATTACAAATCTGGATCTAATAACTCACAGCAGGGCCCATTCCTGCGCCCACCAAGAGTAACTGTGAGGGCTTACAGTCTTGTGGCAACACCGTCCACCACCACCACCACCACCAAAGGCCCAATTTTTCTGCCCTGTTCAACAGGTGCATGCAATTACAAATCTTGATCTAATAACTCACAGCAGGGACCATTCCTGTGCCCACCAAGAGTAACTGTGAGGGCTTACAGTCTTGTGGCAACACCGTCCACCACCACCACCAAAGGCCCAATTTTTCTGCCCTGTTCAACAGGTGCATGCAATTACAAATCTTGATCTAATAACTCACAGCAGGGCCCATTCCTGCGCCCACCAAGAGTAACTGTGAGGGCTTACAGTCTTGTGGCAACACCGTCCACCACCACCACCACCAAAGGCCCAATTTTTCTGCCCTGTTCAACAGGTGCATGCAATTACAAATCTTGATCTAATAACTCACAGCAGGGACCATTCCTGTGCCCACCAAGAGTAACTGTGAGGGCTTACAGTCTTGTGGCAACACCGTCCACCACCACCACCAAAGGCCCAATTTTTCTGCCCTGTTCAACGGGTGCATGCAATTACAAATCTTGATCTAATAACTCACAGCAGGGCCCATTCCTGTGCCCACCAAGAGTAACTGTGAGGGCTTACAGTCTTGTGGCTACACCAACATCTAATGGGGCAAATTTCTGCAAAGTATATACGGCAGGCCCCTACTTTCAATAATCCAACTTACAAACGACTCCTACTTGCAAACGGAAGGAGAAAACAGGAAGTGAGAGGAAATCTACCCCTAGGAAGGGAAATTCTATCCTGTTACATTTAATTTGGGAAAAAGGTATCTCCTCTCTACTGATGCTTTATCACCAATCCTTGTTTCAATTAAAACCCCACTTTTCCAAAAACATTTCTCATTGGGACGGAAAGTGAGGTGAAATGTTCTGAACAGATGTGCAAAGACAGCAAATGTTACAGGGGTGATAACCCCTCCCTATGTTCTCCAAAAAGCTTAAAAATAGATTTTTTTGGGATGGAGCTACACTTCATAATGTACCTGTTCAGATTCTACTTAAGAACTACAGTCCCTCTCTTGTTTGCACCGCCTATATACTGCTGTTCAGAGTATATAGGGTTGTAGGTATAGGCTTTTATTTTGGGTGCGGGGTCCCCCTTAATATCCATACAAGACCCAAAGGGGCTGGGGGGGGGGGGGTGATGCCATGCCATTTTTCTCAAGGATTTTCAGCCATATGGCCAGGACAAGACATGACATTAAAGCCGCAAGTGGTTTTAAATGGCTTCTTTTTTTCCTTTACAAATGTCATTTTGTGCAGGGACATTTCTAAACACGGGAAACACATGCCACTTCACAGGCATACTTTAGACACCCCCCAGGTACCATATTTAAAGGAATATTTCACTTTTTTTTTTTCATTTTATGCATCATTAAAATGATTGCTCCCGAAAAAACGTTAGTTTTTAAAAGTTCTTTTTGCATTAATATATGTCCCCTGGGGCAGGACCCGGGTCCCCAAACCTGTTTTATGACATTAACATGCATATTGGCCGTTGTAATTAGCAATTTTGATTTTGAACGTTCGCGTCCATTGTAACGAATATTCGAAAATTTGCGCAAATTTCGGTCCGTTCGAAGGTTCTGGTGCGAACCGAACTCGGGGGTGTTCGGCTCATCCCTAGACAGGACTAGCTTTAGAATTTTTTTTTTAAATGGGTTACATACAGCTACCAGCCTAAAATTAGGGAAATAAATTATATACACGCAGCAGACATGCACATGGTGGTTTCATATTGACAAAAACAACAACATCAAATCCCTTTCTTTGAGTTCATTGAGTCACACAGCTCTTCATGTTCTTGACCGTAGGGATGTCACAATGCAGTGCAACAAAGAGGGGTGGGTAACCAAAGAGGACATTTAACAACTCACGAGAACACCCTAGAAGAGAAGCAGGAAACTTCAAACCACCACTCTAAAAAAAACTTGGGGGCAAAACACAGATCTGGAGATGCCAAAGCATCAACTTGGAGAGCTTGTGAAAAGGTCTGCACATTTCCATGAGCTGAAGGAAAGAAAATTGCATGACTCCCTCATCAACACAGTCAGGTCATATATTTGCATACCAAAATGTAAACAATCCTGTAGCGAGTCAATGCGGGGGGAGGGGGGATTTGGGACTTTATATGAGGCAATGAGTGTTTAGATTAATCTGCCTCCATCCCTGGTAATGTATTAGAGAGAGGGCAAAAAAATGGGACTTTATATGAAGCATAGCTGCAAAGTATTTGTGCAAGGACATGTTTGACAGTTCCTTATCTATATAAAGGGTTAGAAATAAACAATATACCATAAATAACAATAATATCAATTGGATATCTTGTATTTCATATATGGACACATACATTACAATATGATCTACAGGTAATAGATACATTGCTATGAGGTACACCATTAGAAATAACATAAATGATCTTCAATTGATTGAAGAATAGAACATTGTAGATAAAATATATGATCAGGGAGAATTTCAAATACATGCTTGCACGTGGTAGCATATGAGCGCTCTAAGTGTTTCATGGAGTTCATCCACTCATCAGGAGCAATTCCAGGATTAAATTATCTATAAAAAGATAAATCAATGAATGCAAGGATATCAGGCACAGCAACATAAGGGCAAAGGGACAGACAGGGGGGAAAAACAATGATTTCCCCAACCACTCTTACCTACATTGAAGCTCATACTTAGAAAGAAGAAAACGTTGACAATTGGGGGCGCTGTGGAAGCAAGTCTCCACCGGAGCTGAGGCAGTAATCTTCATGGCTATATTGTATCACAGTAGGTTGGAAGTGACACATCTATGGAACTGTAATCTCCAGGGTAACATGTGTAAAATATTTCCAGAGTACTTCTGTGAAAGAGTAATTAAAGTAAATGTATAAACATGTCTGCATGTCTGCAGAAAGGTGGAATTACAGCCCAGGGGTGTGATAGAACTAATAAGTGAAAGCAGTAAGTGAAGGGAGCTGTGTAACCAAGCCCAGTGGGTTAGGTTCACATAGTGCCAAGGATAGTGACAAGGTGAGGGATAAAATCAAGTGAATGAATAATAATAATAAATGAAAATCAGCAAACAATAATTACCTGCATTGAAAAGGGGGGAGGGGGTGTCTGTCAACCAAGGTACATGTGGTTGCAAATTGTGAAGGGAACGGCTCAACCAACGTGTGTTAACTGTGGCCATATGTAGCCGCATTACCACCTACATCACGCTGCAAAGTCAGGGAGAAAGGCTGCGTCGGCGTCCAAACAGCTAGACGCATTCGGCAGCCGACATTTAAACCTACCTCATGGTGAGTGCAGATGGATGTTCGACACGTCGACACACGATGCCAACAAGTGACGTCATGCGTACGGCGTACATGGCGTGGCGTCGATGTGCAAGAGGGCCCGACCACAACGCCCAGACCATAGGGACGAGGGGAGGAGGGAGGGCTCTGGAGCGCATCACAGCTCCGGAAATTGGAAACAACCACAATCAGCCAAAGACGTAAAACAATACAATGCCCAAAGTGCTGACTCGATTCAGGTGCAGTCAATAGTAGTACAGGTAGGGATTATATGCTACCTCGGTAATATGCTTCCATCCCTAATATCATTAAGTCAATGCGGGGGGATTTGGGACTTTATATGAGGCAATGAGTGCTTAGATTCATCTGCCTCCATCCCTGGTAATGTATTGGAGAGAGGGCAAAAAATGGGACTTTATATGAAGCATAACTGCAAAGTATTTGTGCAAGGACATGTTTGACAATTCCTTATCTATATAAAGGGTTAGAAATAAACAATATACCATGGATAACAATAATATCAATTGGATATCTTGTATTTCATATATGGACACATACATTACAATATGATCTACCGGTAATAGATACATTGCTATGAGGTACACCATTAGAAATAACATAAATGATCGTGGAGTTCATCCACTCATCAGGAGCAATTCCAGGATTAAATTATCTATAAAAAGATAAATGAATGAATGCAAGGTGATCAGGCACAGCAACATAAGGGCAAAGGGACAGAGAGGGGGAAAAAAACAATGATTTCCCCAACCACTCTTACCTACATTGAAGCTCATACTTAGAAAGAAGAAAACGTTGACAATTGGGGGCGCTGTGGAAGCAAGCCTCCACCGGAGCTGAGGCAGTAATCTCCATGGCTATATTGTACCACAGTAGGTTGGAAGTGACACATCTATGGAACTGTAATCTCCAGGGTAACATGTGTAAAATATTTCCAGAGTACTTGAAAAGCCTCATAATGGGCCCAGCAGGTGTACAGACCTAAGAACTCAGCACGGGGTTGGAGGGAACCCCTCAAAATGGGCAGAGTGGGTGTACAGACCTGGGAACTCAGCATAGGGTTGGTGTAAACCCCTCTTAATAGGCAGAGAGGATGTACAGACCCGCTAACTCCTCGCAGGGATTGTAGGAACCCCTCATAATGGGCAGAGCTGGTGTGCAGACATGGGAACACAGCACATGGATTGTGAGAACCCCTCATAATGGGATGAGTGGGTGTACAGACCTGGGAACTCAGCATAGGGTTGGTGTAAACCCCTCTTAATGGGCAGAGAGGATGTACAGACCCGCTAACTCCTCGCAAGGATTGTAGGAACCCCTCATAATGGGCAGAGCTGGTGTGCAGACATGGGAACACAGCACATGGATTGTGGGAACCCCTCATAATGGGTAGAGTGGGTGTACAGACCCAGGAACTCAGCACAGTAATGATGGGAACCACTCATAATGGGATCAGTGGGTTTAGAAACCTGGAAACTTAGCACAGGGCTTGTGGGAACTCCTTATAATAGGCAGAACTGGTGTACAGACCTGGGAACTCGGCAAAGGTTTGGTAGGAACCCCTCATAATGGGCAGAGCTGGGGTACAGACCTGGGAACTTGGCACAGGTTTGGTGGGAACCCCTCATAATGGGCAGAGCTGGTCTACAGACCTGGGAACTCGTCATAGGAATGATGGGAACCAGTCATAATGGGTTGGTGGGAACCCCTCTTAACCACTTGCCGACCGCCCCATGTAGATATACGTCGGCAGAATGGCACGTACAGGCAGAACCACGTACCTGTACGTGCCATTCTTCAGGCGGTTGGGGGGTCCGATCGGACCCCCCTCCGCCGGCGGGGACGGTCGGCATCGCTTCAGGAGCGATCCGGGACGAGGGGACGGCCAGTGGTTTCTGGCCACCCCCTCGCGATCGCTCCTGGCGAATGAAAAGCTTCCCCTTCCTGTCTATTGTATAGACAGGAAGGCGGAAGTGATGTCACGCTCGGTGCGCCGGTCTATGTGACCGGAACGCCGAGCAGAGAAGATGTAAAGGTTAGTGCACAAACAGTACACTGACACCAGTACACATAGGCACACAATCCACCCCCCTGTCACCCCCAGATCACCCCCCAGATCACCCCCTCCCCCCCCAGTCACAGTGTCACTAATTGCAGTGATCATTTATTTACTGATCACTGCATTTAGTGTCAGTGTGACTGTAATAACTGTCAGGGCAGTTAGTTTTAGGTCCTAGGTAGCCCCCTACCCCCCCCCGAATAAAGGTTTAACGCCCTGATTGCCCCTAGTTAACCCCTTCACCCCCTTTTGCCAGTGTCACTAAGCGATCGTTTTTCTGATCGCTGCATTGTGTCGCTAGGTAACCATTTTTTTTTTATTTTAACCGCCATGTTTTATATAGGTTCATAAATAGTTTTATAGGTCAGGTACCCCCATATTACAACCTAAATAAAGGTTTTAACCCCCTGATTGCCCCTAGAGTTAACCCTTTCACCAGTAATCACCGTATAACTGTCACTGGTGACGCTGGTTAGCCAGTTAGTTATTTCGTTATTTAGGTTCCCCGTCAGGTTTTTATATAGCGTCAGGTACCCCCATATATTACCTAATAAAGGTTTAACCCCCTGATTGCCCCTAGTTAACCCTTTCACCCCCTTTTGCCAGTGTCACTAAGCGATCGTTTTTCTGATCGCTGCATTAGTGTCGCTAGGTAACCAGTTTTTTTTTTAGGTTAACCGCCATGTTTATATAGGTTCATAAATAGGTTTATAGGTCAGGTACCCCCATATTACAACCTAAATAAAGGTTTTAACCCCCTGATTGCCCCTAGAGTTAACCCTTTCACCAGTGATCACCGTATAAAATGTCACTGGTGACGCTGGTTAGCCAGTTAGTTATTTCGTTATTTAGGTTCCCCGTCAGGTTTTTATATAGCGTCAGGTACCCCCATATATTACCTAATAAAGGTTTAACCCCCTGATTGCCCCTAGTTAACCCTTTCACCCCCTTTTGCCAGTGTCACTAAGCGATCGTTTTTCTGATCGCTGCATTAGTGTCGCTAGGTAACCAGTTTTTTTTTGTATTACTGTTACGGGTGACGCTGGTTAGTTAGCTTGTTTTTTATACTGTCAGGGCACCCGCCATTTATTACCCAATAACGGTTTTAACCCCCTGATCGCCCGGCGGGTGATATCAATTAGGTTTTAGGGTCAAATAAGGTCTGCGTCGCCCCAGGTTAGTGCCAGTACCGCAAACACCCACGCGCAAAGCATACACCTCCCTTAGTGGTATAGTATCTGAACAGATCAATATCTGATCTGATCAGATCTATACTAGCGTCCCAGCAGTTTAGGGTTCCAAAAAAACGCATTGTTAGCGGGATCAGCCCAGATACCTGCTAGCACCTGCGTTTTCCCCCTCCGCCCAGCCCAGCCCACCCAAGTGCAGTATCGATCAATCACTGTCACTTACAAAACACTAAGCACACATAACTGCAGCGTTCGCAGAGTCAGGCCTGATCCCTGCGATCGCTAACATTTTTTTTGTGGTAGCGTTTTGATTCAGTCGCTAACAGTCAGGAGCTTTTTTACCTGTGAATCTCAAAAAAATAAAAAAAACAAAAATAGTTGTCGTTTTATTGTTCTCTCTCTCTCTCTCTATTGTTGCTCTTTTTTTACTCCATTCTATTCTGCAATGTTTTATTATGTTTTATCATGTTTTATCATGCTTGCTTTTCAGGTATGTAATTTTGTTTACTGTGTTTTAGTGTTAAGCATTTTTTTGTTTTCAGGTGCGCCATTCAGTTGCAGCGCGGATTTATTTATCTTGACAGCAACAGCGTTTGCTCCCACGATACATAAAGCCGCGACTCCAACGCTGTAGGAGGTGATTTCACCACCACAGTTAAAAAAAATAGCATATGTGCCGAAGCATGGGGGCAGCAGGGGGGGCGGAGGAGCGATTGGCTCCTAATGCCACGTACATACGGTCGAAATTCCGACCGTGTGTACACGGCATAACTTTTGCGGGAGGATGCCCCCATGCATCGGCATATATAAATGGTGCATGTATGCCCATCATTAGAAGTGGGTGGATGAAGGGAGGTATTCTAATGGTGGGCATACCCACCAATCAATCTCTTTTTTTTCGTTCAGCCAAGAGGCTGCATGAAAAAAAAAAAGATTACAATATATGTCCAGTATGTTGCTGGACTTTGAATGGTTATACCAGAATGATGCCTGCAGGTTTAGGTATCATCTTGTATCATTCTTTTCAGCCAGTGATCGGCTTTCATGTAAAAGCAATTCTAGCGGGTAATTAGCCTCTAGACTGCTTTTACAAGCAGTGGGAGGGAATGTCCCCCCTCCCGGATATAAACCGCGCCATTGGGAAATTGGGAAAGCATTTTATCACACCAATCTTGGTGTGGTCAGATGCTTTGAGGGCAGAGGAAAGATCTAGGGTCTAATAGACCCCAATTTTTTCAAAAAAAGAGTACCTGTCACTGCCTATTGCTATCATAGGGGATATTTACATTCCCTGAGATAACAATAAAAATCATAACAAAGAAAAAAAATGGAAGGAACAGTTTAAAAATAGAATAAAAAAGCTAAATAAATAAAAAAAAAACTAAAAAAAAAAAAAAAAAGCACCCCTGCCCCCCCTTCTCTTGCGCAAAGGCGTACACAAGCGTTGGTCTGGCGTCATATGTAAACAGCAATTGCAGCATGCATGTGAGGTATCACCGCGAAGGTCAGATCGAGGGCAGTAATTTTAGCAGTAGACCTCCTCCGTGAATCTAATGTGGTATCATGTAAAGGCTTTTAAAGGCTTTTAAAAATGTATGTAGTTTGTCGCCACTGCGTGTTTGTGCGCAATTTTAAAGCATGTCGTGTTTGGTATCCATGTACTCGGCCTAAGATCATATTTTTTATTTCATCAAAAATTTGAGCAATATAGTGTGTTTTAGTGCATTAAAATAAAAAAAAGTGTATTTTTTCCACAAAAAATGCGTTTGAAAAATCGCTGCGCAAATACTGTGTGGAAAAAAAAAATGCAACACCCACCATTTTAATCTGTAGGGCCTTTGCTTTAACAATATATATAGTGTTTGGGGGTTCAACGTAATTTTCTTGCAAAAAAAAAATATGTTTTCATGTAAACAAAAAGTGTCAGAAAGGGCTTTGTCTTCAAGTGGTTAGAAGAGTGGGTGACGTGTGACATAGGCTTCTAAATGTTGTGCATAAAATGCCAGGACAGTTCAAACCCCCCCCAAATGACCCCATTTTGGAAAGTAGACACCCCAAGCTATTTGCTGAGAGCAATGTTGAGCCCATTAAATATTTTTTTTTTTTTGTCCCAAGAGATTGAATAATGAAAAAAAAAAAAATATATATATTTTTTTTTACAAAAAGTTGTCACTAAATGATATATTGCTCAAACATGTCATGGGCATATGTGGAAATACACCCCAAAATACATTCTGTTGCTTCTCCTGAGTACGGGGATACCACATGTGTGGGACTTTTTGGGAGCCTAGCTGCGTACGGAACCCCAAAAACCAAGCACCGCCTTCAGGCTTTCTAAGGGAGTAATTTTTTTATTTCACTTCTCACTGCCAATCACAGTTTCGGAGGCCATGGAATGCCCAGATGGCATAAAACCCCCCAAAATGACCCCATTTTGGAAAGTAGACACCCCAAGCTATTTGCTGAGAGGTATTGTGAGTATTTTGCAGATGTCGCTTTTTGTCACAAAGTTTTTAAAATTGAAAAAAGAAAAAAAAAAAAATTTTTTTTCTTTACTTTCTTCATTTTCAAAAACAAATGAGAGCTGTAAAATACTCACCATGCCTCTCAACAAATAGCTTGGGGTGTCTACTTTCCAAAATGGGGTCATTTGGGGGGGTTTTGTGCTATTTTGGCATTTTATGGCCTTCGAAACTGTGATAGGTAGTGAGGAGTGAAATCAAAAATTTGCACCCTTAGAAATCCTGAAGGCGGTGCTTGGGTTTCGGGGCCCCGTACGCGGCTAGGCTCCCAAAAAGTCCCACACATGTGGTATCCCCATACTCAGGAGAAGCAGCAAAATGTATTTTGGGGTGCAATTCCACATATAACTATGGCATGTGTGAGCAATATATCATTTAGTGACAACTTTTTGAAGAAAAAAAAAAAAATATTTTTTATTTTTGTCTTTATTCAATCACTTGGGACTAAAAAAAAAAATATTCAATGGGCTCAACATGCCTCTCAGCAAATAGCTTGGGGTGTCTACTTTCCAAAATGGGGTCATTTGGGGGGGTTTTGTACTTCTCTGCCATTTTAGCACCTCAAGAAATGAAATAGGCAGTCATAAATTAAAAGCGGTGTAAATTCCAGAAAATGTACTCTAGTTTGTAGACGCTATAACTTTTGCGCAAACCAATCAATATACGCTTATTGGCATTTTTTTTACTAAAGACATGTGGCTGAATACATTTTGGCCCAAATGTTTGACTAAAATTGAGTTTATTAGATTTTTCTTATAACAAAAAGTAGAAAATCTCTTTTTTTTTCAAAATTTTTGCTCTTTTTCCATTTATATCGCAAAAAATAAAAATCACAGAGGCAATCAAATACCATCAAAAGAAAGCTCTATTTGTGGGAAGAAAAGGACGCAAATTTCGTTTCGTTACAAAATTGCATGACCGCACAATTACCAGTTAAAGTAGTGCAGTGCGAAATTGAAAAAAGACCTCTGGTCCTTAAGCTGACAATTGGTCCGGGGCTGAAGTGGTTAATGGGATTATTGGGTGAACATACCCGGTAACTCAGCACATGGTTGGTGGGAACCCCTCATAATGGGCAGAGTGGGTGTACAGACCCTAAAGCTCTGCACAGGGATTGTAGGAACCCCTTATAATTTGCCCAGCAGGTTTACAGACCTGGAAACTCAGTCTAGGGTTGGTGGGAACCCCTCATAATGGGCAGAGTAGGTGTACAGACCTGGGAACTTAGCACAGGGATTGTGGAAACCCCTTATAATGGGCCCAGCAGGTGTAGAGAACTGGGAACTCAGCATAGGGTTGGTGGGAACCCCTCATAATGGGCAGAGTGGGTGTACAGACCATGAAGCTCTGCACAGGGATTGTAGGAACCCCTCATAATAGGAAGAGCTATTGTTCATACACATGGACTCAGGACATGCTTGTTAGGGACCCCTTATAATGGGCAACGTGAGGGTACAGACCCCGGAACTCAGCACAGGAATGATGGGAACCCCTCATAATGAGATGAGTGGGTGTACAGACCCAGGAACTTAGCACAGGGAATGTGGGAACCCCTCATAATGGGCCCAGCAGGTGTTCAGACCTGGGAACTCAGGACAGGGTTGGTGGGAACTCCTCATAATGGGCAGAGTGGGTGTACAGACCCGGCAACTCCTCACAGGTATTGTATGAACCCATCATAATGGGCAGAGCTGGTCTGCAGACCTGGGAACTTAGCACATGGATTGTGGAAACCCCTCATAATGGGATGAGTTGGTTTACAGACTGGGGAACTCAGCACAGGAATGAAGGGGGCCACTCATAATGGGATCAGTGGGTGTAGAAAGCTGGTACCTCAGAACATGGCTCATAGGAACCCCTCATAATGGGCAGAGCTGGTGTACAGATCTGGAAACTTGGCACAGGTTTGGTGGGAACCCCTCATAATGGGCAGAGTGGGTGTACAGACCGGGGAACTCTGCACAGGGATTGTAGGAAAACCCCTCATAATGGGCCCAGCAGGTGTACAGACCCAGGAATTTGTCACATATTTGATGGGGCCCCCTCATAATGGGCAGAGCTGGTGTACAGACCTGGGAAATCAGCACAGGTTTGGTGGGAACCCATGATAACAGAGTGGGTGTACAGACCCACAAACTCAGCACAGGGATTGTGGGAACCCCTCATAATGGGATTAGTGGGTGTACAGACCCAGGAACTCAGCTCAGGAATGATGGTAACCCCTCATAATGGGATGAGTGGGTGTACAGACCCGGGAACTCAGCACAGGGATTGTGGGAACCCCTCAAAATGTGCCCAGCAAGTTTACAGACCTGGAAACTCAGCCTAGGGTTGGTGGGAACCCCTCATAATGGGCAGAGTGGGTTTACAGACCCGGGAAATCAGCACAGGGCTGGTGGGTACCCCTCATAATGGGCCCAGCAGGTGTACAGACATGGGAACTCAGCACAGGGATTGTGGGAACCCCTTATATTGGACCCAGCAGGTGTAGAGAACTGGGAACTCAGCATAGGGTTGGTGGGAACCCCTCATAATGGGCAGAGTCGGTGTATAGACCCTGAAGCTCTGCACAGGGATTGTAGAAACCCCTCATAATGGACAGCGCTATTGTTCATACACGTGAACCCCTCATAATGGGATTAGTGGGTGTACAGACCCAGGAACTCAGCTCAGGAACGATGGTAACCCCTCATATTGGGCAGAGTGAGTGTACAGACCCAGGAACTCAGCACAGGAATGATGGGAACCTCTCACAATGAGATGAGTGGATGTACAGACCCTGGAACTCAGCACAGGGATTGTGGGAACCCCTCATAATGGGCCCAGCAGGTGTACAGACCCAGGAATTCAGCACAGAAATGATGGAAACCCCTCATAATGGGATCAGTGGGTGTACAGATCCGGGGACCCCGCACAGGAATGATGGGAACCCCTCATAATGGGCACAGAAGGGGGAAAAGATCCAGGAACTCGGCAAAGGGTTGGTGGGAACCTTTCAGAATGGGCTGAGTGGGTGTACAGACCTAGGAACTCGGCACAGGATTGGTGAGAACACCTCATAATGGGATGAGTGGGTGAACAGACCCAGGAACTCAGCACATGGATTGTGGGAACCCCTTATAATGGGATCAGTGGGTTTAGAAACATGGGAACTCAGCACAGGGCTTGTGGGAGGAACCCCTTATAATGGGCAGAACTGGTGTACAGACCTGGGAACTCGGCACAGGTTTAGTAGGAACCCCTCATAATTGGCAGAGCTGGGGTACAGACCTGGGAACTCAGCACATGGTTGGTGGGAACCCCTCATAATGGGCAGAGCTGGTCTACAGACCTGGGAATTCGTCATAGGAATGATGGGAACCAGTCATAATGGGTTGAGTGGGAGTACATATACCCGTGAACTCAGCACATGGTTGGTGGGAACCCCTCATAATGGGATTATTGGGTGTAGGGAGAGGGGGGCAGGGAGAGAGAGAGAGGGGGGCAGGGAGAGAGAGAGTGGGGCAGGGAGAGTGAGAGAGGGGGACAGGGAGAGAGAGGGAGGGGGGACAGGGAGAGAGAGGGAGGGGGTACAGGTAGAGAGAGAGGGGGGAGGGGTCAGGAAGAGAGAGAGGGGAGGGGGACAGGAAGAGAGAGCTTGCATCACTAGAATGGCTATGCAAGGACGATATGTGTTTGCAGTAAAAGGGCTGGGGGTGCGATTTTGGTCATTTTGGACCCATTTTGGGCTAAAAGGCTGGCAGTGCGATTTTGGTCATTTTGGACCCATTTTAGGCTAAAAGGGCCGGTAGTGCGATTTTGGTCATTTTGGACCCATTTTGGGCTAAAAGAGTCGGGGTGCGATTTTCTTAATTTTAGAGATCTTTCATGAAAAACAGTGAAAAAAAATCGGGTGGCTTAAAATCAGCTGTTTCCACCTGAATACCAGGTTGGCCAGTGAATGGGGGAAGTACGGGTTTTGCAGAAGTGGTGGGCACCCAATCAGGATTGGCGAATTCTGCAGGAAGGACACTATGGGATCAACAGGCCTGCCTTTGTCTTCTTCTTGGTGGCAGCGGGACACTACTTGTGCTTGCCACCTCGCCAGCTTGAACTGCACTTATGGGACTCGCCACGTCACCACGTGATACTGCAGTGCTGGATGTACGTCCAGAGTGTACTAGGCCGCTGGTGCTTGCCAGTTCACCAGAAGGTATAGCGGCGCTAGTACTCTGCTCCATACGAGGGACCTGCGGTTCTTGCATCTCAACAACAGCAGAACGGTCTTTCTGACCGGGACGCGAGTGAGTGAAGACACACAAGTAAGTGCACCAACAGTACACTGACACCAGGCACACATTTCACCCCCCAGTCACCCCCAGATCACCCCCCCAGATCACCCCCTGCCCCCCCAGTCACAGTGTCACTGATTGCAGTAGTCTTTTATTTACTGATCACTGCATTTAGTGTCATTTATGACTGTAAAAAGTATCAGGGCAGTTAGCTTTAGGCCCCTTTAGGTCCAAGGTAGCCCCCTACCCCCCCTAATAAAGGTTTAACCCCTTGATTGCCCCCCAGGTAACCCTTTCACCCCCTTTTGCCAGTGTCACTAAGCAATCGTTTTTCTGATCGCTGCATTAGTGTCACTGGTGCCGCTAGATTTATATAGGTTCATAAATAGGTTTATAGGTCAGGTACCCCCATATACAACCTAAATACAATTTTAACCCCCTGATTGCCCCTAGAGTTAACTCTTTCACTAGTGATCCCTGTATAAGTGTCACTGGTGATGCTGGTTAGCCAGTTAGTTATTTAGTTATTTAGGTTCCCCGTCAGGTTTTTATATAGCGTCAGGTACCCCATATATTACCTAATAACGATTTAACCCCCTGATCGCCCGGCGCATGATATCAATTAGGTTTTATGGTCAAATAAGGTCTGCGTCGCCCCAGGTTAGTGTCAGTACCGCAAACACCCACGCGCAAAGCATACACCTCCCTTAGTGGTATAGTATCTGATCAGATCTATACTAGCGTCCCAGCAGTTTAGGGTTCATATGTAGATGAGAGGGGTGCGGAGTGTATGGTGGGTAGTATGTAGATGAGAGGGGTGCGGAGTGTATGGTGGGTAGTATGTAGATGACATTGGGTGCTGAGTGTATGGTGGGTAGTATGTAGATGAGAGGGGTGCGGAGTGTATGGTGGGTAGTATGTAGATGAGAGGGGTGCTGAGTGTATGGGGGGTAGTATGTAGATGAGAAGGGTGCGGAGGGTATGGTAGGTAGTATGTAGATGAGAGGGGTGCTGAGTGTTAGGTGGGTAGTATGTAGATGAGAGGGGTGCTGAGTGTATGGTGGGTAGTATATAGATGAGAGGGGTGCTGAGTGTATGGTGGGTAGTATGTAGATGAGAGGGGTGCGGAGGGTATGGTAGGTAGTGCTGAGTAGGGATGGGCCGGTGTTCGATTCAAACCCACGTTCGAATCGAACATCGGGCGTTCGCCCATTCGGCGAGCCCAGAACTACTTGGGCCGTTCGCATCACATTCGTGTGATGTGAACGGCCCGCAATGCACTGCACCAGTCGCAGTGCATTGCTGGCTGATGATTGGCCAAGCATGCACTGTGACCCCGCATGCTTGGGCAATCACAGTGCCGGTAGCGAGGAGAGCCATAATTGGCTACAGGCAGGATGCCTGTAGCCAATTATAGCTCAGGGGGTTTAGTACACGCCCCACAGTATAAAAGGCCGCCGCTGTAGCGGCCTAGTGCACTGTGTTCCGGCTGAGACTGTGATATAGGCAGACTGCTGATGCTAATGCTGCCTCATTATCATTACTGAATACTGATCATTTGAATATATATTCATTCTGCTGATTGCACTGCTGCTGACAGTATCTGCAGTGCTGTGATGTCTTATACATTCTGCTGTGCTGAGTGGTGACATTATCTGCTGCTGAGTCTAACTTTATCTGCTGTGATTCTGGGGATTAGTCTGGTGTGTGCGTGCTGTTAGTACAGCTTTGCAGTATCACCTTTATACTATTAGGCATTTATAGGAGCTAGCGTGTGTGTCGTCATGACAGCAAGTGTTTGACGGTGTTTGTTTGTTGGTCAGTGATGGTAGCAGTTATGTAGGTGGTAAGTGTGTGGGGGGCTCATCAGTAGATGGCCCCTCCCGTGTAGTACATCAAATTTAATTTGATGATTACTCTTTGTTGCACTGCGGGAAAGGTGTTTGTCTCCGGGCGGTACAGGTGGAGGCCAGTTGGTTACGGTAAATCCTGCAGTGCCCCCTGGTGGTTATATATATATATATATATATATATATACGCAGTTAATTTATATACATACGTTTATAGTACTTAGCTCCGTCACTGACCAATAAATAGGGTGTAACTGATTGTTTATATTTGTTTATATTTGTTATATGTGTTGATATGTTATTTATCGTTATGGTATTTATGGTATTTATATTTTCAATAATTGGAGTTATGTTTAATAAAAGGCTGTTGCGGCCATTTACTCCAAAGATGGTGTGGTCTATTATTTAAGGTTAAAGCGGGGTTTCACCTTCAAAATTTTTTTTTTAAAAGTCAGCAGCTAAAAAAAAAGTTGCTGCTGACTTTTAATAAGTACACTTACCCTCCCAGGGCGCCCGCGATGTCGCTCGTGGAGGCCGAGATGTCCCTCGGCTATCCGGATCCAGCGCCGCCATCCTCCGTAAGGGAAATGGCTTCACGCGGCCTACTGCGCATGCGCGAGTCGGCGCGCGGCCTACTGCGCATGCGCGAGTCGGCGCGCGGCCTACTGCGCATGCGCGAGTCGGCGCGGCCTACTGCGCATGCGCGAGTCGGCGCGGCCTACTGCGCATGCGCGAGTGTCATTTGTGAATGGGAAACGCGGTGTGTTGTGGGACACAGTTCCCATAACACACCGCGCCCCATTCACCTGAAGACGGAAGAAGAGAAGATCACCGCGGCGCTGGAGGAGGCAGATTAGGACGATCTGCCTAGCAACAGCCATTTCTGGTTGTTACTAACTAATTGTTACTAACATTTTTTCTAGTTTTCATTTTCAAGGTGTTCCACCACTTTAAGTAAGGGGGGAGTATAGGGCTGTATCAGCCTGGGGGTTATTATCTAGGCTACACTGGTCATGGTCCAATCAGTGGGGGATCAGCAGACAGATTCCCTGCTGAGCAAAGTGGAGTCCATCCCATATGATTTTCTTTCCTGCAACCATGAGCTGAAGGAAAGAAAATTGCATGACTCCCTCATCAACACGGTCAGGTCACATATTTGCATACCAAAATGTAAACAATCCTGTAGCGAGAGCGCTTGCC
This sequence comes from Lithobates sylvaticus, assembly GCA_028564925.1. Taxonomy (NCBI): domain Eukaryota; kingdom Metazoa; phylum Chordata; class Amphibia; order Anura; family Ranidae; genus Lithobates; species Lithobates sylvaticus. The sequence goes on from JAQSEC010004143.1 coordinate 804,550, forward strand.
ATGTAACATGATCATAAACCACACCTCACTGCATAAACCCCATAAAGTGATTGTAAAGTGATTGTAAAGTGATCCTAAGGCTATTGTAAAGAATTTAAAGTGATTGTAAAGTTATCCTTTTTATTTGTTTTTTTTAATAACAAACATGTTATACTTACCTGCTCTGTGCAGTTGGTTTTGCACAGAGCATCCCAGATCCTCCTCTTCTCAGGTCACTCTTTGCTGCTCCTTGTCCCTCCATCCTGTAGAGTGCCCCCACAGTCAGCAGCTTCCTATTGGGGCACTGGAGCCGAGTCATAGCTCTGTGTGTTCATTCAGAGACATAGAAAGCATTAAGCTCAAAAAACTTCTGCCTCTAAAAACCCCTTTAATGTGCTGGGAGGGGTGCATTTCAGTGTTCTTCCACCCTTTATCATGATGATAATCACAATGATCATTAATCACACAGTACAGGAGATGTAGCTCAAAGTCACTGTACTGTGTAGTGTGATGACCATCATCATTGATGATAATGCTGATACTGTTTGGCTGCTGCTCCCTGCTATATTTTGGAATAGGCATAAAGAAATGGGTGTGCTGCCATGTCACGAGACACAGGGCTGGTGCAAGGATTTTTGACAACCTTGGCAAAATCTAAATTTGTGGCCCCCTTGGCTCTGCCCCTGACTCAACCCCCTGACTGATGTGTTCTCTAGGCCTGTATAGGGGATATGTATACAGATAACCCCTCACAATGGGATGTGTGGGTTAACAGACCTGGGAACTCAGCTCAGGGATTGTGGGAAACCCTCATGCTCAGAGTGGTGGTGTTTAGACCCGGGAACTCAGCACAGGGATTGTTGGAACCCCTAATATTGGGCACAGCAGGTGTACAGACCTGGTAACCCCTCATAATGGGCAGTGTGAGTGTATAGACCCAGGGACTCGTCACAGGGTTGGTGGGAACCCCTCATGATGGGCAGAGTGGGTGTACAGACCTGGGAACTCATCACAGGGATTGTGGGAACCCCTCATAATGGAATGAGTTGGTGTCCAGACCTGGGAACTCATCACAGGGATTGTTTGAACCCCTCATAATGGGCCCAGCAGGTTTACAGACCCGGGAACTCAGCACAGAGCTGGTGGGAACCCCTCATAATGGACCCAGCGGGTGTACAGACCTGGTAACTCGGCACAGGGTAGGTGGGAACAACTCATAATAGGCAGAGCTGGTGTACAGACCTGGTAACTCAGCACAGGGATTGTGGGAACCCCTCATAATGGGATCAGTGGGTTTACAAACCCGGGAACTCAGCACAGAAATGATGGGAACCCCTCATAATGGGCCCATCAGGTGGACAGACCCAGGAACTCAGCACAGGATTGGTGGGAACGCCTCATAATGGGCAGAGTGGGTGTACAGACCTGGGAACTCAGCACAGGGATTCTTGGAATGTCTAATAATGGGCCCAGCAGGTGTACAGACCTGGGAACTCAGCACAGGGTTGGTGGAAACCCCTCATAAGGGAATGAGTGGGTGTACAGACCCGGGAACTCAGCACAGTAATGATGGGAACCCATCCTAATGGGATCAGTGGGTGTAGAAACCTGGGAACGAAGCACAGGGATTGTTGGAACACCTCATAATGTGCCCAGCAGGTGTACAGACCTAGGAACACAGCACAGGGTTGGTGGGAACACCTCATAATGGGATGAGTGGGTGTACAGACCCAGGAACTCAGCACCGGAATGATGGGAACTGCTCATAATGGGATCAGTGGGTGTACAGACCCGGGAACTCAGCACATGGTTTGTTGGGAACCCCTCATAATGGGCAGAGCTGGTGTAAAGACCCAGGAACTCAGCACAGGAATGATGGGAACCATTCATACCTGGCTGTCTACACAGCAGAGCTGGCTGTGTCCATGTCAGCTCTGCATAAACTGAGTGGACATGGACCTTTCATCCGCCCGATCAGAGAGGGCCGTAACGAAAATGGAACGCAGGGCAATGTAGGGGAGGGCCGGACATGAAGGTGTGTCTAGGACACACAGGGGGTGAGTTAAGGGGTGTGGCCAGGCAGGCGCAGGCCAGTAAAACAGTGGGGGAGCGGCCATATAAATATGGGGCGTGGCTAAGGGAATTCAGTCGGTAGAAGAATCACATGAGGAGGCAGTTTTTTCCCACTGCTCCTCGTTTTCATCCACCCAAAATGGCGGACACCGGGACCTCCAGGACGAACGGCGACCGGAGGACGGCAAGACTCAAGCACACGGCAGGATCTCTAGGCCGCCATCCAGGTACTCACCAGGGTCGATCGCTGGGCCCTAGAGGGTCACCAGGAGCCCGAGGCAGGAGTATTCGACCCCCCCAGCTAAGAGAGCACAGAAAGAGCCTTTCCGGTGGGCCCAGGCGGAACACACGCCGTGGGTTCCATGCGGAAGTGGGGGCCACGGCCTGCAGGGTGTCGCATCCCCAGTCAGCATTAGGAGAGAGGACCAGGACACTGCTGCCCCTGCAGCGCTGAACGAGCAGAGGGGTGGAAAGGAGGGCAGACGCGCACACACAGCAGCAGCAGCAGCCAGGGAGGGGAGCATGGAGAGATCGGCAGGCCCATCCACAGTTGTGTCTCCCCCAGCAGTTCTGCATGAGCCGAGGGGCGGAAATTCTACAGCCAGAAAAGGGACAGCCAGGAGGGGGGTTCCTGCACCCAGGAGGGTATCGGCCACGGCACCCCCAGCAGTGGGGGTCTGAACGAGCCGAGGGGGAAGGACAGAAGGGGGAGCGGGTTGACGGCTGCAGCAGGACCATCGGGCATCTCGGCAAGCGGTACGGCGGGTGGGCGGACGCCACCTGGCGGAGAAGGACAAGGGTCATGGGGCGGGAGTGGTTCGGGGACTGGCCCAACTGGGGGAGCGGGGACCTGGGGGAGCGGGGGGCAGTGGCTTAGACTGCGGGCAGACTGAGGCATTCGACATCCAGGAGTCCCTCCCAAGGGGGACTGCCGTTTTTGTCCCAGCAGGAGGAAGCGATCAGGTGTGAAGGTGAAATATCGGAGGAGTAGGAGGTGGAACCCAGTCGCCCACGAGCACCGGTGGAGATCGGCACAGCGGCTGTAGGGAGGGCGCCCAGTCAGCCCGGTAAGTCTAGCAATAATATTGCATTTACAGCTGCCTTACAAAGTTTACTGGGTGTTGTATCTGGGGGGTAGGGGAGGGCTGTGCTTCCAGCGCCGCTGTTGGCAGCCACTGACCAACCGCGGGCAGGGAGTGGGACCACAGGTGGGTCCGGGGGTCAGATACAGGAGTTGTTAGAGGGTCTGCGGGCGTTGGTGGGTCGTTTTGAACATGGACAATCAGCCTCGGGGGGGCAGGTGACGGCAATGTGGGAATTACTGGAGGGGTTGGGGCAACGTCCTCTGGGGGGGTGACGGACACAGCAGCCACAGAGGTGTGACGGGCCACTGGAGCAGGTGAGGCGGTGGAGAAGGTGAGTACGGCAGAAAAAGTGGCTACGCAGATGACGGTTAGGGCTGACATCGTGCGGTTGGCGGATGCAGCTAAATGCGTAGTGTATGTCTGCTTCGAGGGACCCCTAGGCGCTCACCTGAAGCAGGAGACGAGGGAAAAAATTTGGAAGGGTGAATATGTGGAGATTTTCTCCTTATTGCCCTTAGAAAAATTTAATCTGGATAGAGTTAAGCCTGATGATACTAAAAAAGATGACGAGGAGAAGCGGAGATACCATTTGATTCCCAGGACGTTTGCCAATTGGCTGCAAGCATTTGCCATTTTGGCGGGGGTAATTGGCGAAAAGAACCCCAAACATTGTTCGGCATTATTTTGTTATATGGATGCCATAGTGGAGGCGTATCGGGTTTACGGAGGCACGGCATGGCTACGCTATGACGAGCATTTCCAACAAAGCAGGGCGGTTCGTCCCGCGTTTCGATGGGATCATGCGGCTTATGGCATCGGCGAAGACACCAGCGCAGCCATTTCATGGGGGGGCCAGAGGTAGTAACTCCTCGGGATCGCTGGCTGGAAGAAAGTGGGGAGTGTGCTGGCAGTTCAACGAGGGATCCTGCAAGTTTGGAGACACCTGTAAGTTTAAACATGAGTGTTCAGGGTGTGGGGGGGCACATACATATGCCAGGTGCTTTAACCACTTCCCGCCCGGTCAATAGCATATTGATGTCCGGGAAGTGGTTTCGTTATCCTGACTGGGCGTCATATGACGTCCTTCAGGATAACAGCCGCCGTGCGCCCGTGGGGGCGCGCATCGCGGCGATCGGTGGAGCGGTGTGTCAGTCTGACACACCGCTACACTGATCTCGGTAAAGAGCCTCCGGCGGAGGCTCTTTACCATGTGATCAGCCGTGTCCAATCACGGCTGATCACGATGTACACAGGAAGAGCCGTTGATCGGCTTTTCCTCACTCGCGTCTGACAGACGCGAGTAGAGGGGAGCCGATCGGCGGCTCTCCTGACAGGGGGGGTCTGCGCTGATTGTTTATCAGCGCAGCCCCCCCTCAGATGCCCACACTAGACCACTAGGGAAGCCCCCAGGACCACCAGGGAAGCCCCCAGGACCACCAGGGAAGCCCCCAGCATGTGGATGGCCAGGTACATCCCCCATGGCCATCCACATGTTAAAAAAAATTTAAAAAATATGCCAATCAGTGCCCACAGATGGGCACTGATTGGCACATCATATTTCATTAAAAAAAAATTAAAAAAAAGGGATGCCCAGCAATGCCACCCATAAGTGTCATCAGTGCCACTCATCAGCGTCCATCAGTGCCACCTATCAGTGCCCATCCGTGCCCACCCATGCCCACCTATCAGTGCCCATCCATGCCACCTATCAGTGCCCATGCATGCCACCTATCAGTGCCCATCCATGCCACCTATCAGTGCCACCTATATGTGTGCATCAGTGCCACCCATAAGTACCCGTCAGTGCCGCCTATGAGTGCCCATCAGTGCCACCTGAGTGCCCATCAGTGCCGCATACCAGTGCCATCTATCAATGCCCATCAGTGCCACCTATCAGTGCCGCCTATCAGTGCCCATCATCAGTGCCACCTCATCGGTGCCCCCTAATTGGTGCCACCTCATCAGTGCCCATCAGTGCCGCCTTATCAGTGCCCATTAGTGCCGCCTTATCAGTGCCCGTCATTGAAGAAGAAAACGCACTTATTTACAAAAAAAATTAACAGTGACAAAGAAAAACTTGTTTTTTTGTAAAAATTTCGGTCTTTTTTTGTTTGTTGCGCAAAAAATAAAAATCGCAGAGGTGATCAAATACCACCAAAAGAAAGCTCTATTTGTTGGAACAAAATGATAAAAAATTTGTTTGGGTACAGTGTAGCATGACCGCCCAATTGTCATTCAAATTGCGACATCGCTGAAAGCTGAAAATTGGCTTGGGCGGGAAGGTGTCTAAGTTGTCTGGTATTGAAGTGGTTAAGAAAGGCAAGCGTACCGGAGAGCCTGGTAACAAGAGGGACGACTCCGGTGATGGGGGAAAGGATGCAGCCTTTTCTAAATAGGTACCCAGACAGGGCCGCGGCAGTATTGATTGGGGAAGGCTTCAAGTATGGGTTTCAGATTCCTTGTACGCTGAAGGTTATTCCTCCTATGGCCAATAATTTGAGATCGGCATTGCAGCACCCAGCGGTGGTATCTGAAAAATTGGCCAAGGAGGTGGCTTTGGCTCGCATGGCGGGGCCATTTGCGGAGAAACCGTTAGCTGATTTAGTGGTGTCCCCGTTGGGGCTGGTCCCCAAAAAAGAACCGAATAAGTTTCGATTGATCCATCATTTATCGTTCCCCAAAGGGGGCTCGGTAAATGATTTCATTGACCCTGAGGCCTGTACGGTATCATATACATCTTTTGATGCCGTGGTCCGTTGGGTGCGACGGTATGGGAAAGGGGCACTGATGGCAAAATCGGATTTCGGCGTTTAGTCAGCGTTTAGACTTCTGCCTGTTCACCCGGACAGTTTTAGGTTGCTGGGTTGTTGTTGGCAAGAAAAGTTTTATGTGGATAGGTGTTTGCCCATGGGTTGTTCTATCTCATGTGCCATGTTTGAAGCATTTAGCTCCTTTTTAGAGTGGGTGGTCAGGGACGTCACGGGCATTGAATCCGTCATCCATTATTTGGATGATTTTCTCTGCGTGGGCCCTCCTTCTTCCAATGTGTGTGCGATACTGTTGTCCACGTTGCAGCACATTGCGGAGAGATTTCGGGTGCCTTTGGCAGCTGATAAGACGGAGGGACCACGGACGGAGCTGAGCTTCTTGGGTATAGTAATCGATTCCATGGCAATGGAATGCAGGTTACCGGGAGAGAAGCTTAGAGACTTGCAAAAAGAGATCAGGGAGATACATGGGTGCAAGAAGGTGCAGCTACGTACATTGCAATCACTGTTAGGTAAATTGAACTTTGCGGGGAGGATCATTCCTATGGGGAGAATTTTTTGTCGTCGAATGTCATCTGCCACGGCGGGGGTGAAGGCTCCCACGCATTACATTCGGCTGAGGAAGGAACATAGGGATCTGATCTGCAGGTATGGTGTCAATTTTTGGCGGAGTTTAACGGTAGGTCGGTGTGGATGTCTGGCCCGGTGAGCAACTTCGACGTGGAGTTGGTGACAGACGCCACTGGATCTACTGGATATGGGGCATACTTCCATGGCCACAGGCGTGGGTTGAGGCTGGCTTTCTGCGGAATTTGGTGCTCCTGGAACTTTTTCCGGTAGTATTAGCACTGGAATTGTGGGGCGAGTCCTGCCGCAATTTAAAATTGTGCTTAAATTGCGACAACATGGGGGTAGTGCAGGTCATCAATAGCATGTCGGTGTCTTCACAACCTGTCATTCGGCTGATGCGACAGTTGGTATTTCGCTGCTTGCAATTGAATGTCTTTCTTTATGCTGTGCACATTCCGGGAGTTGAAAATACATTGGCTGATTCTCTGTCTCGCTTCCAGTGGGACAAGTTCAGGGTTCTGGCGCCGGAGGCACAGAAGGTGGGCGTTCCTTGCCCGGGCTGGATATGGGATTTGGCACTAGAGACGCCGCAGGATGGATACAGCCTTACAGTCGGTAAGTACGTGAACGTGGGCAGCATACCAGAAGGTGTGGAGCGAGTGGGGTGCGTTGCTGCGAGAGGCAGGGGTTGGTAAGTATGAGTCATCAGGGCATCTTCTAGTGCTGTATTTTGTGTCCAGGAACATGGAAGGGGGGCAGTCGATATCGTCCATAGAAAGGAAGATGGTGGGGTTGGCCTTTTTGTTTAAATTGCAGAAGAAAGTGGATTGGACAAAGGATTTTTGGGTAAAACAGGCCATTAAGGGATACCGTAAAGAGCACAGGACTAGAGATACTAGACGGCCTATTACGTTTGCGAATTTAGTAGCTTTGGGGGAACAGTTGGTTTCGGTTTGTAACGATCGGTACGAGCATTTGTTGTTTTCAGCTGCCTTTTCACTGGCATTTTTTGGGGCATTTCGCATAGGGGAGTTGGTTAGCCCGGCAAAAGGGAGGGCGGGCAGTCTACTGTTGGAGGATGTGGTGGTATGGGAGGACAGGGTGTCAGTGCGGCTGCAGAAGTCTAAAACGGACCAAAAAGGTGTGGGGGTACAGGTTTCTTTATATGCAGTGGAGGGTTGTTCAATATGCCCGGTTAAGGTGGTAGGGGATTTTGTGAGAATAAGACCGGGAGTGGGTAGCCCCTTTTTGGTCCACAAGGATAAATCCAATCTGTCAAGGTTTCAGTTTGTGGCGGTTCTTCGGAAATGTTTAAGGAAGTTGGGGATGGATAGTTCCGCCTACGCCTCACACTCCTTCCGCATTGGGGCGGCCACTGAGGTCGCCAGGTGTGGGCTGGATGAGGTGGATGTGCGACGGATGGGGAGATGGGAATCTAAGCGATTCCACACCAATATTCGGCCTCAGTTAGTTTGGGAATAAAAAAAAAGTTTTATTTTGCAGAGGTGAGTTGCTTTGTGTTGTAGATATCTGCCTGTCTTAGCATGGAACATGGTCGTAGAGAAAGTGCAAGTCTCTTACACTATGTTTGTCATTTCAGATGGAGGGCTCCCACGCCACGCCACGCCATGCCTGCTGCCAGAGAGAGGGCAGGAAGAGAGAGAGGGGGTGGGGGGACAGGGAGAGAGAGAGAGGGGGCAGGGGGGACAGGGAGAGAGAGGGGAGGGGGGATAGGGAGAGAGAGGGTAGCGGGACAGGGAAAGAGAGGGGGCAGGGAGAAAGAGAGAGAGAGAGAGGGGGCAGGGGGGAGGGAGAGAGAGAGGGAGGGGGGACAGGGAGAGAGAGGAAGTGGGGATAGGGAAAAGGGGAGGGGGCAGGAAGAGGGGGCAGAGAGAGAGAGGGGGACAGGAAGAGAGAGGGGAGGGGGCAGGGAGAGAGAGGGGGCAGGGAGAGAGAGGGGGGCAGGGAGAGAAAGAGGGAGGGGGGCAGGGAGAGAGAGAGAGGGGGCAGTTAGAGAGAGAGGGAGGGGGCAGGGAGAGAGAGAGGGGGAGGGGGCAAGGAAAGAGCGTGAGGGAGGCGGCAGGGAGAGAGAGAAAGAGGGGGGCAGGGAACGAGAGAGGGGGAGAGGGACTGAAAGAGAGAGAGGGGGACAGGAAGAGAGAGGGAGGGGGGCAGGGAGAGAGAGAGGGGGAGGGGGCAGGGAGAGAGAGAGGGAGGGGGCAGGGAGAGAGACAGGGGGCAGGGGGAGAGAGGGAGGGGGCAGGGAGAGAGAGAGGGGGGCATGGAGAGAGAGAGAGAGGGACAGGGAGAGAGAGGGGGAGGGGGGACATGGAGAGAGAGAGGGAGGGGAGACAGGGAGAGAGGGAGAGGGGGGCAGAGAGAGGGGTCAGTGTCTGGTTAGTGACAGTGCTCAGCTCACTCACTTGAATGGTCCAGGGGGGGGGGGGGGGGCTCACAGTCAGCGGCTTCCCTGTGAGTGTCACAAGCTTGCCCAGGCAGGCATGCTGGATGGAGCATTGTGCGGATCTCCCCTCTTCTAGGGCAGCTGCACTGAGCTGGCTGTCACCCGCTGCCCCACAATGACACCAGGGATTATCCGGAGGATGGTACGGCAGCGGCCGTCGGAGGACTTCTGTCACCGCCCACCACCAGCGTGACCGCGACCTATCAGTCACCTATCACAGTAGCCAAAGAAAGTGCTCCAAGGCTCTGTGCTACAGGTGGTGGGTGGGCCAGCAACAATAATAAGCTGCCCTCAGGACTCAGGAGGAGGAGATACAGAAGACTCTCTTTGGCTGTTCTCTCTCTCTCCCTGCTGCTGCAGCCGGAGGCGGAGGTGGGTGGACTCAGGGCGCTGTTGCTAGACGCGAGGCGGGGAGGCCCTAGCAACCCATTCAGCAATGTTCATTACTGCGGCTGTGTGTCCTTATTTCATTCCGGGACACTGTATTGTCCCGGAATGAAGGTGCCCAGGACACGGGACACAGATATTAATTAAGGGACAATCCCGGGAAATCCGGGACACGTGGGCACCCTAGGGGGCAGGCTTTTATGGGGCCCCATCAGGTAGGCTGCATGGGGCCCTGTGATTTCTAACAGCAGCCCTGTCAATACCAGCAATTACCCCTCTGCATTGGGTCCAGTTTCCACAACAATAGCCTCCCAGAATTAAAGGCAGTTCCTGCTAAACCAGCTAATTTAAATCCGTCTATGGCCGGCTTAAAGTAGGTTCTGAGCAGTCTGACTGCATGTCATTAAATATTATCCTCCTGATGTTCTGAAGTACTCTATGTTCAATTTCCTACCTTCCATCCATCCATCCTGCTCCCACGCGACATTGCTCGCTCTTCCTGGACTGGGACTGACATAATTTCAGCATAGAAGGACAGGACTAGCTTTCACCTGTCTGGCGGAGAACACTGCTGAGAACAATTCACTTACATACACATTCCCTACTAAAGCCTTTGGCTCTTCAAGAATTTTTTTTTTTAAAATGGGTTACATACAGCTACCAGCCTAAAATTAAAGAAATAGATTATATACAAGCAGCAGACATGCACATGGTGGTTTCATATTGACACCTTTGGCCTGCCTGTGAAAGAATAAAAACAATAACATGTTTGGCCTACACACCATCAAATCCCTTTCTTTAAGTTCATTGAGTCACACAGCTCTTCATGTTCTTGACCGTAGGGATGTCACAAAGCAGTGCAACAAAGATGGGTGGGTAACCAAAGAGGACATTTAACAACTCACGAGAATACCCTAGAAGAGAAGCAGGAAACTTCAAACCACCACTCTAAAAAAAACTTGGGGCCAAAACACAGATCTGGAGATGCCAAAGCATCAACTTGGAGAGCGTGTTAAAAGGTCTGCACAGATAACCAGGTAGCCACCTTGCAAACTCGAGACATACAGTGGTGTGAAAAAGTGTTTGCCCCCCTTCCTCATTTCCTGTTCCTTTGCATGTTTGTCACACTTAAGTGTTTCGGAACATCAAACCAATTTAAACAATAGTCAAGGACAACACAAGTAAACACAAAATGCAATTTGTAAATGAAGGTGTTTATTATTAAAGGTGAAAAAAAATCCAAACCATCATGGCCCTGTGTGAAAAAGTGATTGCCCCCTAAACCTAATAACTGGTTGGGCCACCCTTAGCAGCAACAACTGCAACCAAGCGTTTGCGATAACGTGCAATGAGGCTTTTACAGCGTCCTGGAGGAATTTTGGCCCACTCATCTTTGCAGAATTGTCCTAATTCAGTTACATTAGAGGGTTTTCGAGCATGAACGGCCTTTTTAAGGTCATACCACAACATCTCAATAGGATTCAGGTCAGGACTTTGGCTAGGCCACTCCAAATTCTTCATTTTGTTTTTCTTCAGCCATTCGGTGGTGGACTTGCTGGTGTGTTTAGGATCATTGTCCTGCTGCAGAACCCAAGTTCGTTTCAGCTTGAGTACACGAACAGATGGTCGGACCTTCTCCTTCAGGATCTCTTGGTAGACAGCAGAATTCATAGTTCCTTTTATCACGGCAAGTCTTCCAGGTCCTGAAGCAGCAAAACAGCCCCAGACCATCACACTACCACCACCATATTTTACTGTTGGTATAATGTTCTTTTTCTGAAATGCAGTGTTCCTTCTACGCCAGATATACTTGGACACACACCTTCCAAAGAGTTCCACTTTTGTCTCATCGGTTCACAGAATGTTGTCCCAAAAGTCTTGGGGATCATCAAGATGTGTTGTGGAGAAATTGAGACGAACTTTGATGTTCTTTTTGCTCAGCAGTGGTTTTTCTCCTTGGAACTCTGCCATGCAGGCCATTTTTGCCCAGTCTTTTCCTGATGGTGGAGTCATGAACGCTGACCTTAACTGAGGCAAGTGAGGCCTGCAGTTCCTTGGACGTTGTTGTGGGGTCTTTTGTGACCTCTTGGATGAGTCGTCGCTGCGCTCTTGGGGTAATTTTGGGCGGCCGGCCACTCCTGGGAAGGTTCACCACTGTTCCATGTCTTCGCCATTTGTGGATAATGGCTCTCACTGTGGTTCGCTGGATTCCCAAAGCTTTGGAAATGGCTTTATAACCCTTTCCAGACTGATAGATCTCAATTACTTTCTTTCTCAATTGTTCCTGAATTTCTTTGGGTCTCGGCATGATGTGTAGCTTTTAAGGATCTTCTGGTGGACCTTACTGTGTCAAGCAGCTCCTATTTAAGTGATGCCTTGATTGTGAACAGGTGTGGCAATAATCAGGACTGGGTGTGGCTAGAGAAATTGAACTCAGGTGTGGACAACCACAGTTATAGTATGTTTTAACAAGGGGGGCAATCACTTTTTCACACAGGGCCATGATGGTTTGGATTTTTTTCACCTTTAATAATAAACACCTTCATTTACAAATTGCATTTTGTGCTTACTTGTGTTGTCCTTGACTATTGTTTAAATTGGTTTGATGTTCCGAAACACTTAAGTGTGACAAACATGCAAAGGAACAGGAAATTAGGAAGGGGGCAAACACTTTTTCACACCACTGTATATGCCTGATGTCGCAACGTCCATAAGGTAAAAATAACCATGATAGAAGATACCATAATGGGGAAGGTAGGAGCCTGACCCTTAATGGCACAAGTCTTGACGTATGTAGGACTTATACGCGCTATAAACTATATATGCTAAAACCCACCATGTCCCATCTTATAATAAGAGACAGACACAAAGTGTGGAGTAAAATGGCCGTCCGGCCTTTTATTTAATAACTGTAAATACTTCAAACACTTTTAACCATTTTAACACTCCTTGTTAACTGGGTCTTTATTAATTCTGGGGAGAAACCCCAATGCTGTCACTGAAACCACTACGTTTTATACCTTTTTAACTCTTGCCTCCAGTCGGCAAACCCCGGACAAGGAGGCGGTACTCATCTGTCATCAGTGACATAACCTTTTACCCTTCCGGGTTAAACCCTTCTTAACCCGGAAGTACACTATACCCTCCTGTGACAGACCTAGCCGGGACAGAGGCTGTTGGAGGGGACTGAATGCAAGCCTATTGCCTTGTGATTACGGGCCCTGGCATTTGGGGGAACGGTGCCCTTTGTGAGCTGCATGCCTGGGGCCCGCTCAGCTGGTTTTACTTGGATTCAGGTCCATGCTGGCCCCCCAAGACACACTCTGTATATGTATTTGGCATATTAGCAAGAGATTGAATGACTGTTGGGACACAAGCTGTCAGATGTTAATGTAATGAACTCCAGTCAGCCTGTCTGTTGTGTAAATGAGTATAGTCTGGCTTGTGGAGGAGTGTGCTAATTGTTGTGTGTGCTAATTAACTCTGCAATTGAATGAAGGAGTCCAGTGTTGATTAGATAATTAGCTCATGCTAATTACGTTAGGTACTAGTCACATCGGCTGCTTAAAGGGATTAGTTAATTTGTTTATGTTGTTGTTACAAGTGTATTGTTAGAGTAATATGAGCAGGAGGGGGGGATCTCCTCTTCTACTGTATATAAATGTCATCTTTAGTTTTGTAATAAATCAGTCCATGTTGGCACTAAGTAAGTCTCGTCTCGTTTAGGGCTTGGGAGCGGTTGGAATATCTGATATCTATATCCAGACTGGAAGGAAGTTATATATGACGAACGCACTCAAGAGGAGTGTAGGGACGTTCCGTCACATTGTTGGCAAGCAGTGGGATAATACTTCCTGCAGTCTGGGACATCCAAACCTCCACCAGGATCCAAGGTCTGGATAGCAAGAGAGGAGGAGAGGTACAGATACCAGCCGCCATGGAAGACGAATTCAGGAGGAGGTTGCGAGAGATGCAGCTACAGCACAGAGGACCAGTATCAGAGCAGGTCCTGCTGGGATGGTTTGATTCTATTCGCTGCGAACTCTGGAAGGAAGCGCTAGCCCGTGAGCGGCGCCACCATGGAAAAGTTCTCCCCTCCAACCAGGAAAGGTACTGGTCGCAGTATGGATTGCGGGTGCTGTTTTTGGGAGAGAAACCGCACAAGGAGCAGACAGCTGAATTAAGCAGGCTGAGCTGGGCAGAGATGAAGCTGGATGAGAGTTACAGAGCCCTCCGGTGGCATGTATCCCAAGCATGCCCTTGGATAGCAGATGACAGCCCAACTGAAGGCTTAAGCTGCGGCCTCGGACTGTTGTATGTGAAGCTGACAGGAGACTCTAACTTTGGGAGTGATTTGGAGTGGCGGTTGGATGAAATCATGGATTTCAGAAAAGGGCTACTGAACGTCTCGGAAGTGCACTGGGCACTGGAAGATTTGGAGTTTCTGGTCGATCAGGAATGGGAGCTGGAGATTGCCTACAGACGGCTGCTAGACTCTGCTCAGTGCCAGGGCTGGGCTCCCTTTGCCTGGGACTATAAGGAAATACCAGTGGACAACTCTGAAATCCTAGCTGAAGAGTCAGCAATGTGGCAGAGTAACAGTGTGCTTTGCCAACCTGCCCCTGCAGCTATGGATGCAGAGGTCTTATGGCGGATGCAGCAAGTGCTGACTGACCTTAACGATCCTGTTTCTGCATGGGATGACCTTGGATGGAGGAATGTGCCTGTCCAGCAGCATGCCAGAGAATCGGCAGTGGAAAATCTGGAAATTGCCATCCCCAAAGCTGAAGTGCTGACAACCGGCCAGAGCTCTGCCAACCTCTGCTCAGCACTGATAGCATCTTCTGGGTTCCATGGACAGGAGATGGTAAACCTATATCCCCAGACACCAGTTGCAGAGACTGGGGATTTGATAGACTTTTCTGCTGAGGAAAAACAACCTGATGAGCCTTCAGCAGAAGAGCTGGTATTAGGGCCAAACTTCACTGTGCTCTGCCCAGCACCAATGGCAGTATCCATGGAGATCCACGAGGAACTTCCCCAGCTGAAGCTCTGGTCACCGGACAGAGGGTCCAAGACCTCTTCCCCACACTTGTGGCAGTTCTGGAGGCCCAGGGTGAGGAGGTGGTGGTCACTCCCGAGCAGCAGCTCAGGACCCAAGGAGAGGATGCAATCTGCACTTCACAACTGCAGCTTGAGCTGATATCGGTGGATGGGACTTCAGTCGGCCCAGATCCCCAATAGCATGATAGAGTGAGCCCAGTCACCCTGTCTTCTCTCCAGCGGCTGAAAAGACTCCAGGGAGGAGGGCCAGTCCAGGCCTCTCCCCAGCGGCGGATATGTTCTCTGAGAGAGGCGGAGGTTGGCTGGGTGAGTAGTGCTCTGTTTGAAACAATTTGTTTGGGGTACTGTGTGGGTACAGGAATAAGAGGAATGGAACTATGGACTAACTTCGGAGTCAACCCGTCTGGGGTCTCCTCCTGTGTTAGTCTCCTGCCGAAAGGGGAGAAATGTGACAGACCTAGCCGGGACAGAGGCTGTTGGAGGGGACTGAATGCAACTACCTCCTGACTCAAACCCGCCCTGGAGGCCTCCGTGGCCGCCCCTATGCGGAAAGAATGTGATGAAAAACTCATCGGGTCGAAACCAGCCTTGGCTAGACACTTTCTGAATACCGCCACAAACTGGTACTTTGACAGCGACGACCCGTCAGCATGTATGAATAGGGAACCCACGACCTGCGGTCGCACCTCCCAAAAACTTCTCATCGCCTGTACCGGGCAGATGCTATGATCCTCAATCTTTGCCAACTCGATTTGGCACCCCTTGCCCGCTTGGTCAGTCTTAGATCTCCTGATCCAAATCCTGATGCCCTCTCGTCCGACTTCCACCTCGCCTGCCTGTAAACCCCCTCTGGCCTTCTTGGATTGGCTCACTAGCTCGCTCACGCGCAACGCACCAAAAAAGGCTAAAGAAAATGCCGCTCTGAACAATGCTCGCTCATAACCAGAACTACAGACCTCCTCCACCATGGAACCAAGAACATGCAGCATGTCAAAGGATACCGGGCGTCCGCCATCCCTTTTCTTATGCGCCTTCCTGTACCCCTTTACCGCCTGTTTAACCCAAAATTCTTTTGTGTAATCCCTATGTCCCTATGACACTTAAACAAGAATGCCAAGGTGGCTAACTTCGGATCAATAGCCCCAGCCCCAGACCCCAGTCTCAAGTCCCGCGCCGATGAAAAACAGCACCGCATGCGACACCGCTGAGTCTTCCATAGACACTCCAATCCTAGACAAGCATGCAAACCAGTCGCTCCATACCTTGGAGTATGCGGTCCATGTGGCCACACTCACTGATCGTTTGATCCACTTTGCCGCTGTTCCAATGCTATGCACCACATCCAATCGGGAAAGGCAACCCCGCGTTGCTCCGCCTCTGGCACCAGCTGTCGGAACCTGTCCCACTGAAAACGAGACAAAGCATCAGCCAAAGTGTTTTTGACCCCCGGCAAGTGCACAGCATAAATAAATGCATTCACTTGTAAACAACGCAGCACCAACTGCCTCAACAGCTGGACCACCGGCCCGGAGGCCGCCGTCATCCTGTTAACCACCTGCACCACCCCCATGTTGTCACAATTAAATCGCACCTTCATGTTGCGTAAAGATTCTCCCCAAATCTCCATGGCCACTATTGGAAACAGCTCCAATAATACGAGGTTCTTGAGCACCCCTGCTGCACCCCATTCCGGAGGCCAGGGAGAAGCGCACCACCGACCTTTGAAATATGCCCCGAATCCAGTAAAACCCGCCGCGTCGGTGAACAGTTCCAAGTCAAAATTGCTGACTGGGCCTGTATAAATCATCCATAAAGCCCTTCCATTAAAGGATTCAAGGAAGTCCTGCCAAACCTGCAAGTCCTCTCTGTGCTCCCTAGTAAGACTCACGTAATGCATGGGAGCCTTGACCCATCGGCATGATGCGACAGGCAAAGTTCAATTTGCCCAATAGCGACTGAAGTTGCCGCAGAGTAAGCTTCCTCCTGAAGCTTTTCAAGTTTGTCCCTGGGCAAAGGCACTCCATTGCCACCGAGTCAATGTCTATGCCCAAGAACGTAATGACCTCCCTAGGGCCTTCCGTTTTTTGTGGCGCCAAACGGACCCCAAAGCGCTCAGCCAAGTGTTGTAATGTTCCCAACAGAACCGCGCAAATCATGGAACCAGCCGGGCCAACACATAAAAAGTCATCCAAATAGTGAATGACCAAATTGATGCCCGAAATATCCCTGACTGCCCACCCTAAAAAGGAGCTAAATGTTTCGAACAGTGCGCACGAGATGGAGCAACCCATCGGCAGGCACCTGTCCACGTAAAACCCCCCTTCCCATGTGCAACCCAATAGCCGAAAGCTAACTGGGTGCACGGGTAACAGCCGGAACGCCGACTCGATGTCCGATGGCCATACCGCCGCACACATGAGACCGCTGCGTCAAAAGACATGTAAGTCACTGCACATTCCTCCGGAGAAATCCCATCGTTGACCGAACCCCCTTTCGGGAAGGAGAGGTGATGGATCAACCTAAACTTGGTCGGCTCCTTCTTGGGAACCACCCCAAGTGGAGAAACCACCAAGTCAGGAATCGGCACCTCCTTAAATGGGCCCGCCATGCGCCCCAGCGCAACTTCCTTAGCTAATTTTTCGGAAACTACCGCAGTGTGCTGCAGCGCCGACTTTAAATTCTTGGCACAGGCGGAACAACTGTTAACGAACAAGGGATCCTAAAACCCTCGGCAAAGCCATCCCCTATCAGCTTAGCCGCCGACCAGACGGGGTATCTACTGAGAAAAGGAAGCATCCTTTCCACCCGCACCGGCGTCTTCCCTCTTGTTTGCAAGCTCCCCGGGACGTTCTTTTCCCCTCTTAAAACACTTAGACAGCGCGTGGTTGCCCCCACAGCCGCAACATGTGTGTTTAAAGCGACATTGCGCTCCATATTTGCATGTGGCGTCATTAAACTGCCAGCAAAACCCCCAGCGCTTGTCGGTCGGTTGTCCCGAGGCTGTGGAACCCCCGAATAGCGGAGGATAGGGCACCTAGCCTTGGTGAAGGGGGGAGATATGCCAGCGGACGTAGGCCACTGCCAGATCACACCCCGTAAGGGGGGGGGGGGCGCCAGTCAATTGGTCGAGGACAGTACAGCCTGGGCGGGCCTAAAGTGAGGGGAAGCTAAAGAGGACAGCGAGAAGAATCTGTATCACTGCAACTCTCCAACAACCCCAGAGCGCCCGTACAAGCGACCAAATATGCAGAGTAGGCATCCTATAGGGAGCACCTCAAAAGATAGGTTATATGTTGAGCATAAACATGCAAATTGGAGACAGAAAAGATTCCAAGTTACTGCAACTGGCAAGTCGGCCCAGCCACTCAATTCCCAATCTGCTTTTTGACAAATCATAATGCATATCATATAAAATGACACAAAAGAAATTTGTTTTTATACAAGAAACTGACATCACCATGTGTACTTTTCTCTTAGATCTATCCAAGTATTTGTGGTAAGTCCTGCCCATGCTCATTTTCATGCCCCCATCTGCTTTCTATGCCCCTTATGTATGATAATACCTTGTAATTTAATCTATGTATAAAATGCTCAGTTCATCAGATGTACAGTGGTGTGAAAAAGTGTTTGCCCCCTTCCTCATTTCCTGTTCCTTTGCATGTTTGTCACACTTAAGTGTTTCGGAACATCAAACCAATTTAAACAATAGTCAAGGACAACACAAGTAAACACAAAATGCAATTTGTAAATGAAGGTGTTTATTATTAAAGGTGAAAAAAAATCCAAACCATCATGGCCCTGTGTGAAAAAGTGATTGCCCCCTAAACCTAATAACTGGTTGGGCCACCCTTAGCAGCAACAACTGCAACCAAGCGTTTGCGATAACGTGCAATGAGGCTTTTACAGCGTCCTGGAGGAATTTTGGCCCACTCATCTTTGCAGAATTGTCCTAATTCAGTTACATTAGAGGGTTTTCGAGCATGAACGGCCTTTTTAAGGTCATACCACAACATCTCAATAGGATTCAGGTCAGGACTTTGGCTAGGCCACTCCAAAGTCTTCATTTTGTTTTTCTTCAGCCATTCGGTGGTGGACTTGCTGGTGTGTTTAGGATCATTGTCCTGCTGCAGAACCCAAGTTCGTTTCAGCTTGAGTACACGAACAGATGGTCGGACATTCTCCTTCAGGATCTCTTGGTAGACAGCAGAATTCATAGTTCCTTTTATCACGGCAAGTCTTCCAGGTCCTGAAGCAGCAAAACAGCCCCAGACCATCACACTACCCACCACCATATTTTACTGTTGTATAATGTTCTTTTTCTGAAATGCAGTGTTCCTTCTACGCCAGATATACTTGGACACACACCTTCCAAAGAGTTCCACTTTTGTCTCATCGGTCCACAGAATGTTGTCCCAAAAGTCTTGGGGATCATCAAGATGTGTTGTGGAGAAATTGAGACGAGCTTTGATGTTCATTTTGCTCAGCAGTGGTTTTCTCCTTGGAACTCTGCCATGCAGGCCATTTTTGCCCAGTCTTTTCCTGATGGTGGAGGCATGAACGCTGACCTTAACTGAGGCAAGTGAGGCCTGCAGTTCCTTGGACGTTGTTGTGGGGTCTTTTGTGACCTCTTGGATGAGTCGTCGCTGCGCTCTTGGGGTAAATTTGGGCGGCTGGCCACTCCTGGGAAGGTTCACCACTGTTCCATGTCTTCGCCATTTGTGGATAATGGCTCTCACTGTGGTTCGCTGGATTCCCAAAGCTTTGGAAATGGCTTTATAACCCTTTCCAGACTGATAGATCTCAATTACTTTCTTTCTCAATTGTTCCTGAATTTCTTTGGGTCTCGGCATGATGTGTAGCTTTTAAGGATCTTCTGGTGGACCTTACTGTGTCAAGCAGCTCCTATTTAAGTGATGCCTTGATTGTGAACAGGTGTGGCAATAATCAGGCCTGGGTGTGGCTAGAGAAATGAACTCAGGTGTGGACAACCACAGTTATAGTATGTTTTAACAAGGGGGGCAATCACTTTTTCACACAGGGCCATGATGGTTTGGATTTTTTTTCACCTTTAATTATAAACACCTTCATTTACAAATTGCATTTTGTGTTTACTTGTGTTGTCCTTGACTATTGCTTAAATTGGTTTGATGTTCCGAAACACTTAAGTGTGACAAACATGCAAAGGAACAGGAAATGAGGAAGGGGGCAAACACTTTATCACACCACTGCATATATTTGAGTCAATTCATATATGCTATATAGACTTGCACATCTTGTTTGTGTAATTTTTAAAAAGGATGCATCTTCATGCAACTTTGTTATTTCAGCATGTCTTTGAGCTAAACCTATGAATCTCCTGAAGAAACTCCATAGAGTGAAACATGTCGAGTATGGTGAAGCTCTGCACAAATTTCGTCTGATTTAACACATGTGTCTGTAAAGTATGGATGTATTATCTGTGTCCTTTGCTGTTGTCTGTCCCTATGAGAAAATAAAACTCTAATTTTTTATATACATCATTATTGCTTATGTGTACTTTTGCTAACCTAGATACCATATACTTTTTGTATATGGTATCTAGGTTAGCAAAAGTACACATAAGGCTTGTGGCCTCTTGTGGCCTCTTTCTTTCCCCCCTTTATATATTTTTTCAAATTTATTGGGATTTTGGTATCGCTTCTAGTTCAACTACTTCATCTAACCTATTATAAATTAGACAACACTAGTTCTTGGAGTACATCAGGAATTCTTTATTTGACATGTCACACACATATATATAGCCAGATGACTAAAAGCTAACCTAGGGCAGCACAGTGGTGTAGTGGTTAGCACTTTCACCTAGCAGTAATAGGGTCGCTGGTTCAAATCCCGACCATGACACCTTCTGCCTGGAGTTTGCATGTTCTCCCTGTGCTTGCGTGGGTTTCCTCCGGGTACTCCGGTTTCCTCCCACACTCCAAAGACATGCTGGTAGGTTAATTAGATCCTGTCGATAAAATTGGCCAAATATGTGTATGTTGTATGTGTATGTGTATGTGTATGTGTATGTGTTTGTAAGCGTGTCAGGACCCCACAGGGCAAGGACCGCACTATACCACAGATTGACACCAGTGGCAAAAAGCGCCCTGAGGCGATTCAGTTCGCATAGGTTGCGCTATACAAGTCATTCATTCTAATTAGCATGAGCTAATTATCTTAATCATTGACCCAGACTAGTTGACTGAGAGAAGACTTTTCAGGGTAAGACCTCAAGGCTCCTATCTCATTTGAATGACTATTCAACAGACATTACCATAAACATTAACACAGGGCTAATTAGCACAACAACATTGTGTGGAATACTCCTTACCAGCCTCATCTACATTACACAAGGCAACAGGCAGGCTGGCTGGAGTAGCATCTGACAGTGTGTATCCCATAATGCATGGGACAGCACACATTATATATACATATATATCCAGTCTATGTGTCTTGGGGGGGGCAGCATGGACCTAAATCCAAGTAAAACCAGCTGAGCGGTCCCCAGGCATAAAGCTCACAAAGAGCACCTTTCACCCAAATGCAAGGGCCCGTAATCACAAGGCAATAGGCTCGCATTCAGTCCCCTCCAACAGCCTCTGTCCCAGGAGACTAACACAGGAGGAGACCCCAGACGGGTTGACTCCGAAGTTAGTCCATAGTTCCAGTCCTCTAATGCCTGTACCCACAAAGTACCCCAAACAAATTGTTTCAAACAGAGCACTACTCACCCAGCCATCCTCTGCCTCTCTCATAGAACATCTCTGCCGCTGGGGAGAGGCCTGGACTGGTCCTTCTCCCTGGAGTCTTTTCAGCCGCCGGAGAGAAGACAGGGTGACTGGGATCACTCCGCCATGCTGTTGGGGATTTGGGCCGACCACCCAGCATCCCGGGAGTATATAAGTGGGGACTGAAGTCCCATCCACCGATATCAGCTCAAGCTGCAGTTGTGAAGTGCAGATTGCATTCTCTCCTTGGGTCCTGAGCTGCTGCTCGGGAGTGACCACCACCTCCTCACCCTTGGCCTCCAGAACTGCCACAAGTGTGGGGCAGAGGTCTTGGACCCTCTGTCTGGTTGCCAGCACTTTAGCTGGGTTGGTGTCATCATTCTGGGGCTCCGTCTGCTGCTGGACAGTGAGACCGATTGCCCCAGCTTCCTGAAACTCCACAGTTGTTGCTGGTGCTGGACAGAGGTGGGTAGCACTCTGCCCTGTTGCCAGCACTTCTGCTGGGGACTCCACATCCTCCGCTCTGGTTAACCGTTGGGGCAGGAGGCTGGCTTCCTCCACTCCCAAATTGTGTAGCTGCCATTGGGAAGGGGAGCCGGCTGCTTCCTCTTCCATTCCCTCATCTGGCTGCTGGGACAATATGTCTCTGGTACTGTCTCCCAGGTGCACGGATCTTTGCTGGGGAGGCTTTCTCCACCCTGGCCGACTGTTGAGGAGGGACAACAAACACCTCCTCTCCCTTCTCCCCCTGTATCTGCTGCTGGGAAGTGATCGCCGCCTTCTCACCCTGACCCTCCGGAACTGCCACAGGTGTGGGGCAGAGGTCTTGGACCCTCTGTCCGGTGACCAGCGCTTCAGCTGGTGAAGTTCCTTGTAACTCCCCAGATACTGCTGTTGATGCTGGGCAGAAGTTAGCAGAGCTCTGCCCTGTTGTCAGCACTTCAGGTTTGGGGACGACAATCTCTGGAGTTTCCACTGCCGATTCTCTGGCATGCTGCTGAACGTGTTCTATCAGTTTCCTTATGCCCTTTCCAGATGCTGTTCCTTCCTTAACAAATGGTCCAGATCAGGTTTAAGCTCTGAGACACCTGCAAGACCGAGCATAGCCTCTCTATATTCTTGCAGGTCCTCAAGGGTAGGTTGCCCTTCATCGCCAAACACAAAACGATCTGTAAGGCTCTCCCACAGCAATCCAGGGCCTCCAAAGTCATATCCCTCCGGAGAGCATTCTGTTGTCTCCCCTAAATATCCCTGCTCTGCGTGCCATTGCAGAGCCCGATAATGATTGTCCAGCTCTATCTCCTGCTGGACCAGCCTGTCCAACTCAGTCACCCATTGCTCCTGGGGCCGCTCTCCCAGGAATGCCATCCGCAATGCCCGTTGGTCACTGGCCCGTTGCTCTGGGGTTGGAAAGAACTTGCCCTGTTTTATACCAGTGAGCTGGAGGGCTCCAATCCACAGCTCCACCCGAATCTGCTGCCTGAGCTCCAGGTATTCATCCTCAGACACAGTCCTTGTGTATGCTGCAAGGATGATCCGCAGCAGCCCCGGGAACTCTGATGCCAGATCCATATCTCCGCTGGGGTGACCAAAGTCTTCTATCCGGATCTTGGATCCAGGTGGAGGTTTGGATGTCCCAGACTGCAGGAAGCACGATCCCACTGCTTGCCAACAATGTGACGGATCCTGTACCCAAGGTGTCCGCCGTAAATGCTTCCTAAGTCCTGGAACATGAGTCCAATGGATCTGGTTATAGGAACCCCCAATAATTAGACAACACTAGTTCTTGGAGTACATCAGGAATTCTTTATTTGACATGTCACACACATATATATAGCCAGGTGACTAAAAGCTAACCTAATTAGCATGAGCTAATTATCTTAATCATTGACCCAGACTAGTTGAGAGAAGTTGAGTAGAGAGAAGACTTTTCAAGGTAAGACTTCAAGGCTCCTAGCTCATTTGAATGACTATTTAACAGACATTACCATAAACATTAACACAGGGCTAATTAGCACAACAACATTGTGTGGAATACTCCTTACAAGCCAGACCAGCCTCATCTACATTACACAAGGCAACAGACAGGCTGGCTGGAGTAGCATCTGACAGTGTGTGTCCCATAATGCATGGGACAGCACACATTATATATACATATATATTCAGTCTATGTGTCTTGGGGGGGCCAGCATGGACCTAAATCCAAGTAAAACCAGCTGAGCGGTCCCCAGGCATACAGCTCACAAAGAGCACCGTTCCCCCAAATGCCAGGGCCCGTAATCACAAGGCAATAGGCTCGCATTCAGTCCCCTCCAACAGCCTCTGTCCCGGCTAGGTCTGTCACATAAACCAATGGAGAGCAATACAGGCCAAGGCCAAAAGCTCGGACACGCAACGTGCACAACAGGGGCATTACTAGGTGGCAAAAAGACCAGTGGCTTCAGCCCGAGGTCGAAGAACCGGGGGGGGGGCGCATGGATGTGGACATGGACCTTTCATCCGCCCGATCTGGTCCAATCAGTGGGGGATCAGCAGACATATTCCCTGCTGAGCAAAGTGGAGTCCATCCCATATGATTTTCTTTCCTGCAACCATGAGCTGAAGGAAAGAAAATTGCATGACTCCCTCATCAACACAGTCAGGTCATATATTTGCATACCAAAATGTAAACAATCCTGTAGCGAGTCAATGCGGGGGGAGGGGGGATTTGGGACTTTATATGAGGCAATGAGTGTTTAGATTAATCTGCCTCCATCCCTGGTAATGTATTGAAGAGAGGGCAAAAAAATGGGACTTTATATGAAGCATAGCTGCAAAGTATTTGTGCAAGGACATTGTGACAGACCTAGCCGGGACAGAGGCTGTTGGAGGGGACTGAATGCGAGCCTATTGCCTTGTGATTACGGGCCCTGGCATCTGGGGGAACGGTGCTCTTTGTGAGCTGTATGCCTGGGGACCGCTCAGCTGGTTTTACTTGGATTTAGGTCCATGCTGGCCCCCAAGACACATAGACTGGATATATATATATATAATGTGTGTTGTCCCATGCATTATGGGACACACACTGTCAGATGCTACTCCAGCCAGCCTGTCTGTTGCCTTGTGTAATGTAGATGAGGCTGGTCTGGCTTGTAAGGAGTATTCCACACAATGTTGTTGTGCTAATTAGCCCTGTGTTAATGTTTATGGTAATATGGTAATGTCTATTGAATAGTCATTCAAATGAGCTAGGAGCCTTAGAGTCTTGCCCTGAGGGGTCTTCTCTCAGTCAACTAGTCTGGGTCAATGATTAGATAATTAGCTCATGCTAATTATGTTAGGTACTAGTCACATCGCCTGCTTAAAGGGATTAGTTAATTAGTTTATGTTAAGTTGTTACAAGTGTATTGTTCGAGTAATATGAGCGATGACGTTCCATCACATTGTTGGCAAGCAGTGGGATTGTGCTTCCTGCAGTCTGGGACATCCAAACCTCCACCGGGATCCAAGATCAGGATAGAAGACTTCGGTCACCCCAGCAGAGATATGGATCTGGCATCAGAGTTCCCAGGGCTGCTGCGGATCATCCTTTCAGCATACACCAGGACTGTATTTGAGGATGAATACCTGGAGCTCAGGCAGCAGATTCGGGTGGAGTTGTGGATTGGAGCCCTCCAGCTCGCTGGTATAAAACAGGGCAAGTTCTTTCCAACCCAAGAGCAATTGGCCAGTGACCAACGGGCATTGCGGATGGCATTCCTGGGAGAGCGACCCCAGGAGCAATGGGTGACTGAGTTGGACAGGCTGGTCCAGCAGGAGATAGAGCTGGACAATTTTTATCGGGCTCTGCAATGGCACGCAGAGCAGGGATATTTAGGGGAGACAACAGAATGCTCTCCGGAGGGATATGACTTTGAAGGCCCTGGATTGCTGTGGGAGAGCCTTACAGATCGTTTTGTGTTTGGCGATGAAGGAGAACCTACCCTTGAGGACCTGCGAGAATATAGAGAGGCTATGCTCGGTCTTGCAGGGGTCTCAGAGCTTAAACCTGATCTGGACCATTTGTTAAGGAAGGAACAACATCTGGAAAGGGCATACAGGAAACTGCTAGAACACGTTCAGCAGCATGCCAGAGAATCGGCAGTGGAAACTCCAGAGATTGTCATCCCCAAACCTGAAGTGCTGACAATTGGGCAGAGTTCTGCTAACTTCTGCCCAGCACCAACAGTGGCTTCGGCCTTCTTGAGAGAAGAGGTAGTCGGCCTTTCTCTCCCAACACTGACAGGAACATGGGATTTGCTGCCAGCAGCATCTATGGAGTTACAACAAACTTCTCCAGCTGAAGATCTGGTAACTGAACAGAGGGTTCAAGACCTCTGTCCCACACGTTTAGCAATTCCAGAGACTGGAGATTTAATAGATGTTTCTGTAGAGGAGGAACCACCCAGCAAACCCCCAGCAGAAGTGCTGGCAACCGGGCAGAGTGCTACCAACCTCTGCCCAGCACGGGTAACAGCTGTGGAGTTCCAGGGAGCTGGGGCAGTCGGCCTCTCTCCCCAACAGTTAGCTGGAGCAGATGATGTAGGGAAGCTCCTACACCCAGCTGAACTGCTGGCAACGGAACAGACTGCTGCTGGCCTCTGCCCACAACTAGCACAGGACAAATTTCCTGTAAAGGTGGATGGGACTTCAGTCTCCACCTGTATACCCCAGGGTTTCTGGGCAGTAGGTCCAGATGCCCAACAGCATTATGGACTGAGCCCAACCACCCTGTCTTCTCTCCTGCCGCTAATGGGACTCCAGGAGGAAGGACCAGTCCGCACTTCCCCCCAGCAGGGAGAATGTTCTATGATAGAGGCAGAGGTTGGCTGGGTGAGTAGTGCTCTGTTTGAAACAATTTGTTTGGGGTACTTTGTGGGTACAGGCATTAGAGGACTGAAACTATGGACTAACTTCGGAGTCAACCCATCTGGGGTCTCCTCCTGTGTTAGTCTCCTGCCGAAAGGGGAGAAATGTGACAGACCTGTTGGAGGGGACTGAATGCGAGCCTATTGCCTTGTGATTACGGGCCCTGGCATTTGGGGGAACGGTGCTCTTTTTGAGCTGTATGCCTGGGGACCGCTCAGCTGGTTTTACTTGGATTTAGGTCCATGCTGGCCCCCCAAGACACATAGACTGGATATATATGTATATATAATGTGTGTTGTCCCATGCATTATGGGACACACACTGTCAGATGCTACTCCAGCCAGCCTGTCTGTTGCCTTGTGTAATGTAGATGAGGCTGGTCTGGCTTGTAAGGAGTATTCCACACAATGTTGTTGTGCTAATTAGCCCTGTGTTAATGTTTATGGTAATATGGTAATGTCTATTTAATAGTCATTCAAATGAGCTAGGAGCCTTAGAGTCTTGCCCTGAGGGGTCTTCTCTCAGTCAACTAGTCTGGGTCAATGATTAGATAATTAGCTCATGCTAATTATGTTAGGTACTAGTCACATTGGCTTCTTAAAGGGATTAGTTAATTAGTTTATGTAAAGTTGTTACAAGTGTATTGTTAGAGTAATATAAGCAGGAGGGGGGATCTCCTCTTCTACTCTATATAAATGTCAGTTTTAGTTTTGTAATAAATCAGTCCATGTTGGCACTAAGCAAGTCTCGTCTCGTTTGGTGCTTGGGAGCGGTTGGAATATCTGATATCTATAGCCAGGTTGAGAGGAAGTGATATATGAAGAACGCACTCAAGAGGAGTGTAGGGACGTTCCGTCACAGACATGTTTGACAATTCCTTATCTATATAAAGGGTTAGAAATAAACAATATACCATGGATAACAATAATATCAATTGGATATCTTGTATTTCATATATGGACACATACATTACAATATGATCTACAGGTAATAGATACATTGCTATGAGGTGCACCATTAGAAATAACATAAATGATCTTCAATTGATTGAAGGATAAAACATTGTAGATAAAATATATGATCAGGGAGAATTTCAAATACATGCTTGCACGTAGCATATGAGCGCTCTACGCATTTCATCCACTCATCAGGAGCAATTCCAGGAATAAATTATCTATAAAAAGATAAATGAATGAATGCAAGGTGATCAGGCACAGCAACATAAGGGCAAAGGGACAGACAGGGGGGAAAACAATGATTTCCCCAACCACTATTACCTACATTGAAGCTCATACTTAGAAAGAAGAAAACGTTGACAATTGGAAGCAAGCCTCCACCGGAGCTGAGGCAGTAATCTCCACGGCTATATTGTATCACAGTAGGTTGGAAGTTACACATCTATGGAACTGTAAATAGTGCTACTGTATGATACGAAAATACGTATAGTACCGTCGTCCTAGAATTTAAAAAGAAATGGGATGGCAGAAAAAAAGAGCCAACTGTGGACTTTCATGGTACGGATAAGGACTCACATAACGATGTATATAGAAAAATATATAGATTTATTACAACAATATAAGAAAAATCATACAGTGAAAGGAAAAGGGGCAAATAAAAACAAGAGACAATATTAGATACTACAGTACAAAATCATTTCCTATAGTTGCACAGTGCGGCACAAAATTATTGGTCCCTGATACCGGAAGCAATATAGTGATATTAGAACTGTCGCAGGATGGCACTCAACATGTTTCGCGGACTGGCCGCTTCTTCAGGAGTATATGTTAAGGAAGAATGTGTCTGTATAGTTGTCTCTAGAGAGGGGGAAATTAGGATGGTTAATATATATACATAAAAATATAAAGAGATAAACAGTGCTACCGGAGACAGCCTGAAGGACGCCACCCTGATTCTGCCGTCAAGTGAGGCGAAGGCATACCAATTCAACGGGATGCATGTCAGGAAAAGTAATTGTTTAAAGGTGGGGGTTTTTTTAATTACACCCATTTACACACATATATATAAGAGCATGTGCGACTCACCATCTTAAGGTGCAAAGAGCAAGTGAGGCTAGAAGCCCCAAATAACAGGGGCAATTTCCCAGGCAGATATGGAAGCCAAAGCAGAGTAAAACAAATACTCAAAGATATATAATGAGGCTGTCAAAAAGAAAAACATAAATTAAATAGACATAATTGGCATGATGTAAGCATCTGTTATTTGGGGCTTCTAGCCTCACTTGCTCTTTGCACCTATGTATATGATATTAACCATCCTAATTTCCCCCTCTCTAGAGACAACTATACAGACACATTCTTCCTTAACATATACTCCTGAAGAAGCAGCCAGTCCGCGAAACATGTTGAGTGCCATCCTGCGACAGTTCGAATATCACTATATTGCTTCCGGTATCAGGGACCAATAATTTTGTGCTGCACTGTGCAACTATAGGAAATGATTTTGTACTGTAGTATCTAATATTGTCTCTTGTATTTATTTGCCCCTTTTCCATTTACTGTATGATTTTTCTTATAATGTTGTAATAAATCTATATATTTTTCTATATACATCGTTATGTGAGTCCTTATCCGTACCATGAAAGTCCACAGTTGCCTCTTTTTTTCTGCCATCTATGGAACTGTAATCTCCAGGGTAACGTGTAAAATATTTCCAGAGTACTTCTGTGAAAGAGTAATTAAAGTAAATGTATAAACATGTCTGCACATAGACAGAAAGGTGGAATTACAGCCCAGGGGTGTGATAAAACTAATAAGTGAAAGCAGTAAGTGAAGGGTGCTGTGTAACCAAGCCCAGTGGGTTAGGTTCACATAGTGCCAAGGATAGTGATAAGGTGGGGGATAAAATCAAGTGAATGAATAATAATAATAAATGAAAAACAGAAAACAATAATTACCTGCATTGAAAAGGGGGAGGGGGTGTCTGTCAACCAAGGTACATGTGGTTGCAAATTGTGAAGGGAAAGGCTCAACCAACATGTGTTAACTGTGGCCATATGTAGCCGCAGTACCGCCTACGTCACGCTGCAAAGTCATTCGGCATGCCGACATTTAAACCTACCTCATGGTGAGTGCAGATGGATGCTTGACACGTCGACGCACTGTGCCAACAAGTGACGTCATGCGTACGGCGCACAGGGCGTGGCGTCGATGCGCAAGGGGGCCCGACCACAATGCCCAGACCATAGGGACGGGGGGAAGAGGAGGGAGGGCTCCGGAGAAGAAATTGGAAACAACCACAATCAGCCAAAGACGTAAAACAATACAATGTCCAAAGTGCTGACTCGATTCAGGTGCAGTCAATAGTAGTACAGGTAGTGATTATATGCTACCGCGGTAATAAGCTTCCATCCCTAATATCATTAAGTCAATGCGGGGGGAGGGGGGATTTGGGACTTTATATGAGGCAATGAGTGCTTAGATTCATGTGCCTCCATCCCTGGTAATGTATTGGAGAGAGGGCAAAAAATGGGACTTTATATGAAGCATAACTGCAAAGTATTTGTGCAAGGACATGTTTGACAATTCCTTATCTATATAAAGGGTTAGAAATAAACAATATACCATCGATAACAATAATATCAATTGGATATCTTGTATTTCATATATGGACACATACATTACAATATGATCTACAGGTAATAGATACATTGCTATGAGGTACACCATTAGAAATAACATAAATGATCTTCAATTGATTGAAGGATAAAACATTGTAGATAAAATATATGATCAGGGAGAATTTCAAACAAATGCTTGCACGTAGTAGCATATGAGCGCTCTACGCGTTTCGTGGAGTTCATCCACTCATCAGGAGCAATTCCAGGATAAAATTATCTATAAAAAGATAAATGAATGAATGCAGGGTGATCAGGCACAGCAACATAAGGGCAAAGGGACAGAGAGGGGGAAAAAAACAATGATTTCCCCAACCACTCTTACCTACATTGAAGCTCATACTTAGAAAGAAGAAAACGTTGACAATTGGGGGTGCTGTGGAAGCAAGCCTCCACCGGAGCTGAGGCAGTAATCTTCACGGCTATATTGTACCACAGTAAGTTGGAAGTGACACATCTATGGAACTGTAATCTCCAGGGTAACATGTGTAAAATATTTCCAGAGTACTTGAAAAGCCTCATAATGGGCCCAGCACGTGTACAGACCTAAGAACTCAGCACAGGGTTGGAGGGAACCCCTCATAATAGGCAGAGTGGGTGTACAGACCTGGGAACTCAGCGTAGGGTTGGTGTAAACCCCTCTTAATAGGCAGAGAGGATGTACAGACCCGCTAACTCCTCGCAGGGATTGTAGGAACCCCTCATAATGGGCAGAGCTGGTGTGCAGACATGGGAACACAGCACATGGATTGTGGGAACCCCTCATAATGGGTAGAGTGGGTGTACAGACCCAGGAACTCAGCACAGGAATGATGGGAACCACTCATAATGGGATCAGTGGGTTTAGAAACCTGGGAACTCCGCACAGGGCTTGTGGGAACCCCTTATAATGGGCAGAACTGGTGTACAGACCTGGGAACTCGGCAAAGGTTTGGTAGGAACCCCTCATAATGGGCAGAGCTGGGGTACAGACCTGGGAACTTGGCACAGGTTTGGTGGGAACCCCTCATAATGGGCAGAGCTGGTCTACAGACCTGGGAACTCGTCATAGTAATGATGGGATCCAGTCATAATGGGTTGAGTGGGTGTACATACCCGTGAACTCAGCACATGGTTGGTGGGAACCCCTCATAATGGGATTATTGGGTGCACATACCCGGTAACTCAGCACATGGTTGGTGGGAACCCCTCATAATGGGTAGAGTGGGTGTACAGACCCTGAAGCTCTGCACAGGGATTGTAGGAACCCCTTATAATTTGCCCAGCAGGTTTACAGACCTGGAAACTCAGCCTAGGGTTGGTGGGAACCCCTCATAATGGGCAGAGTGGGTGTTCAGACCCAGGAACAAAGCACAGGAATGATGGGAACCACTCATAATGGGATCAGTGGGTGTACAGAGCCGGAAATCATCACATGGTTGGTGTGAACCCCTCATAATGGGATGATTGGGTGTACATACCCGGGAACTCAGCACATGGTTGGTGGCAACCCCTCATAATGGGCCCAGCAGGTGTACAGACCTGGGAACTCTGCCCAGGATTGTAGGAACCCCTCATAATGGGCAGAACTGGTGTGCAGACATGGGAACACAGCACATGGATTGTGGGAACCCCTCATAATGGGTAGAGTGGGTGTACAGACCCAGGAACTCAGCACAGGAATGATGGGAGCCACTCATAATGGGATCAGTGGGTTTAGAAACCTGGGAACTCAGCACAGGGCTTGTGGGAACCCCTTATAATGGGCAGAACCGGTGTACAGACCTGGGAACTCGGCAAAGGTTTGGTGGGAACCCCTCATAATGGGCAGAGCTGGTCTACAGACCTGGGAACTCGTCATAGTAATGATGGGATCCAGTCATAATGGGTTAAGTGGGTGTACATACCCGTGAACTCAGCACATGGTTGGTGGGAACCCCTCATAATGGCATTATTGGGTGCACATACCCGGTAACTCAGCACATGGTTGGTGGGAACCCCTCATAATGGGTAGAGTGGGTGTACAGACCCTGAAGCTCTGCACAGGGATTGTAGGAACCCCTTATAATTTGCCCAGCAGGTTTACAGACCTGGAAACTCAGCCTAGGGTTGGTGGGAACCCCTCATAATGGGCAGAGTGGGTGTACAGACCCGGGAACAAAGCACAGGAATTATGGGAACCACTCATAATGGGATCAGTGGGTGTACAGAGCCTGAAATCATCACATGGTTGGTGTGAACCCCTCATAATGGGATGATTGGGTGTACATACCCGGGAACTCAGCACATGGTTGGTGGCAACCCCTCATAATGGGCCCAGCAGGTGTACATACCTGGGAACTCTGCCCAGGGTTGGTGGGAACCCCTCATAATGGGCAGAGTGAGTGTACAGGCACAGGAATGATGGGAACCCCTCATAATGGGATGTGTGGGTGTACAGACCCGGGAACTCAGCACATGGATTGTGGGAACCCCTCATAATGGGTAGAGTGGGTGTACAGACCCAGGAACTCAGCACAGGAATGATGGGAACCACTCATAATGGGATCAGTGGGTTTAGAACTCAGCACAGGGCTTGTGGGAGGATCCCCTTATAATGGGTAGAACTGGTGTACAGACCTGGGAACTCGGCAAAGGTTTGGTAGGAACCCCTTATAATGGGCAGAGCTGGGGTACAGACCTGGGAACTTGGCACAGGTTGGGTGGGAACCCCTCATAATGGGCAGAGATGGTCTACAGACCTGGGAATTCGTCATAGGAATGATGGGAACCAGTCATAATGGGTTGCGTGGGTGTACATACCCGTGAACTCAGCACATGGTTGGTGGGAACTCCTCATAATGGGATTATTGGGTGTAGGGAGAGGGGGGGCAGGGAGAGAGAGAGAGGGGGGCAGGGAGAGAGAGAGGGGGCAGGGAGAGAGAGAGAGGGGGACAGAGGGAGGGGGGACAGGGAGAGAGAGGGAGGGGGACAGGGAGGGAGAGAGAGGGGGAGGGGGCAGGAAGAGAGAGAGGGGGAGGGGCACAGGAAGAGAGAGGGGGAGGGGGCAGGGAGAGAGAGAGAGAGGGGGCAGGGAGAGAGAGAGGGGGGCAGGGAGAGAGAGAGAGGGGTACAGAGGGAGTGGGGACAGGAAGAGAGGGGGAGGGGGCAGGAAGAGAGAGAGGGGGGGGGGGACAGGAAGAGAGAGGGGGAGGGGGCAGGGAGAGAGAGGGGGAGGGGCAGGGAAAGAGGGGGGGAGGGGGCAGGGAGAGAGAGGGGAGGGGGGGGGTTAGGGAGAGAGAGAGGGAGTGGGCAGGGAGGGGGGAAGGGGGAGAGAGAGAGAGAGGGGGCAGGGAGGGAGAGAGAGAGGGAGGGGGCAGGGAGAGAGAGGGAGGGGACAGGGAGAGAGAGAGAGAGGGGGGGCAGGGAGAGAGAGGGGGGCAGGAGAGGGGGGCAGGGAGCACAGCACATGTCTGAAATGCATGTATTTTCTGTGCACGTTTTGTCACTTGGAAAAAAAATATATCTGCTAACTGCGCTTGGGGTGTCAAACAATGAGGCTGCATTCACATCTACACATTTCCCATCGCAAACTGCGTGCTATGGAGTGCATATTGGAAATGCCCTGTGAATGTGTATCGTGCTTGCATCACCAGAATGGCAATGCGAGGATGATTTTTTTTTTTTTGCAGTAAAAGGGCTGGGGGTGCGATTTTGGTCATTTTGGACTCATTTTAGGCTTAAAGGGCCGGTAGTGTGATTTTGGTCATTTTGGACCCATTTTGGGCTAAAATGGCCGGGGTGCGATTTTCTTAATTTTAGAGATCTTCCGTGAAAAACAGCGAAAAAAAATCGGATGGCTTAAAATCAGCTGTTTCCACCTGAATACCGGGTTGGGCAAAGAATGGGGGAAGTACGGGTTTTGCAGAAGTGGTGGGCACCCAATCAGGATTGGCGAATTCTGCAGGAAGGACACTATGGGATCAACAGGCCTGCCTTTTTCTTCTTCTTGGTGGCAGCGGGACACTACTTGTGCTTGCCACCTCGCCAGCTTGAACTGCACTTATGGGACTCGCCACGTCACCAAGTGATACTGCAGTGCTGGATGTACATCCAGGGTGTACTAGGCCGCTGGTGCTTGCCAGTTCACCAGAAGGTATAGCGGCGCTAGTACTCTGCTCCATACGAGGGACCTGCGGTTCTTGCATCTCAACAACAGCAGAGCTATGACGAGCACTTCCGACAAAGCAGGGCGGTTCGTCCCACGCTTCGATAGGATCACAAGGACATTAGTCTTTGGATGCGGCTTATGGCATCGGCGAAGACACCAGCGCAGCCATTTTATGGGGGGGGCGGAGGTAGTAACTCCTCGGGATCGCCGGCTGGAAGAAAGTGTGGAGTGTGCTGGCAGTTCAACGAGGGATCCTGCAAGTTTGGAGGCACCTGTAAGTTTAAGCATGAGTGTTCAGGGTGTGGGGGGGCACATACATATGCCAGGTGATTTAAGAAAGGCAAGCATACCGGAGAGCCTGGTAACAAGAGGGACGACTCCGGGGATGGGGGAAAGGATGCAGCCTTTTCTAAATAGGTACCCGGACAGGGCCGCGGCAGTATTGATTGGGGAAGGCTTCAAGTATGGGTTTCGGATTCCTTGTGCGCTGAAGGTTATTCCCCCTATGGCCAATAATTTGAGATCGGCATTGCAGCACCCAGCGGTGGTATCTGAAAAATTGGCCAAGGAGGTGGCTTTGGGTCGCATGGCGGGGCCATTTGCAGAGAAACAGTTAGCTGATTTAGTGGTGTCCCCGTTGGGGGTGGTCCCCAAAAAAGAACCGAATAAGTTTCGATTGATCCATCATTTATTGTTCCCCAAAGGGGGCTTGGTAAATGATTTCATTGACCCTGAGGCCTGTACAGTATCATATACGTCTTTTGATGCCGTGGTCCGTTGGGTGCGACGGTATGGGAAAGGGGCACTGATGGCAAAATCGGATTTCAGCGTTTAGTCAGCGCTTAGACTTCTGCCTGTTCACCTGGCCAGTTTGTCCTACTATCTTTTGCAATCTGTCTTTCGTTTTGTATTTTTGCATCATTGATTTCCTTTTTACATATTCTGTTCTATTCTTTGTAACATTTAAATGACACTAGTGATCCTTCGTTTTTATATTTTTTAAAAGCTCTTTTCTAATTGTTTATAGCTTCTTTAACTTTGGCCGTGAGCCACATAGGTTTTAGTTTTAGCCTTTTAAACTTATTGCCCATGGGAATATACTTTGCAGTCAGTTCACAAATAGAGTTGAGCGGACACCTGGATGTTTGGGTTCGGCGGGTTCGGCCGAACTTCGGAAAAAAGTCCGGGTTCGGGACCAAACTTGACCCGAACTTGACCCCGAACTCCGAACCCCATTGAAGTCAATGGGACCCGGACTTTTAAACACTAAAATGGCTGTAAAAAAGTCATGGAAAGGGCTAGAGGGCTGCAAATGGCAACAAAATGTTGTTAAGAGCATGGCAAGTGATCTGCAAACAAATGTGGATAGGGAAATAACTTAAAATAACATAAAAAAAAAAAAATTCTGGAGGCCCCCTTCTCAGCAGAAGAGGTACAGGAAGTCATTAAGAACCTCAGAAACTCAACGGCACGATGCCGCACATATGGTGGGAATACCCCAGAATACGCACTTTCTGGAAAAAATTATTCAATTTAATGGATAAGATAGTGGGAAAATAAAATACTTGGAAATTAAAAAAAATGAAAAAATTATAATCTTGACCTAGGAGGAAGAAATTCAAATGGAGTAGGAGGTTGAGGTGGCGGTGGATGTGGCGGTGTAGGTGGAAGCGGCGGTGGAGGAGGACGAGGTAGCCAACACTGGTTCAAAAATACAACAATGGCTGGGTAAGGCTAGTGGTGAATGATGTGTCGAATTCTGTCCCCCGTCGCATAGTGTCCGCCCTGTACTGCGCTTGCTCAGTACGTAGGACAAGGGGATTTTGAAACTCTCCGAAGACAATGCGCGGTGACTCCAGGTTCAAGCCACATCATCCGAGGTTGAAGCCTAGCCAAGTATGTCCACTTGGATGGTCGGGCTTGAACCTGCACTCACTGCGCAGGCGACGTTCATCTTTGGAGATTTTGTGAATCTCCTTGTCCTCCGTACTGCGCAAGCACTGCACCTGCGCAGTAAGTGGCCGGACACTATCCAATAGCAAGACAGTTTTCATTAGAACACCGGTATATGTGTCTATTCTGCACAAGGTATGGCCAAGTCCTGTGGGATCCATGCCTGGTTCATTTTAATGAACGTGAGCTTGTCCACATTGGCTCTGGACAGGCGGCTGCGCTTGTCTGTGATAACGCCCCCTGCCGTGCTAAATACACGTTCAGATAATACACTGGCGGCAGGGCAGGCCAGCACCTCCAAGGAGTAAAGGGCAAGCTCAGGCCATGAGCCCAATTTGGAGACCCAGAAGTTGAAGGGGGCAGACCCGTCACGACAGGACGGCACGTTGTCCTTGTAACGGGGATCCAGCAGGGTGGCCACCCAATAATCAGCACCAGTTAAAATGTGGGCAACTCGGCGGTTGTTGCGGAGACACTGCAGCATGTAATCGCTCATGTGTGCCAGGCTGCCCAGAGGCAAGGAAAAGCTGTCCTCTGTGGGAGGTGTATCGTCTGTGTCCTCTGTATCCTCCCAGCCACGCACCAGTGATGGACATGAGCTGGTCTGGGTGCCACCCTGCTGTGAACATGGTTCCTCCTCCTCCATCTCCTCCTCATCCTCTACCTCGTCATCCTCCAGAACTGTGCCCTTGCTGCCAGACAATTGTGTACCTGGCACTTGTTGGTGCAGGAACCCACCCTCGTAGCCACTTGTAAATGACTGCCCTGAAAGCCTTGGAAATTAATCCTCTTCCTCCTCCTCATCCTGTGCCACATCCTCTTCCATCATTGCCTGAAGAGTTTTTTCAAGGAGGCATAGAACTGGGATAGTAACGCTGAGAACGGCGTCATCGGCACTGGCCATGTTGGTGGAGTACTCGAAACAGCGCAACAAGGCACACAGGTCTCGCATGGAGGCCCAGTTATTGGGGGTGAAGTGGTGCTGTTCCGCAGAGCGACTCACGCGTGCGTGCTGCAGCTGAAACTCCACTATCGCCTGCTGCTGCTCGCACAGTCTGGCAAGCATGTGCAAGGTGGAGTTCCACCTTGTGGGCACGTCACATATGAGACGGTGAGCGGGAAGGCCGAAGTTACGCTGCAGCGCTGACAGGCGAGCAGCAGCAGGGTGAGAACGCCTAAAGTGCGCACAGACCGCCCGCACTTTCTGCAGCAGCTCTGGCATATCGGGGTAATTCTTAAGGAACCTCTGGACCACCAAGTTCAGCACATGCGCCAGGCAAGGGATGTGCGTCAAACCGGCAAGGCCCAGAGCTGCTACGAGATTTCGCCCATTATCGCACACCACTAGGCCGGGCTTGAGGCTCACTGCCACCAACCACTCATCGGTCTGTTGTTCCATGTCCCTCCACAACTCCTGCGCGGTGTGGGGTTTCTCCCCCAAACAGGAAAGTTTTAAAACTGCCTGCTGTCGTTTATCCCTGGCTGTGCTGAAGTTGGTGGTGAAGGTGTTACGCTGACCAGATGAGGAGGCGGTAGAGGATGAGGAGGCGGAGTAGGAGGAGTTAGCAACAGGAGGCAAACTGAAGTGCCCTGCAATCCTCGGTGGTGGAAGGACATGCGCCAAAGTGCTATCCGCCTCAGGCCCAGCCGCCACTACATTTACCCAGTGTGCTGTTAGGGAGATATAACGTCCCTGACCGTGCTTACTGGTCCACACATCCGTAGTTAGGTGGACCTTGCCACCTGATTTTGTCCCCCACTTGGTTGTGCAGGGAAGGGATAGCTCGTCTGGAAAAGTAGTGGCGGCTGGGCACGACGTACTGTGGGACAGCCAATGACATCAGCCTTTTAAAACTCTGCGTCTCCACCAGACGGAATGACATCATTTCAAAGGTGAGGAATTTTGAAATGC
The DNA here is from genome assembly GCA_028564925.1 of Lithobates sylvaticus. NCBI lineage: Eukaryota > Metazoa > Chordata > Amphibia > Anura > Ranidae > Lithobates > Lithobates sylvaticus. The sequence goes on from JAQSEC010004143.1 coordinate 842,201, forward strand.
TGGCACATTGTGGAGATGGTTGGTGACCCAGGTGGTAGTGTTGCTGGCAGATCCTCTGTTTGCGGGTTGGCAGGTGTCACTGTCACTACAGAGGTGGATGAAGAGGCCGAGACTGCAGCAGAAGAGGAAGCAGGAGGAGCCAGAGACCTTTCTTGGTTTTTGAGGTGTCTACTCCACTGCATCTCGTGCTTTGCACTTAGATGCCTGGTCATGCAGGTTGTGCTCAGGTTGAGAATGTTTATGCCTCGCTTCAAGCTCTGATTGCACAGCGTGCAAAACACTTGTGTCTTGTCATCAGCACATTGTCTGAAGAACTGCCACGCTAGGGAACTCCTTGGACCTGGCTTTAGTGTGCTCGGTCCCTTGTTGCGTTGGGCAGTAGCAGACGTACTGTCTAGGGGACGGACGCTCCGCTTTTGCACCCTGCTCCCTCTTCTGCTGTGCTGGTGGCTCTGTGCGACCACCGCCTCTTCCTCCGAACTACACTGGTCACCTGCATGACGTTGATTCCATGTGGGGTCAAGGACCTCATCGTCCTCCACATCATCTTCCACCCAGTCTTCACCCCTGCCCTCCTTGTCGGTCTGCACAATGGCGAAAGCAGCAGCAGTTGGCACCTGTGTTTCGTCATCATCCGAGACGTGCTGCGATGGTCCTCCCATGTACTCATCATGAAACATAAGTGGTTGGGCATCGGTGCACACAATCTCTTCCACTTCTGGGGCAAGGCTAGGTGGATGGCCCTGGGAAACCCTGCTAACAGAGTCATCAAAAAGCAGAAGAGACTGCTGCATGATTCGGGGCTCAGACTGATTGGCTGATTTGCAAGGGGGTGAGGTGAAAGACTGATGGACATCGGCTGCAGGTGCCAACTCTGAACTTTCATCAGGAGACTGGGTGGGAGACAATGTGAAGGAACCGGAGGCAGAGTCAGCAACCCAATCTACTATCGCCTGTACTTGTCCTGGCCTCAACATTCGTACAGCCTCATTAGGCGCGCCAAAATACCGCTGCAGGCTCTGTCGCCTACTCGCACCTGGGGAAGGTGTTTCACTAGTGCGTGTAGCTGGCACAGATCGACCACGTCCTCTCCCTGCAACAGGAGCGCCACCAGCAGCACCACGACCCGGGCCACGTCCCCTTTTTGATGATCTCCTCATATTTTAAAAATTTATGATCTCGCCCTAAATGGGTGTTTTTGTCAATAGCAGAATACATGTACAGTGTCTAAAGCGTTTATGAACACGCAGAAAATGCTATTGGGAAGAAAAAAAACACTGCAAAATTAAATTTTTTGCAATGTTTTTCCAATATCAGAATAAACGGATAGTGTCTAAAGCGTTTATGAAAACGCAAAAAATGCTATTGGGAAGAAAAAAAACACTGCAAAATTAAATTTTTTTGCAATGCTTTTCCAATATCAGAATAAACGGATAGTGTCTAAAGCGTTTATGAAAACGCAGAAAATGCTCTTGGTAAGAAAAAAAACACCGCAAAATTTAATTTCCTGGTGCCTCCATGGCAGTATACCTGTGATAAGCTCCGCCCGGAGTCCTCCCCTCAGGATAGTTAATAGCTTATAAAAATGACCCCCGTGTCCCTCCTTAGCATTCTCCTTTTTTTCCTCATACCTGAAGATAGTGTTCTGTACGTGTCCTACCTCTGTCCTGTGCAGCTTCCGTCTGGGTTCAGGCCTCTCCCAGATGCAGTCCCCGGTCTTGGGTTGCTAACAGCGCTGATAAGCGGGGAACCCCTTCTGAGGGTCTTTTGGGGTAGCAGCAGCTTCCTAATTTGGGGCGACAGACTGCAGACATGCATTGCTGGGCTCCGTGGAGGCAGGTAGGTGCTCATGGGAGCCTTTCTCTTTCTTTCTCCCCACTCCCTTCCTTTCATCCCTTTGGGTATACCTAGGCTGTGTTTCAGGAGTTTAAAAATTCCCAGGCAAGCGATAGAGCGCGGAGCTGCATGGTTTATCTCTATGGTCTGCGTCGGGTTGGACGGCAGCGGCGGGTCGGTACGGCGCATGAGCGAGCGGCTGACGCGGGCGGCGCCATCTTGGATGTGGGAAAGGATGTAGTCTCTTTCCCTTAGTTAGCTTGATGCGGAGGGGGGGCGGGAGACGGCGGCAGTCTCCTCCCCCTTCTCATATTTAAAAAACAGTGGACTTAGTAGGCAGCAGGCTCTCTTGGAAACAGGTCACACCTGAAGAGTGCTCCTGCGCTGCTCTGCCTTGGTAAAAGTAAGTGAATTCTCTCCCCCTCGAGACTCCCTACCGATTAAATGTTTTTTTTTTGTTGTATATATACAGAGATTAAAATTAAATTTCTTCTACTCTATTGCGGGGATATTTGGAGAATGGAACCTCTAGTAATAGAGGACCACTAGTACCCTCTGGTACAATTGGGACTTTTCAGGCGAAACACAACAAAAAAATTGTTGATAATAAAATGGAGAAAATGAGAAAGATATGAAAGTGTTTTTAAATTATTTATTAAGAAAAAAAAATATATATAGATAGATAAATATCAAAGAAAACAAAGTAAACAAAAAAAGGGGATATATGTGTACATACGAAAATTGTTAAAAACAATTGTAATACAACCTTTTAGTTTACAAGTGTTACATGTGGATATGACATATACAAAAGGAAAAAGAAAAACATCCCTCAATGGCCTAACATGTTTCGGGAAACTCAAACGATCCCTTCTTCAGAGGCATTTAGGTGGAGATTGGATGTGGGAAGAGAAGTCTGGGAAAAGACGAAAAACAAAAACAAACAAGCATGAGCATTCAAGGGGAACCTGGGTGGGGAGAGAAAGCCATTGCATAGATACCTGGACAAATGCATCTATACCTACCAATATCCATGGGGATAAAAGATTAATGCAACGAGAGTCAAGGTAATTTTCTTCAGAGGATGAAATTTGCAAAGGGCCAGGAGTTATTGCCGAAGGCTCTAGGACCCCTTGAATGCTCATGCTTGTTTGTTTTTGTTTTTCGTCTTTTCCCAGACTTCTCTTCCCACATCCAATCTCCACCTAAATGCCTCTGAAGAAGGGATCGTTTGAGTTTCCCGAAACATGTTAGGCCATTGAGGGATGTTTTTCTTTTTCCTTTTGTATATGTCATATCCACATGTAACACTTGTAAACTAAAAGGTTGTATTACAATTGTTTTTAACAATTTTCGTATGTACACATGTATCCCCTTTTTTTGTTTACTTTGTTTTCTTTGATATTTATCTATCTATATATATATTTTTTTCTTAATAAATAATTTAAAAACACTTTCATATCTTTCTCATTTTCTCCATTTTATTATCAACAATTTTTTTGTTGTGTTTCGCCTGAAAAGTCCCAATTGTACCGGAGGGTACTAGTGGTCCTCTATTACTAGAGGTTCCATTCTCCAAATATTTACTCAGGGATGTTGGCAAACAATTTATCTTCAGGAGCTCAAATACCCCTGAAGCTTGGTTCAGCACCACTTGTTACTATTGCGGGGATATGTTCTTGGTGTTTAATATTTTATTGAAAAAAAATATATATATATGTAAAAAAAAAAAGAGGGAGGGGAGAGAAAAGTATAGGGGGACGGAAAATGCATTCATGTGCATATATACAGAGTCTAGAGATATATAAATATATATATATATATATATATATATATATATATATATATATATAGCCTTGGGAGGCAGTAGGATGTTTTATTCATCTGTCGTTCCGTCTATTCTTCAGTCTCTGTCCAATCACCTATCTGCCCTTGCCCGCCTCTGCGAAAATGAGCCAGCCGCCTTTCGATCAAGACCCTCGCTTCCTTAGGTAAGGGCACGTGCAGCCATGTATGGAGTGTGTATCCATATATAGATATATATGTATGCTTCCATACATGGAGGTTGGTCTGTACATATATATGTATATATGTAAAAAAAAAAAAAAAAAAAAAGATTCTAAAAGAGTGCCTTGTGCTGTTACTTTCGTTTCAGCCCTATACACTTAACCACTTGCCTACCAGGCACCAACACCCCCCTCCCATCCAGACCAATTTTCAGCTTTCGGTGCTCTCACGCTTTGACTGACAATTACTCAGTCATGCAACACTGTACCCAAATGAATTTTTTGTCCTTTTTTTCCCACAAATAGAGCTTTCTTTTGGTGGTATTTGATCACCTCTGGGTTTTTTTTTTTTTGCGCTATAATTGAAAAAAGACCGAAAATTTTGAAAAAAAACACATTTTTCTTTGTTTCTGTGATACAATTTAGGAAATTATTAATTTTTCTTCATAAAATTTTGGCCACAATTTATACTGCCACATATCTTTGGTAAAAATAACCCAAATTAGTGGAAATTATTTGGTCTTTGTGAAAGTTACAGACTCTACAATCTGTGGTGCGAATTATACAAAATTGATCACATCTGATGTACTGGTGGCCTATCTCATTTCTTGTGACCCGAACAAGCCAGGAAAGTACAAATACCCCCCAAATGACCCCTTTTTTGAAAGTAGACATTCCAAGGTATTTAGTAAGAGGCATGGTGAGCTTTTTGATGTTGTCATTTTTTCCCACAATTCTTTGCAAAATGAATTATTTTTTTATTTTTTATTTTTTTTCTACAAAATTGTCATTGTAATAGGTTATTTCTCTCACATGGCATGTGTATACCACAAATGACACCCCAAAATAAATTCTGCTACTCCTCCTGATTATTACGATACCACATGTGTGGGACTTTTCCACAGCCTGGCCACATAGAGAGGCCCAACATGCAGGGAGCGCCATCACGTGTTCTAGGAGCATAAATTACACATCTAAATTGTTGACTACCTATTACACTTTTGAAGGCCCTGGAGCACCAGGACAATGACACGTGACACTGACGTGGCACTGATGACACGTGACACTGACGTGGCACTGATGACACGTGACACTGACGTGGCACTGATGACACGTGACACTGACGTGGCACTGATGACACGTGACACTGGTACTAATACGGGGCACTGATGACACGTGACACTGATGACAGATGGCACTAATATGTGGCACTGATGAGAGATGGCACTCATACATGGCACTGATATCACGTGGCACTAATATGTGGCACTGATGCGAGATGGCACTAATACGTGGCACTGTTGACAGACGGCACTAATACGTGGCACTGATGACACATGACACTGATGACAGATGGCACTGATACGTGGCATTGATGACAGGTGACACTGATAACAGATGGCACGTGACACTGACAGGTGGCACTGATGACAGATGGCACTAATATGTGGCACTGATGACAGATGGCACTGACTACAGATGGCACTGACTACAGATGGCACTGGCAGATGGCACTGGGGATGGCACTGGGGATGGCACTGGCAGATGGCACTGGGGATGGCACTGGCAGATGGCACTGGGATGGCACTGGGGATGGCACTGGGATGGCACTGGCAGATGGCACTGGCACTGGCAGATGGCACTGGGGATGGCACTGGGGATGGCACTGGGGATGGCACTGGGGATGGCACTGGCAGATGGCACTGGGGATGGCACTGGGGATGGCACTGGCAGATGGCACTGGGGATGGCACTGGCAGATGGCACTGGGGATGGCACTGGCAGATGGCACTGGCAGATGGCACTGGGGATGGCACTGGGGATGGCACTGGGGATGGCACTGGGGATGGCACTGGGGATGGCACTGGGGATGGCACTGGCACTGGCACTGGAGATGGCACTGGCAGATGGCACTGGGATGGCACTGGCAGATGGCACTGGGATGGCACTGGCAGATGGCACTGGGGATGGCACTGGGGATGGCACAGATGGCACTGGCAGATGGCACTGGCAGATGGCACTGGGGATGGCACTGGCAGATGGCACTGGGGATGGCACTGGCAGATGGCACTGGGGATGTCATTGGGCACAGATGGCATTGGGGACAGATTGCAGTGGTGGCAGTGGGCACAGATGGCATTTTTTTTTTATTTTTTTTTTTTTTAAAAAACTTACGGCGCTGCAGCCGTTCATCTCCCCCTCCTCACACGCTGTCTCTGTGTGAGGAGGAGGAGCGGCGCTGAGAGATGATCTCATATGTTTACATATGAGATCATCTCTCATTGGCCAGGGCGATCGCGCTGTAAACGGCCGCTGTTATTGGCCGTTTACAGCGATCTGTGATTGGCCGTGTCCGAGGGACACGGCCAACACAGAATTTCCCTGCTGCGCGCTCGTGAGCGCGCACAGGGAACGAGGAAAGGGGAGGCCGTCATATGACGGCCTCCCGGGATTTGGCATCCGCGCTGTGGCCGTCATTCGGCTACGGCCGGATGCGAAGTGGTTAAAGTATCTAGCGCAGTCAAGGTATGGACCGAAAATATAGAGGTGGCCATTCGGGAGGATGTGCCAAAAGAAGATATTTATAAAAAAGAAGATATTATAAAGGCCTTAGACGAGCTCAAACTATCAGCCGACTTTATTGGAGAGGCCGCGATCGATTCTATGAGATATTCGGCCAGAGCAATGCTACACGCGGTCATGGCCAAACGGGCATTATGGCTGAAGCCATGGGCAGCGGACGCGGCATCAAAACAGAATTGGTGCAAAATTCCGTACGATGGGAAGACGCTTTTCGGGGAGAAGCTAGAGAAGGCGATCTTGAGAGTGACTGGGGGGAAATCGGGGTTACTCCCCCAAGATAGGAGAGTAAGACGCTCTCGGGTAGTGTCTTCCAAGTTCCAGTGGTCCAGGAACAGGAACTTTAACAATTACCGGCAAAACAGGGACTCCAAAAAGAACTGGCGAAGCACCCAGGCGACCTTTTTAAAAAGTTAACAAGCAGAGAAGTCTCCCCGGTGCCCCAGAGGGGACGAAGTCCTTTTGACAAGAACCCACCCCCACCAGTAGGGGCCAGATTGAGGGAGTTTGTGGAGGTCTGGAGACAAAAGTGCAGAGACCCGTGGGTGGTCTCTACGGTCAGGTTTGGACATTTTTGGACTTTCCTGGAAGGGCCTCCACAGGACTCATTCAGCCTAACAAGGGTTCCGACATCACCTCAAAAAGCAGAAGCGCTGCAAAGGTACCTCAAACTCCTGGGGGGCTCAGCAGGCGGTAATACCTGTTCCTCCCTCCGAGAGATTCACAGGTTTCTACTCTCTGCTCTTTCTCACCCCCAAAAAGGGGGGATAGTGGAGACCGGTAGTGGATCTAAAGAGACTAAACCGTTTTATTCAGCTCGACTCTTTCAAAATGGAGTCCCTACAGACTATCATCCAGTCGATCCTACCAGGAGACTGGATGATCTCGGTGGATTTACAAGATGCGTACTTCCATGTGCCCATTCTACCGGCTTTCCAGAAATACCTGAGAGTAGCGGTTGGCTCAGCACACCTCCAGTTTCAATGCCTTCCGTTTGGCCTATGCACATCACCCAGAATTTTTTCAAAAGTACTGATAGCAGTTCTGGTGCCTCTCAGGGAAAAGGGTCTTCGTGTCTTTCATTTTTTAGACGACATTCTTCTCCTAGCATCCGGCCCGGATCAGCTGCTAGGGCACAGACAGGTTTTTCTGGCTACCCTGGAAGAATTTGGATGGTTAATAAACCCCAAGAAGAGCGTCCTTGCCCCAACTCAAGCAATGATCTATCTGGGGGCCCTCTTCGACACCAAGGCAGGTACGGTTCGCCTTCCCCCTCAGAAGGTAATGGCGATTACTCAGAAAATGGTACATGTAAGGTCTCTTTCCCATCTACAAGTGACGGACTGTCTAAGCCTAATAGGGATTATGTCAGCATGTATACCAATGGTGCCCTGGGCCCACTGGCATATGAGGACCTTTCAGTGGGGCTTCTTGACACAGTGGAGGAGGAGGTCACTGCACCAAATGATACTGATCTCAGCTCCCATGAAGAGGGGCCTTCTCTGGTGGGCGAGAGAAGATTTCATCTCCAGACCCCGTATCCTGCGATCCCCCTCTTGGACCATTCTTACCACAGACGCGAGTTCAAGAGGGTGGGGAGTACACTGCGATCACCTGGAGATACAGGGGAAATGGGAAGTCCCCACAGAGGGAATAGTCTCCAATATCCTGGAGTTGAGGGCGGTTTACTTGGCACTATTGAATCTGGGGAAACATCTGCTACAGAAACAAGTCCTGGTCCGATTAGACAACAGAGCAGCGGTAGCCTATATTCAGCGGCAGGGAGGGACCCACAGCATCTCATTGTTAAGAGAAGTAGAACCTATTATGCTGTGGGCAGAGAAGAACCTGACAGATTTGAAGGCAGTCTACCTCCCAGGCCATCTGAACCAGCAGGCGGACCATCTATCTCGCTCCTTTCAGAGCAACAACGAATGGACCCTACACCTAGCAGTGTTCAACCGGATCATGGACCGTCAGAATCCCCCAGAAATAGACCTATTCACCTCCCCGGCGAACGTGAAGCTGCTAAGATTCATATCACTCCTACCTCATCCCAAGGCGGAAGCAGTGGATGCTCTATCGAGCCCATGGCATTGCAAGACAGCGTATGCCTTTCCTCCAAGACCACTAATCACAAAGTTCCTGCTATGGTTAACAAGGGAGCCAGTCACGGTGGTGGCAATCCTTCCCTACTGGCCAAGGAGGCCATGGTTCCCTTGGGCAATGAACCTCAGCTTATGTGCCCCGCTCAAAATTCCGGTATTCCCACAACTGCTCTCACAGGGGAAGTTCATTCATCCAGCACCCCACAAGTTGAACCTTCATGTCTGGACCTTGAACGGGAAAGATTCCAATCCATGGGATGCTCGGCAGGGGTGATCTCAACTCTCTTAAAAGCTAGGAAGCCCTCTACGAACTACATTTACTCTAGGATATGTAATAGGTTCAAACAATTTTCATAAGACAGGCAGGCAGACCCAACAAGGCCGTCTACCGCAGTAATCCTAGAGTTTGTGCAGTCAGGATTAGATCTAGGCCTCAGCCTAAGCTATATTAAAGGTTCAGGTGGTGGCGATTTCCGCAAGTACCCAGAAGCGGTGGGCAGAAGACATTCTCATCGCCCAATTCTTGAAGGCAGTCAAAAAAATTCGCCCACAATCAAAACGATCCTTCCCAGCATGGGATCTACCTCTAATCCTGGAAGGTCTGATGGCCCAACCATTCATCCCTCTGGAAACCGCCTCACTTTGGAACTTCACTCTCAAGACTGTCTTCCTGGTGGCAATAACTTCAGGAAGGAGGGCTTCAGAATTGCAAGCTTTAGGTGCAGGGGAAGAGCATGTAGCCTTCTTCCTGGATAGAGTAGAACTAAGGACGGTGCAAGGTTTTGTTCCTAAGGTCTCGTCCTGTGCCACTCTCTCAGAGGCCTGGGCACTACCGGCGTTTACGGATCCTCATTCAGGGACACTACAGGAACTGGACATTTCCAAAGTGCTAACGCAATACCTGCAGGTCACAAACCCCTTCAGAACATCAGACAGGCTATTCATACTACCATGGGGCAGAAGCAGGGGGAAGGAAGCTACAACTAGAACGATTGCTTCTTGGATCTGTAAATTAATCCATAAGGTGTATAGGGCAAGAGGGCTGGGTCCACCAATGGTAAGGCCCATTCTACAAGGGCAGTTGCTTCGTCTTGGGCAGCAAGGGCAAGCGTATCCTTGGAGACCATTTGCAGAGCAGCCACATGGACGACACCAAACACGTTCATGCGACACTATAGGATTGACCCAGGGGCGCTCACTTCGGTGGAATTTGGAAGAAGGACAATTGAGTCAGCTGTAGCTGGTCCTTAAATAAAATTTTCTTTGAAGCAGTACCCACCCTTGTTTTCAGCTATTTATTGTATCACAGGTATACTGCCATGGAGGCACCAGGAAAACGGAAAATTGTATCATACTTACCGTAATTTTCCTTTCCTGGTGCCTATCCATGGCAGTATACATGGCCCTCCCTTCTTTGGTATTTGATATAATGGGAGAATGCTAAGGAGGGACACGGGGGTCATTTTTATAAGCTATTAACTATTCTGAGGGGAGGACTCCGGGGCGGAGCTTATCACAGGTATACTGCCATGGATAGGCACCAGGAAAGCAAAATTACGGTAAGTATTATACAATTTTCCGTTTTTTTGCAATGTTTTTCCAATATCAGAATACACGGATAGTATGTAAAGCGTTTATGAAAACTCAGAAAATGCTATTGTGAAAAAAAAAACACTGCAAAATTAAATTTTTTTACAATGTTTTTCCAATATCAGAATACACGGAATTGGAAAAACATTGCAAAAAATTTTAATTTTGCAGTGTTTTTTTTCTTCCCAATAGCATTTTCTGCGTTTTCATAAACACTTTAGACACTATCCGTGTATTCTGATATTGGAAAAACATTGCAAAAAAATTTAATTTTGCAGTGTTTTTTTTCTTCCCAATAGCATTTTCTGCGTTTTCATAAACGCTTTAGACACTCTAAAGCGTTTATGAAAACGCAGAAAATGCTATTGGGAAGAAAAAAAACACTGCAAAATAAAATTTTTTTGCAATGTTTTTCCAACATCAGAATACACGGATAGTGTCTAAAGTGTTTATGAAAACGCAGAAAATGCTATTGGGAAGAAAAAAAACACTGCAAAATTTAAATTTTTTGCAATGTTTTTCCAATATCAGAGTACACAGATAGTGTCTAAAGCGTTTATGAAAATGCAGAAATGCTATTGGGAAGAAAAAAAACACTGCAAAATTAAAAATTTTTGCAATGTTTTTCCAATATCAGAATAAACGGATAGTGTCTAAAGCGTTTATGAAAACGCAGAAATTGCTATTGGGAAGAAAAAAAACACTGCAAAATTACATTTTTTTGCAATGTTTTTCCAATATCAGAATACACGGATAGTGTCTACAGCGTGTATGTATGAACACGCAGAAAATGCTATTGGGAAAAAAAAACACCGCAAAATTAATTATTTTTGCAATGTTTTTGCAATATCAGAATACACGGATAGTGTCTACAGCGTGTAAGTATGAACACGCAGAAAATGCTATTGGGAAAAAAAAAAGCTAAATTTAATTTTTATGCAATGTTTTTCCAATAGCAGAATACACACAGATTATGGTGTATCTCTTACTATATGCAGCAGGTAAAACTTTTATATTTTGTCTGGCACTGGCCTCATGGCACTGTTAAAACTGCACTGCACCCCAGCCAGGGTACAATTGATTTAGGAATCTCTTCAATAATTCTCTCTGCCTCTTTCTTTTGCTTAATAAAGAAACTCCCTACTCTACTCTAGCTATGTAGATCGCTCACTGATCTAACTAATTAGAAGAAAAGTTAAGGAATGCTGACTGCCTGACTGACTGAATCACACTAACTCCTAAAATCCTCTCAGCAGCACAGGAACCTGTCTATAGCAGAATGACGCTGTGTGCTGTGTGTCTGGACTATATATAGAGGCTGGGTCACATGCTGCACTGCCCAATCACAGCCATGCCATTAGTAGGCATGGCTGTGATGGCTTCTAAGGGCACAATAGTGAAACTAGCGTCGATTGGCTGCCCTGCAGCTGTTAAAAAGGTGCCAATACATCGTCAAACACCAGACCCAAACCCGAACTTACAGCCAATAGTTCAGGTTCGGGTCCGGGTCCCGAACACCCAAAAGTCCGGTATGGACCCAAACTTTACAGTTCGGGTTCGCTCAACCCTATTCACAAACAGTCTTTTTGAAGAATTCCCATTTCTGTTCTGTGGCCATTGATGCCAATATTCTCTCCCAGTCTAAGTCCTAGAGAGCAGCCCTCATCCTTGGAAAATTTGCTCTCTTGAAATTAAGTGTTTTTATCTTTCCCGTATGTGATTTTTGCTTACAGCTAACATCAAATGAAATCATGTTATGGTCACTGCTACCCAGATGTTGCTTTATCTGAACATTAGTAATACGCTCTGTATGGTTTGAGATTACCAGGTCCAACAGAGCATCATTCCTAGTTGGGGCCTCAATAAACTAGACCATAAAATTGTCCTGTAATAGGTTTATACATTTTTGCCCTTTAACTGTCCCAGCAGTGCCATTACTCCAGTCAATTTCTGGGTAGTTAAAATCCCCCATTATTATCACTGTCCCAGCCCTTGCAGCCCTTTCCATCTGTGCAAGGAGCTGAGTCTCCACCTCCTCATTAACATTGGGTGGTCTATAACAAACTCCAACGATTAACTTTGAACTACGCACATCTGTATGCAGTTCCACCCATAATACTTCAGACTCATCACACTCTCCATCCACCAGGTCCTCTTTCACACTCGCTTTGAGATCACTTCTCACATACAGACACTGTTACTGTTGCATCTTGTGAAAGGAGCTTCAGCAAGCTGAAACTCATTAAAAATTATTTACGATCAACTATGGGTCAAGACAGGCTTTCAAACAGTTTACTTTCTATTGAGTATGCAACTGCAACTGCATAATAGTGTCATAGATGATTTTGCTTCTATGAAAGCAACAAAGGTGTCTTTGTGATTATGTCATAATACTAACTTTTCCATAGGAGTATACTTGACATTTTTGCAACTGTTTTCAGCAAGTTTACAGAAATTTTAATTTATTCCCTTGATTTCCATTTTGCACTGTTTTAAATGAATATTTTGTACTAAGGGGTTCTTTTTGGCTGAAGGCCATGTATGTTGTTTAAAATATGTCTGTTTGTTTGTTTGTTTTTTTGCACTTTTCCTATTTATATGAATATTTGTATTCAGGCACTGACTACCTTTAGGAAAGATTACAGTTGAATGTTATATGTTTCCGTGAGAAATAGTGTAATCCCTTGATTTTGCACTTTTATATATTAATATTTTGTATTGAGGGTTCTCTTTTGCTGAAGGCCATGTATGTTGGTTGAGAAGTTTGTGATATTTTTTGATTTTTTCATTTTTCCTATTTATGTGAATATTTGGTATTGGGGCACTACCTTGCACAAAATAATGCAAAACTGAAAACTTTAGTATGTTCACATGGGCCTTGACAGAAAAAAAATGTTAACCAGGCCTTTCTACAAGCACATTTGTTGCATTATTATTTTAAAGTGCCTCCAATAAAAATACATATAATTAAAATGTGTGACTGAACTCTGTTTCTATCGCATTAAACCTAATTGAACTTGTATTGTTTTAAGTACCGTATTTATCGGCTTATAACACGCACTTTTTCCCCCTTAAAATCGGGGGAAAGTCGTGGGTGCGTGTTATATGCCGATCCCCAAAAAAAATATGACAAAAAAAATCGCTGGCGCCGAAAAATAGCGAGCATCATCAAAAAAATACGAGCGCCGACGAAAAAGAACGAGCGCCGATGAAAAAGACTGAGCCAACTGCTCGGATCCACTCGCAGTCCCGCCTCCCTGCACTCACTTCCCGAAACAGCAGGGAGGCGGGACTGCGAGTGGAGCCAAACAGTCGGCTCGGTCTTTTCCGTCGGCGCTCGGTCTTTTTCGGCGGCACTCGTTAGTTCTTTTTCGGCGGCGATCGCTCGGTCTTTTTCGGCGGCGCTAGCGCGGTCTGTCTCGGCGGCGGGAAATTTAAACGTGGGCAAGCTGCAAATGACACTGGCAAGCTGCAAATGACACTGGGCAAGCTGCAAATGACGCTGGCAAACTGCAAATGACACTGGGCAAGCTGCAAATGACACTGGGCAAGCTGCAAATGATGCTGGGCAAGGCTGCAAATGACACTGGGCAAGCTGCAAATGACGCTGGGCAAGCCTGCAAATGGCACTGGGCAAGCTGCAAATGGCGCTGGGCAAGCTGCAAATGACGCTGGGCAAGCTGCAAATGATGCTTAAATGTAAGTTTTATTTTTTTCCTAAACTTCCCTCCTAAAACGTTTTTTCCTTAAAATGCCCTCCTAAACTTGGGGTGCGTGTTATACGCCGGTGCGTGTTATTTTTTTTTTTTTTTTTATTTAATGGTATGCGACATACAATGAAAAGATAACTTCACAGAATATGGGATACAAACAGTTACATACATATGATCAGTTATAAGTGGTGTCTGAACGAATGATGAGTATTCTGATGATAGTAATACAAGTACAACTCTGTAAGTATGCAAGGTTCCCGGACACCTAGGAGGTGAGAGATTATGGCTACACCTTGTCGGGTCAACATATCACTTATATTACAATAGGTATTAGCCCTGGTACCCTTGGAGAATTTGGGTATCCAAAAATGGGGGAAGCGAATTGCGCAGTGATCAGTTGGGGTCGAAACATACCAGATTTTGGGGTTAAATGGGAGAAAGTGGGAATAAGAGAAAAGGAAAAGGAAGAGAGAAATTTGGGGGGAGAGATGAGGAGGAAGGGAAAGTAAGGGGGGGGGGGGTATTATGGGAGAAGTGGAGGGGGTGAGAAATCCACCTAGGGAGCAGGGGCCACTCTCGGCTCACCGAGCCGTTAGATGGCCATGGTTTGGGATAAGAGCCTCTGATAGTCAAGAAGGCCATGCTATATGTCGCGGAGGTATTCTTCCGAGAAGCGAAACTGGGTCCAATAAAACCATCTGGTCTTATGTTCCTCAGATTTATCCCGGATCGTGGCAGTCAGGTCTTCCATTCGTTCAATGTCATTAACCCTTGCGAACCACTGGGCCACTGTGGGAGCAGATTGCTGCTTCCACTGACTTGGGATGCAAGCTCTAGCAGCATTGAGGAGGTGTTTAAGCAAGGATTTGTGGTAACGCTTGCTTGACATGGGAATGGGATTGAGGAGCACAGCAGCAGGAGATGTCTGTGAACTTGTGAATGAGTCGTAGGACAGGTTGCCAAAAAGTTTGTAGCTTAGGGCATTCCCAAAAAATGTGAAGAATAGTGCCGGCTTGTTGCTCACAGCGCCAGCAACGGTCAGATTGAACGGAGAATATTTTGGCCAGCACCGATGGTGTGCGATACCAGCGTGTGATCAACTTGTAGGAAATTTCCTGACATTTGCTGCAAAGTGATGCTTTGTGGGCAAAAAAGAGTATGCGTTCCTTCTGTGGAGTGGTAAATGTGGTTTGTAAATCTCTTTCCCATTTGGCTAAGAAGGGAGGTTCTGTGGAAGCTTGTATGTCTGTCAGAGTTTTGTAGGACCTAGAAAGGGTTCTGCGAATTGGTCCATCGAACAGACAAAGTTCTTCGAAGGAATGGAGTTGACGAGAGAAGAGCGAATGCTTGGGTAGGGAGCCGAGGAAGTGTGATAGCTGTTTGGCTCCCCAGCTATCCAACGCGATGGGTGCCTGTTCTAATATTGAGGTCCCTGTGGGGATCCAGCCTGTGGGTCTTAGAAATTGGGATGCTCTTAGAAGCCCTTTCGGGGCTTGTCCGGTAAAGGTCGGGTCTGACAAACCCGGGAGGAATCCAGGATGCCCAATGATTGGGGTCATGGGAGATGGAAAGTTAGTCAAGGAGAAAAGGCGGAAGAATCTTTCCATCTCGGTGAGTGAGGGGCCAATCAATGGGTGAGTAGTTACATGTGGTTCTAACTGCCTGCCCGCCCATGGCAGACCAGCCAATGGGGCCCGTGCCATCTCCTGCTCTAGTGTGACCCAGAGTTTCAATTCCCCGTGGAGGCACCATTCCACCACCCGTGTCATGTGCGTCGCTGTGTAGTAAAGAGCAGGGTCAGGAAAGCCGATACCTCCCCTCAACTTCGGCCGTAGTAGCATTGCCCTACCAATCCGTGGATGTTTGCCACGCCAGAGGAACTTAATAAATGTTGAGCGAACCGTATGAAAGAAAGTCTGGGGTAACTTGATAGGTAAGGCTTGTAGCAAATATAGGAGTCGTGGCATTGCGTTCATCTTTAATACATTACAGCGGCCAAACCACGATAGGGCGAGGGGTCCCATCTCTTGAGGTCCGTAGTAAGCGTCGTTAAGATAGGTTGAAAATTTAGGGAGAAGATATCCTTGGGGTTTGCAGGTATTCTGGTGCCCAAGTACTGAATAGATCGGGTAGCCCATTTAAACGGGAAGAAAGGTCGTAAACCTGTCAGTGTACGGTCCGGTATGGAAATGTTCAAAGCTTCCGACTTTTGGAGGTTGACTTTAAAGTTGGATAAAGTACCATAGCGTTTAAAGTCTTGTAGCAACGAAGGCAGGGACGTTATAGGTTTGGTAATAAAAAATAATAGATTGTCCGCGTACGCCGCTACTTTGTGTTCATAGTGGTCAGAATGGACACCACTGATATTAGGGTTGTCTTTTATATGGCGAAGAAAAGGCTCTAGGGAGAGAACCAATAGAAGAGGAGAAAGTGGGCATCCCTGACTAGTACCGTTGGAGATCGCAAAAGTGTCAGAGTTCATCCGATTCACCCGGACAGTGGCTGTAGGGTTGGAGTAGAGAGCGGAGATCCAGTCCAAGATAGATTTCGGCATTCCAAACGAACATAGCACTTCCCTGAGAAACACCCAGTCCACCCTATCGAAAGCCTTTTCGGCGTCGGTGGACAGGAGTAAGAGGGGGGTGCCGGATCTCTTAGCCTTCTCTATAACGTTTAATGTCCTGATTACTTTTTGGAAGAAGTAATTTGTAACTTAACTAATTACTTTTTTAATGTAAGATGACCAACACTGGTCCTGATAGTGTTGTCTCTTGCTTCTCTTGTCTGTATGAAGCCAACCTGGTCAAGCGCAACCAGGCGCTGCATTAAGCTGTTGAGCCTGGAAGCTATGATTTTCGTGAGGAGTTTGATGTCACAGTTTAAAAGGGAAATGGGCCTGTAACTGGAACACAGTAACGGGTCCTTTCCTGGCTTGGGGAGTACAGAGATAGAGGCCTGCAACATATCTGGGGGGACGCTATGCCCTTCCAGAATGGCGTTGAAGGCTGTGATGAATTGGGGGGCTAGATGTGTCTGAAACGTTTTGTAGTACAGAAGCGTAAAGCCATCCGGCCCAGGGGCCTTCCCCGGCTGTGTATCTGCTATGGCGGCTGTAAGCTCTTCTATGTGGAGAGGTTGGGATAATTGTTCTTGATCGGCCTCCGTAAGAGTAGGAAGTTTGGCCTCCTGAAGGTATTCCTGTATATTTGAAATTGAGGGGGCAGAGGGATTAGCTGCGTGTGCTGGGTCTAAGTTATAAAGCTTTGAGTAATAATCTCGAAAGGCAGCTGCGAGTTCTGGAGAGGCATGTATCTTGGACCCCGCGGGGTTCAAGAGGGCAGGAATGTACGATTGTGCCCGTTTTGCCCTCAATGCATTGACCAGCAAGCGGCCACATTTGTCTCCATAGAAGGAGCGGCGTGCCTTGAGCAGAACATGTTTGGCCTTATAGAGAGAGTGTTCTCTAATCGCCTCTCTAGTTCGAAGCAACTCTGCTTCTGATGTGCAGTCGGGCCGAACTTTGTGTTGCTTCTCCTGGTTATGAAGTTTTGCTAAAAGATCTGTCAGAGTTTTGGCGCGGCGTTGCTTGGCCAATTTTTATGAGGATCCCCCTAGTGTAACATTTATGTGCTGCCCACACAGAGAGAGGGTTAGACACGGAACCAGTATTATTTGCAAAGTAGGAGCGAAGTTCTCTGCTGATCTCTGCTACTGTTTCTGGATCTTTAAGGAGTGTTTCATTCAGGCGCCAAAATGGCGTCTTTGGGAGTGAATGTGGGGGTGTGAGTTCCGGGAAAACTGGAGCATGATCAGAAAGTGTTATCTGGCCAATTTCTGCTTTGGAAGCTATGGGAATTGTAGAGTGTTGGATTAGGAAAAATCGATCCTGGAATAGGATCCGTGCGTAGGAGAATAGAAGGAGAAATCTCGTTCTTGAGGATGAAAAATTCTCCATATGTCCACCAGTTGGTGATCATGTAGTAGATCTTTAAGGGTTCGTCTTGCTCCTTGGGGTAAGGAGGATGATTGAGCCGATGAGTCTTTAGACGGATCTAGGGTGAGGTTAAAGTCGCCCCCTAAGATGAGAGTACCCTCGCAGAACGACTCCAGTGTAGTTAGGAAAGTTCCCAGGACCTGAGCTTGATTTGGATATTAGGATACTTGTCCCTTTGGATTTAGAGGAATTAGATGGACTATGGTAAGCCACCGGAAAGTGCTTGTTAGTAAGCCTCGGGACCTTGTCAGCCTGGAAATGAGTCTCTTGGAGAAAGACTATGTGCGCCCTATGTCTCCAGAGTTCGGACAGGCAGCTGGTTCGCTTTTCAGGAGAATTCAGTCCTTTAATATTCCATGAAAGGAATTTAAGAGCCATAATGGCGGAGTGCCTGCTCCCTAGGTAAGGGGGGGGGGGTATGGAGGGATAGGGGAGGAGAGAGGGGAGGATGGAAGCAGGAAATAGGGGGGAAGTTAGATAGCAAAAAGATGTTGGAGAATAGGGGAAAAGGATAAGAAAAAGGTAAAGGGGTCTATCAAGAGATGATACTCCGTAAAGGAGAGCTACTGCCACCAGGGCAGAGTGTTCCTATTGCGTGAGGTGGTAAGGCACAGTCAAACGGGGAGCCCCGACCATTGGGATCCCTGCAGCAACGTCGACAAATGAGCGATACAACAGCACCAACATGTAAGATAATACATTCAACTTAAGTCCCATGTAGGGAAACCATATATAGCACATGAAAGCTAGCGAATTGATAACAGAAAAGGTAACAGTTAACGGTTATCTAAGGCACCAGATTCAGGTCTTGCACAACTAGTGGCCTGCGGTAAAGGTTAACCTCTCAACGTCTCCAGATGATCGCCATGGGCACCCCGGCATTCTGACCAGGACTTTTGTGTCTCATCATGGGCCTCCCTCCCCCACTTTGGTGACCGAGGCCCAGTTGGGGAGAGACTTGAATATTCCTTTGCAATAGATAAAGGCGTCTCCCCAAGCGGGTCCCATTGTAAGTGGCCATCACGTATGGGCATGAAGCCCATTGAGGGGACCAGTGGGCCTCTTAAAAGGTAGGCGAACCACCCAGATGCTTTTGGGATTACGGGTAAAGTAAAAACAAAAAAAAATAAAAAGAAAAAAAAAGGGACATAACATTGGAAAACAGATTTCTATGCATGAACTGTACAAAGAAATTAAATTATTTTCAATGGATGCCTCTTGCCTTAGAATCAGACCCGGGGTATCCCGTGGCTTGTAGGAAAATAACCATAACAAAAATACAACGTCCCCTGGATTGCAACACAGTCTCCCCTACAATTGGTGCCATGTCTTCAACTAATGGAGTACCTAGAAGGTAAATGCATCCTGGAAACGCTGTAAAATACTATTTCCTATCCCCACTGTAGAGCAGGTGAGCGGAGGCAGTGTGGGAACATAAGGCCGACACCAATCTCCGAACCGAGCCCCCCAGATCTCCTTTCACCCCCCCCCCCCCAAAAAAAAATAAAAAAAATACAATTACGTACAAATTAAAAATAAAAAATAAAAAACAGCCCCAGATAGCCATTAACACAGTACAGTAATATAATACAGTGGTGAGATGGTCCCTTTGCTACAACTGTACCAGTAGATATATTCCCCACTACCCGGAGCATTGGAGAAGTCCTCAGTTTCCCTCTGTCTTCGTATGACGGGTCCGACAGCTGCGCTCTGGGCTGAAACAACAAAAGCAAATAAAAAGAGAAAAAAAAAGAGAGTGGGAGGGAGGGGGGAAAGTGAAAACCAACCCCTCTTACAGGACTTTTCCCCTGACTCTGGTGTAGCATAAGGTAGTCTGTTTGTTTGGAAAGGTGTGTGGGGTGCTCTTTCGGGATGAACGGGTTTTCCTCAGGGTAGTCCAGGTCACTGTGGGGAACTAGTGAGCTCCGGTAAAACTGACTGAGAGGTGGTTGGGCCTTCTATGCAAGAGGGGGCATCTGAGTACTTAGTTCCATAGAAAAAAAAGGAAAGAGAAAAAAAAAAATCAAAGGATTGGTTCACGGGGGACCTGTGGTGGGCCTCTCTGTGAGCGATGTCCGGACCGGGCCCTTTGTTGTCTTCCTTCTGACGGTCGACGTTGTGGGGTCGGCTGAACGGTCACCAGGAGCCAGTTTGGGACAGCAACTGGGTTCATCTCAGCAAAAGTGAACAGGTGTGGGAGCTCTGAGGGATGGCGCAGAGCGAAAGTGTCAGCGCCTTTGCGGACAATCAGATGGAACGGATGGCCCCATTTGTATGTGAGACCTTTCTCTCCAATGCCGTCTAAGAGAGGTTTGAGCGCCCGTCTCATCAGGAGGGTTTTCCTGGAAATGTCTGGAAGCAGGTGGATGGCCACGCCATCAAACTCCAAGACGCCCACCCACCATGCCTGTCTCAGGATTTCTTCTTTGAGGTTAAAGGAGTGCAGGCAGCAGAGGACATCTCTGGGTCTGTCAGGCGAGTTAGGGTTAGGGCCAAGAGTCCTGTGAATGTGGTCTAAGATAATAGCCGTGTCTTGCGGACAATCTAGGTACCGGTTAAAGACGGAGGTTACCGTCGCACGGAGCTCAGATTGTGGGATGGACTCCGGAACTCCCCTCAGGCGTATGTTCTGTCTGCGACTCCGGTTTTCTAAATCGTCAAGAAGCAGTTGTAGTTGGAGAAATTGATCGTTAATTTCAGAATGCGAGGCCTGTACATCTAGTATACTTTGGGACATCGCTCCCTGTTCCTGCTCCACTGCTGCAACGCGCGTATCTATTGCTGCGACTTCCTGCTTAATGGCTTGCATCTCTCCCCTCATGGCCATCTCCATTCTAGAGGCTAGTGATTCAAAGTCATTCCTAGTGGGGAGCTGCTGTAGTAGTACCCATAACTTATGTGTGGGGTCAGCATGAAATGTGGGCTCCAACTGCTGGGAAGGTGTAGAGGAGTACTCACTGTGTCTTGTGGCCTTGAGGTGTGAGCACGTTTGAGACCAGGAGCAGCAAGGGATGTAGTGGTACAGGGAGAGGTCTGTCTGGAGCCGAACAGTTCTTCCTCCAGGTCGGTTGATGTTGCCAGCGATCGTGGTAGGCAGGGGGATAAATCACTGAGAGGGGAGTAGGGCGGCATTGTGAAGTCCTCCTCTTGTTGCCACAAGCCATCAGGGGTGGCGGTCTGCCTCCTGGTATCTCCCGTCGCGTGTCCGGCCGGCGCCATTTTGGATGTCGCTGGGGTAGAGGCAGTTAAATTGAGCTGTTTTAAGTAGCGATCCATGCCACGGGAGGTGTGCTGAGTGCGGCGGATCGCTCTCCAGGCTGTCGGAGGTGCGGGTAGGTGCTGTCAATGCGGGGTATTGATTGGGGTATGCTGCATGGGTGCCGCTGGCCGGGAGCTCTCTGTGTTAGCGTCCACTCGCCGCCATGCCGAAGCCACGCCCCGGTTTACATCCAGGCTGTGGCTGTGTTGTTGGAGGTGTGGCAGGAGGAGGAGGATGGTCCAACTCACACAGGTGGGTTTTGTTGGTGAGTTGTCCCCTCAACCCCTTATTTAGTGTGTGGTACATGATTTCCTCACACAAGAGGCGTTGCCCCTCCTCCATGTCCTGCTGTTTGCATGCTGCCATGGAGGCAAATGACTCTTGACGAGTGGGGGTGGTTCTAAGGGCCACAGAAGCCTCCCCAATTAGCCTGAGCACTGACTCCTCCACGTTCCTCCCCTTCCTGGGTCTTTTGGTTGGAAGGTGGAGGGGAGGGACCTGGGATTCTGTGAGGCATCTAGGCCTGGCCACCTCCTGGCTTACACTAACTCCTGCCTCCTCCTGGCTGCCACATTCCACACCCTCCTCCTGGCTGAGGTCTTCCTGTGTATGAAAAAGGGACATAGAATTAGTTTTTGGTTCATCAGTCACACACAATTTTCAGCTCATGACTGTTGCAAATTGAATGTTAACAAATAGAAAAGACTATCATTCTGAGCCCAGCATTTTTCATTCTTGTCCCAATTATTTTTGGCTACTACTGTCTATTGATATGTAAACGCCTTAATTAAATCGGCAATTAGTGATCAATAATAACATTTAGTAAACATCATTCATTTTTTGACCAGAAATATGTAGAACAATGCTATACCTGACTCAAGCTGGGCTCCTCCACTTCTTCCTGGCTGGAAGGCCCAGGTTGAACGTCGGAAGCCTCAGCTGGGGTGGAAGGAAGGGTGGAAGGAAGGGTGGAAGGAAGGGTGGAAGGAAGAGTGGAGAGTGATTCCCTGACTTCAGTCTGGTCTGACAGAAAATGCAGTCTCTCATAGTACCACAGCCTGGGGACAAAAATGTCATCTGCTGCTGCTCCTGATCTCATGGAATCCTGGACCTTCTTGCGCTCCCTAAGATATGTGCTCCTCAGGCCACCAATTTTGGCTTTCAAATAGGGCATGTTTGCCAAGGGGACCTGCGGCTTCACCAACTCCAGCAGTTTCTCCAGCACTGCCTGCCTCTTTAATTTGTTATTATATTGTGGATGTTTCATCTGCCACAGACAGGGCAGCTCCCTGTACTTATCTATGAAGATTGGGAGAAAGCTGTGGTCTTTGAACCCATCCATTTTCTCTGCAAGACACAACACAAGACAAACCCTAATGTCAGGCTAAACTCTCCTAATCTTGACCCAATATAGCCCTCAATGGATAAGCAGTATAGGCCAGTGATGCACCAAGTTCAAATTGTACTTTTGTTAGAACGATCGTCGCTTCCGTTACTTCGTCCCCCGCTCACAGATCATACGCACAACGCACACGTTTTACGCTTTATATACACTGCGCATGCGTGAAACTCTGCCCGCCCCTGTATTCCCCGCCCCTTCTCTTTCGGCGCAGTGGGGAGAGAACATGGCGGAGACACAGCAGGTACGTGATAATTTCAGCAACGAGGACGACTAAAGCCCGGAGCCAGAAACGTCCCGATCCCACAGGAGATCCTTTGGCCTTTGTAGAGATGTTGGAGATGGTGGACATCTTGAAGAGGGCCGACTATGATGGGAAGTAGGGACCTTACCCAAACCCAAATATAAGAAAGGCCAAGATCATGACTAAAGTTGTGAAGAGTCTTCACAGGGATTTTGAGGAATTGAGGAAACACTGGTCAGACCTGAAATTGAGGGAGCACGATCAGCACAGAAGGATCAAGAGAGTTCTTAAAAAAAGTAAGTACTTGTCGTGTGTTTCTCTTATTATTATTACTTGCATGCTGCTCCATGTGCTTTTCTTTACTGTTGTACAGTTTAAAATGGCAACTTTTATGTTCATGGGTACATTAATCGTTCGTAGGAAACATCTATCTTTCGGCCACTAAAATACGATGTTTTGGGCAGATACAGTTAACTACATTTGTTCAGGCCTATTTCTATTAAAATAAGTTTGTTGTCTATATGGGTTTGTAACTAGAATGAAATGCAAACTTGATTCAGTGTAAAGGAGAGGACACTCAGCATCTGTTTACACATCTGGACGCAGGAGCACTAGTGTGGGACACCAGAACACCCTTTTTATTAGGGTGTCCCACACAGGTGCTCCAGTGGATACTATAGGGGTGTCTCCATCTGTGAAACGTGCACAAAACAGGTAAGTATTCCAGCTTTAGAAAGGGATAAAAAAATAATGTTTTCAGCTTGGAACTCTGCCAAAAAAGACAATGTATGACACTTCCAAATAATGTTTCATATTCCTAGTTCTGCCCTCAAATATCTGTGTGCTAAGTATTTCTATTTTGAATTCACATAAGGGAGAAAAGACTTGGGACATCTGAGACCCCCCACCTCTGAAAGAAGGGGAAATCCCCAAAACACAAGCAGAGGAGGAGAAGGGAGACGTTTTTGAAATTGGCGAAATTGTCACCACAACAGGTGAGTGTCTGAGACCACGGCTTCAGGTAATAGATGTGTGCCTGCATATTTATAATACATGGTGTGTTTTTTTAGTTTATTTTTAGGTGATGTGGATGTTGTGGAAGAAGAATGTAATTTCACAAGTTAAAGTGCCCAGATCCTCATCGGGGAGATAATGGGGTGCAATCGCAATTTAGAAAATCTAAAGGAAAACATCAACGATGTTCAACAAAAAATGAAGAACATCATTGATGTTTTAGGGAGAATATAAAACACACAAAAATACCAAAAAATTTTCTCGTCTATTTTTGTTTTTCCTAAAAAGTTTTAAAGTATTTTAAAAGCCAAATTTTGAAGATGCACACTGTTGGATTTAATAACCTATGTTGGATTCAATATGCTGGGATCCATACATGGACAGTGTCCCGGAAAACAGGATGCCCTCCCCCGTGTGGAATGTAGCCAGTCCTACCTCCTATTTTCATTAGACTAAAAAGCTCCACTTTATGAGGGCTCTTCTGCATGATGAATGCCGGCTCCGGTCTGTCTGTGATGATCAAAGGCCAATCTAACTGGAAGAGGTGGGCCATCAGAGATCAATCCCAAGATTAGACAACAGTCGGATCAAGTGCAATTCTGGACAGACACTGGACAGAGACCACTTGTGGCAGGACGATCAGACTGTGCAGTAGAAAACTGATTCGTCCACAAGGAAAAGATGGACGGGCAATGGGATGCGGCATAAATGAGGTGTGTTTGGCAAAAGGGAATTTCACATACACAACTGCCTCTTTTCCATCCAGAGCATCAAGCCATGAGGACGTGCTAAGTATATCATTGTATTGTATTGTTACTGTATGCTATGTCATTTTGTAACCCCCTTTTAATACATGGTAGCTTTCTTATTTCCTTGGGAAATAAATGAGATTTGATTATTCTCTAAGCCGTGTGTTTGGTTTTCATAACTAACGTTGTACTATTGTGGTATTAACAGTAGCATGCTCTCATAGTGTTAACAGACTAACTAATCTACAGGGACTAGACAAAGTAATTGATACATAGATGAGATAATATATAGTAAGTATTGGGATATCACTTTCTACAATTATTATCGCATTCTACACACACAGTGTGTCAACATGTGCTATCTGCCATCACGGGAGATCAATGTACACGTTTTGTGGGTGCAACCACTAAAGTGGCTGAGATGAATGGGTTGCACCCCAAAACACGTCCATTGATCCCCCATGATAGGAGATAGCACATGTTGACATTAGGCATGGGATCAGGAGGGAAATCCCCCAGTTTGAATCCCAATTTGTGTGCATCTTCAAAATTTGTCTTTTACAGGGGTGACATCACCCCATCTGATTAAAGCAATGTGCAGTCTGGGACATCCAAAACCTCCACCTGGATCCAAGGGCCGGATAGCAGGAGAGGAGGAGAGGTACAGATATCAGCCGCCATGGAAGAGGAATTCAGGAGGAGGTTGCGAGAGATGCAGCTACAGCACAGAGGACCAGTATCAGAGCAGGTCCTGCTGGGATGGTTTGATTCTATTCACTGCGAACTCTGGAAGGAAGCGCTAGCCCGTGAGCGGCGTCACCAGGGAAAAGTTCTCCCCTCCAACCAGGAAAGGTACTGGTCGCAGTACGGATTGCGGGTGCTGTTTTTGGGAGACAAACCGCACAAGGAGCAGACAGCTGAATTAAGCAGGCTGATCTGGGCAGAGATGAAGCTGGATGAGAGTTACAGAGCCCTCCGGTGGCATGTATCCCAAGCATGCCCTTGGATAGCAGATGACAGCCCAACGGAAGGCTTAAGCTGCGGCGGCCTGTGACTGTTGTATGTGAAGCTGACAGGAGACTCTAACTTTGGGAGTGATTTGGAGTGGCAGTTGGATGAAATCATGGATTTCAGAAAAGGGCTACTGAACATCTCGGAAGTGCACTTGAAGATTTGGAGTTTCTGGCCAATCAGGAATGGGAGCTGGAGATCGCCTACAGACGGCTGCTAGACTCTGCTCAGTGCCAGGGCTGGGCTCCCTTTGCCTGGGTTTATAAGGAAATGCCAATGGACAACTCGGAAATCCTGGCTGAAGAGTCAGCAATGTGGCAGAGTAACAGTGTGCTTTGCCAACCTGCCCCTACAGCTATGGATGCGGAGGTCTTATGGCGGATGCAGCAAGTGCTGACTGACCTTGATGATCCTGTTTCTGCATGGGATGATCTTGGATGGAGGAATGTGCCTGTCCAGCAGCATGCCAGAGAATCGGCAGTGGAAAATCTGGAGATTTCCATCCCCAAAGCTGAAGTGCTGACAACAGGGCAGAGCTCTGCTAACCTCTGCCCAGCACTGATGGCATCTTCTAGGTCCCACGGACAGATGATGAACCTCTATCCCCAGACATCAGTTGTAGAGACAGGGGATTTAATAGACTTTTCTGCTGAGGAAAAACAGCCTGATGAGCCTCCATCAGAAGAGCTGGTATTAGGGCCAAACTTCACTGAGCTCTGCCCAGCACCAACAGCAGTATCTGTGGAGTTCCAGGAAGCCGGGGCAGTGGGCCCCTCTCTCCGGCGACAAGCTGATGAAGTGAAGCTGCTACTCCCAGCTGAATCACTGGCAACAGGGCAGAGCACTGCTGGCCTCTGCCTAGCACCTACAGTGTCTCTACAGCTTCAAGAAGCTGGGGCGATCGGTCACACTGTCCAGCAGCAGACGGCGCCCCAGAATGATAACACCAACCCAGCTAAAGTGCTGGCAACCGGACAGAGGGTCCAAGACCTCTGCCCCACACTTGTGGCAGTTCTGGAGGCCCAGGGTGAGGAGGTGGTGGTCACTCCCGAGCAGCAGCTCAGGACCCAAGGAGAGGATGCAATCTGCACTTCACAACGGCAGCTTGAGCTGATATCGGTGGATGGGACTTCAGTCCCCACTTGTATACTCCAGGGATGCTGGGCAGTCGACCCAGATCCCCAACAGCATGATGGAGTGAGCCCAGTCACCCTGTCTTCTCTCCAGCGGCTGAAAAGACTCCAGGGAGAAGGACCAGTCCAGGCCTCTCCCCAGCGGCAGAGATGTTCTATGAGAGAGGCAGAGGTTGGCTGGGTGAGCAGTGCTCTGTTTGAAACAATTTGTTTGGGGTACTGTGTGGGTACAGGCATTAGAGGACTGGAACTATGGACTAACTTTGGAGTCAACCCGTCTGGGGTCTCCTCCTGTGTTAGTCTCCTGCGGAAAGGGGAGAAATGTGATAGACCTAGCCGGGACACAGGCTTTTTGAGAGGACTAAATGCAAGCCTCCTGCCAAACGATTATGGGCCCTGGGTTTTAAGGGGCACAGGGTGAAGGAGAACCCCAACCCCCAGTCAGATTCCATGCTGTATATATGTGTATGTATAATGTGTGTGTCTCATGCTGTTGGGACACACACTGTCAGATGCTAATGTCATGAACTAATGTCTGATATTGCCTTCACTTTATGAAAGTTGAACTTCGTAAGTTCCTGAGTTGTGTATGTTATGCTTTGAAACATGCCTGTTTTACCAAAAAAGGCTATTTCTAATTAATGTGACCAAAAAAAATGTTATACACCAAAGATGTTGGTTTGTTCAAAAACCCTTTTATAAACGCACATGTGAATGTGCTTTGAGTAAAACATTTTATAATCAACAATGTGTGGCTTCTTCTTTCAATGCTCAAAAGCAGATTTTCTCTGTGGTTTTTATGCCCTGTTGTTTTATTACTGTTCATCTCATGCCTGTGCCATTTTTTATGTTTAGAAAATGTAAAGTAAAAATAAACACAACTTTTACCTGCATATTGTTATGGATTAATATTCTTCACAACACCGGCACCCCCCTGCTCCCGAGACCCTGCTGAACAACCAGGGATGGTCAAATACGGGAAAGTCCTGGTGGAACCGGCCATGGATCGTTTATCCTGCTATGCCTGGGGATCCCAAGATGGCGGCACACACGAGGCAGCAGAACAGGACCCAAGCAGCACACAGCAGAGTGGAGCTAATAAATCTCCCACACTCTCTGGGAAGGTAAGCCTGCTGCCCCACAGATCCCTGGAAGAAGGAGAGGACTGTCCCTAGATAGACATCCCCACACAGACACAAGGGACACAGGGCTAGATGCTGCAGAGGAGGAACCATCACTGAAACAAATTATGGAGGCTATCTTTACCTGCCAAACTCCTCTCACTGAGCACATAGATGGGATGAGGGCAGAAATGTCCTTTTTGAAGCAGGATGTACAGAATATCAGGGAGAGAGCCTCAGATGCTGAGCAAAGAATTAGTGATATGGAAGATGTGATGCACCCTATGGAGGCTAAGGTACTAAATATACACAGAGAAGTTAATGCCCATGCTGACAAGTTGGGAGACATGGAAGACAGGCAGAGGAGAAACAATGTCCGTTTTGTCTGATGCTTGTTCGCCATAGAAAGGGCTCACAGAATCCCGTCTAAACCTCCCCCTCCTGTTGCACACCCGCGCCCTATGATTGCCCGCATCCTGCACTTCAGAGATCGTGAAAATATCCTCAGAGCAGCCCGCACTGCAGGCGGATTACAATATAATGGGAATCGCATCTCCATATATCCAGACTTCTCTGCGGCCACGCAAAGACAAAGAGCCAGCTTTACACATGTGAAGAAAAGACTCAGAGATCTGCAACTTCCCTATAGCATGCTATACCCAGCAAAATTGAGGGTGGTTGATGGAGGAAAAGTGTCATTTTTTACCACCCCCACAGAGGCCTCAAGATGGTTGGATGTAAGGGGGCGCCGCAGCCCGAATGAGAATCGGTAATGGACAACTGCATACTTGTAACCTACACGCAAGATAAAGGGCACAGGCACCTGTGTCATACCATAAGACTAAATATGCCCGTCATACTCTCTGTTACTACACCACTTAGAAGAATTGTCCCGGTGGGATCTTGCTACAGCCCAGGACACTACTTATTGGAGTTTGTTCCTCCTCCACCTCTCTATTTGTGACTCCTGGCAATTCTGACATTTTTGTTTTTTTTGCTCCTGTCAGGTCCTTTTTTTCCTTTTGATTGACTGTTTTTTTTATTTTACCTCCCACCTTCCCTCCCTCCTTTTTTATTTTATAATTTAAAAAAAAAAATTCTTCTCTCTCTCTCCCTCCCCCTATATCTACCCTCTCCTGACAGCTACCCTAAAATCGAACTGCCAAAAAACCTTCAAACTAGCTGACATCCAGCTTTCACATGTTGCACCATCCATAGGAATGGGGTGTTTTTTTTGTTAGAGACCTGTGACACCCCCCCCCCCCCCCGAGGTCACTGTACCTTTTCATATGGTTCTGGGATTCAGGCACACAACAGGTAGGGGATGTATGCAGGGTGGGATGGGTGGGGAGTTTGTTACTGGTTGCTCATTTGTGCTGTGCGCTGTTGCTCTTTTTTGTCATGTTCTCTGCAGGATGTATCGTCAATCAGGACCTTGCATACAAGAGGTCCCCCTAGGTAGGTCAACTCTCTTCTCTACGCATAATGGAGGGTAAGATAACATTATTGTCATGGAATGTGCGTGGTATAAATTCAAAGATTAAGAGATCTCTAATATTTGACTTTATAAAAAGATATAAACCTCATATTATATTGCTACAGGAAACGCATCTCCAGGGGTCTAAGGTTATGGCACTGAAAAAGGCAAATTTTATGAGGGCACTGCATGCCGAGTACTCTACGTACTCTAGAGGTGTAGAGATACTGGTCACTTTTTTTATTTTTTAAAACGCAATAGAAAAACAGTTGTGTGTGCTAAAGGTCATCATATATAACCAAATAGTAATAATGGCAGGACCTCACAAGGTAACACTCTCTAGAGAGACTCAATTAACATTTATAATATAGCAATACAAAGCCAATAAATGATAAGTAAGCGTATTGAATGATTTTGGAAGAGTAGCTGAGTCTTCAATAGCAGGGGTGAGGCAGATGTGTAGGTCCACTTTCCTTTAAGGAGTTTGCTCGACATGTTCCACGCTTTAAAAGATAGCGCTTCTTCAGGAGCAGTAGATTCTATAAAGGTACAAAAGTTTAATAAATAAAACAGAAACAGAAAAACGCATAAACAGCACATCCTTATATAAGACTTTAAAAGAACAAGAAAAGTTAAATAAGAAATTATCTGTATATGAATCAGAGCAATCACCATACAAAGCGCCACGGCGGGGTGGGGGAAGCAGCAAGGCTGACAAACCACGCACACCCACCAACGAGAAACAAAGCTGGCAGATTGGAGCCACCTGGACAAACAACATATGAGCCAGTGCAAACGCAGCTAGTATAGAGCTCACTATGTGTAGTTTGAACAAGGCTTTACTGATATATAAGAATTTAAGAGTATGGAAAACGATACAGGTTATTTCCAGAGGTTTATATATGGCCAAGGAAAAATGTAGAATGTACAATTTAATGTAGGAGATTCTATGCTGGTAAGCGCATATATATAGCAGCGAAAGGTTTGCAAAGTATAATATATAAATATGCTGTCTACGATAACAGGTTAGTGGTCTCTCTCAAAGTTACAAACAGAAAAGCAATCTTCCTGTTTACTTAGATTTATATTTAGTATAAACGATTTTGTTAGATGTACTCTGAGATTTGAAATTTCTCCCTATTGTCATAGATTTGTCATTATATTTGGGAAGGGATGAGCCCGGTTTTCGATTCGAACCCATGTTCAAATCGAACATTGGGCGTTCGCCCGCTCGGCGAGCCCAGAACTATTTGGGCCGCTCGCATCAAATTCGTGTGATGCAAGCGGCCCGCAATGCACTGCGCCAGTCGCAGTGCATTGCTGGCTGATGATTGGCCAAGCATGCACTGTGACCCGCATGCTTGGCCAATCAAAGAGCCAGCGGGGAGGAGAGCCATAATTGGCCACAGGCAGGATGCCTGTGGCCAATTATAGCTCAGGGGGTTTAGTACACGCCCCACAGTATAAAAGGCTGCCGCGCCGGCGGCCTCGCATATTGTGTTGTCAGTGTCAGCGTGTCAGTGTGTTATGTGCTGCTGACTGCTGACATTATGAGCTGTGTTTCTGGGGATTAGTGTGTGAGTAGTGACAGGTAATCCAGAGCCCAATGCTGCAATACAGTCCAAAGCAGTGATAATAGGCAGTGCAATCTGAAAACAGACAGTAATGGTATAGATAAGCCCACTGGAACTTTTAAAGCAAACAGTTTATGCATTAAAATAGAGAGCAAACCGGCTGCACACCTATTTGGGGTGCAGACCGGTATATCTATTAGGAATAGAGCTGGTTGGAATACCTGTATTCAGGGAGAGAGGAAGCAGACAAGCAGCCTTCCGGTGTGTAGTGCTGAATAGCACTGAATCCTACGGCGTCAACTTCCTAGCGTTTGGCGCCTAAATAGGTGGCTCCGACCAGGGGCATGCCACTGACAAAGGACATGCCTACCGGCCCGGTCAAAGGCTACCGCGCATGCGCGAATCCCGCACCGCCGCAACGACGGCGCCGGGGGAGCCTGCCGCATCAGTAGCAGAGGCGGGGATATGGGTGCCAACAGATTGACCCCCGCTCCCCGTCATTTGCCGAACATCCGGTCAAAGAAGGAGACGGATGTGCGGCGCTGAACGGCCGAATCTGTCCACCAAATGTCCCCACATAGGTGCTGCGCGGGGAAGGACAAGGATCGCCATGGCAATCCAAGTGGCCCCCCAACAGACCGGAGTATGGTGCAGTGAGCATACACAAGATAATTTGAAAATACATAAATAAAAGGAAAAGTAAACAATAATGATAATATAAACTAAACATAGTGTTTGCATGATCACCCGTGGAAACCACAGGGAATCATAGCAAGCACTAAAGTACATTCCGCCGGCGCAGCAGCCTTTTATACTGTGGGGCGTGTACTAAACCCCCTGAGCTATAATTGGCCACAGGCATCCTGCCTGTGGCCAATTATGGCTCTCCTCGCCGCTGGCTCTTTGATTGGCCAAGCATGCGGGTCACAGTGCATGCTTGGCCAATCATCAGCCAGCAATGCACTGCGACTGGCGCAGTGCATTGCAGGCCGCTCGCATCACATGAATTTGATGCGAGCAGCCCAAATAGTTCTGGGCTCTCTGAGCAGGCGAACGCCCAATGTTCGATTTGAACATGGGTTTGAATCGAACACCGGGCTCATCCCTACCCAATATAATGAAAAATCTACGACAATATGGAGAAATTTCAAATCTCAGAGTAAATCTAACAAAATCGTTTATACTAAATATAAATCTAAGTAAACAAGAACAACAAAACCTTCAAGGGGAATTTAAATTCCCATGGAAGAAATTCTGATTACTTAGGAATAAAGCTCTAAGGAATTAGGGGATAAGGGTATAATTTGGTTATTTCAATAAAATAAAAAGAGCAAATACTTAAGGTGGGCTTTAGCCCTTTTATTTGAAATGTTAAAGACGAAAGTATCAATTCTTTAATACATCCACAGATACAAGAAGCAAATAAAATGACAAGTAAAGGAAATAGGATGCATGGAGAAAAAAGCTACAGTGATGTGAAAACGAGAAGGGACCGAGATTAACACATAAGTTGATTTAGGTCTCTCACATAAGTTTAACTGAAGTAGCTAAAAAAAAAAAAAAACCTAAAACACGGACATTTCAAAATACCAAGGTAATCACTAAATTCTCTTCACAACACGAGGATCTTAGACACATCTTGGCAGCACACTGGCCACTATTAAGTGATGATCCCACTTTAAGTAAATACCTTAGGGACCGGCCCGAGATTGTGTTTAGGCGTAGTAATTCCCTAAGAGATAAATTGGTTAACAGTCACTACACCTCCCTGGCGAATGAGAGATCCAGTTTACCCTCTGGGACATCCCCCTGTGGGGGATGTACATTTTGCCCCTAGGTTCCCACTAACAAATCACTGGTACTCCCCAATGGCGAAGATTTTCGCCCCAGATTTTCTGCCACGTGTTATACGCAAGGACTTATTTACCTCATGTTATGCAAATGTG
Source organism: Lithobates sylvaticus (assembly GCA_028564925.1). NCBI lineage: Eukaryota > Metazoa > Chordata > Amphibia > Anura > Ranidae > Lithobates > Lithobates sylvaticus. Next base: position 874,951 of record JAQSEC010004143.1, read on the forward strand.
GCGCTTTCTATGTCGGGAAGACGGCCAGGCAGCTAAAACAAAGAATCAACGACCATGTCTATTATTCTGGAAACGGCAAGATGCTAACTCCGATTAGCTGCCATCTCGATTTATACCATCGATTTGATACTTCAGTTGTGTCTTTTGCTGTCCTGGCCGTCATCCCAAAGAACCCTACAGGTGGGGAATGGGATAAACTGATTCTCCAAAGAGAAACTCTTTGGATAGAATGGCTTAATGCAACACGTTCACCTGGCCTTAATGAAACCCAGTCATACAGACCTTTTCTGTAAATATTTGGTTGTTTGCAATTTCCAATGTGACCACTAGTTGGTACCATTTTTAGGGGGCTATATAGGGAATCTATGATATGGTTATCACTGCACCTATGCTACTTCTCTGCTATTGAAATCCATACCTTCCCTCTTTTGTCCTATTATAGGCCTCTTTGACTCCAAATGCGATGCAATATGCTTTAATATGGGGTGGTTGCCTGTAATACACCTGCACACCCCTTATGTGATATTCATGACTGCTATCCCCATTGCCCATTTGATAGTCAATGTGGCTTTAATCTCCTGACCAAGCCTTGACGTCATATTACTCTGTGATGTATACAATACCACTGTACCTGATATGACCCCATGATATGCTATTTGTGGCCTTTTTTCAATAATAAAAACTTCTTTAGTTAAATGTACTTTAGTACTTGCTATGATTCCCTGTGGTTTCCACGGGTGATCATGCAAACACTATGTTTATTTTATTTTATCATTATTGTTTACTTTTCCTTTTATTTATGTATTTTCAAATTATCTTGTATATGCTCACTGCACCATACTCCGGTCTGTTGGGGGGCCACTTGGATTGCCATGGCGATCCTTGTCCTTCCCCGCGCAGCACCTATGTGGGGACATTTGGTGGACAGATTCAGCCGTTCAACGCCGCACATCCGTTTCCTTCTTTGACCGGTGTGGGATTTGATAATAATTGTAGAAAACGATATACTACTACAATCTAGATATTATCTCATCTCTATGCATTAACTTTGTTTAGTCTCTGTAGATTAGTCAGTCTGTTAAACCTATGAGCGCATGCTACTGTTAGTATCACAATAATACGAGGTTAGCTATGAAACCAAACACAAACTGCTGCTAATAACACACTATCTTGTTTATTTCCCAAGAATCAGGAATGCTAACATAAAGTAATAAAAGACATTACAATATCACAAGGCTTACAATCAAATCATATAATACAAGAATATCAAAGATACTTATCACAGGGCCCTCCTTGTAGTCTCGAAAAATGGCCGCCAGACCATGAGGTGTCTAAAGACACCTTCTCAGGTCAGGGATTCCCAGCAAAACAGAAAGAAGAGCTCTCTGCGAATTCCTTTTACCAAGCTCACTCATTCAAACTCCCCCACCCACTCAAAGTCACCCCCCCTTTGCCTTTCAGGTATCCATAGCGACCTTATCAGGGGCCGTCTAATTACACATGTCACCGCAGGTGGGCTACAAAGCTTTTGGTGTGTTTTCCAACCTGGCTACATTCCAATCCGGGGGAATGCCTTCTGTCCTCAAAGATATTGGGAATGTGATATTACATGAGTTCATATTGAATCCAACATATGCCGCTTTGCGACTGAAAATCACATAAAAACCCTTCTTCAGACACGGCTCCTATTGAACAGTCCATAACTGTTTTGTCCCTGACATGCGTTTCCAAACCAGTATCCATAGAACAGTCCTTTAAACGTCTTAACGTGTTGTATTTTTACAACGTGTCCCTGACATGCGTTTCCAAACCAGTATCCATAGAACAGTCCTTTAAATGTCTTAACGTGTTGTATTTTTACAACGTGTGCAGAAACAGCTCCTATGGAACAGTCCATTGTGGTCTTACCATGTTATGCTTCCCAACACGTGCCGCTTTGCCACTGAGTAACACATCCTTCTTCAGCGACAGCTTCCATGTCACCAGTATGTATCTTTGGTATCTTCTCCTTTCCGGTGTCTTCAGGACGGATGCAGTACAGGCAAGGGGTGTCCATTCATTCACCATTCACCAGTACACATTCAGAGCAACATATCAAACAGCTCTCAAATACTGATCTATTATTTAGATAAGTCTCGAGGAGGGCCTTATTCACCCACATTATTAACCTACAATACTCATAGGTCACACTATACCATAATATAAATCGACTTATTACCATACTATATACATATATATGTGTCCCGTCCATTTACGCACCCCGCTCCCAACCCTATAACCCTTTACTGTACATATGGGTCGGGATTAGGCAGGCTTGCTCACAACGGTATTGCAGGGCTCTGACTTGGCAGCAAGGTCTCTAATTTGTACACAGAGACTCTACTGTCAATTCGTCCCTCAACTTGCATAGCCAAATGGGAGACCCTTCTATATAAATATTGAGTCTAATCACACATATAAATTTGCAAAAATTACAAAACCACACAATTCCATCCCTGTGCCTGGATTTCAGAGACCATGTCCAGGGTATACCATGCACCTCTACCTATGGTTAGGTTCAAGGAACCTTCCAGTTTTATGACTAACATTACACCGGCATTCTTTAGGACAAAGAAACAAACTTGTCTATGTCCCAAATGACACCCAGGTGCTTCCTCCCCAGCAATGATCCCTGAAATAACTTCCCAACATTTTTACGTTCACCACCATGATGTATTGACCTGGCATACAAAGGGCATCATGGTCATGCTTCCGACCGAGGGAAGTATCAACCTGCTTCCATCTCCTCTGATCACATGTGGGTGATTTAGCCTCAAATGCGACAAGATAGAATCCCCAATCAGTAAGCCCATTGATGCCACCAAACCTACAGACCAAGTCCGCACTTCTATATATGGGATCATACAGCCTAACACCTTTCACCATCCAAACTGGTACAGCCCATCCAGGCATTCGACCACCATTTTGGATTAGTGTAGGCGACGTGTTTTGGCATAGTCTTACTGAGCGGTGATGCTAACTCATCAGGCCACTGCCCTTTATACAGAGATTGCGCAATCAGCTTGATGCTGGTTGACACTTCCGTCCGCCACTGCGTGTACGCCAGAGCCCATGACCGATTTCCATCCTGTACCCTCACACCCTCCACCAACCTCTCAACATGGTTCACCAAATCTGGAGACCCTGGGTATTTTGTGAATGTTATTAAGGATGCCACCAATCTCTCTGAGTAACAAAGTCCCGCTCAAGCTATGGCTGAGAGTTTGTTCCTCAGGATACCGACGTCTACTCCATTACCAACACCCATCCCAGCTCCTATTCCCCCAATATAGTGCTGAATACATGCCTCCTCTTGTGGTTACTCCTCAGAGATAAGCATCCTGCATGCACCTTATTCTGTGTCCGCACATCTCTGGGAGTAAGTCACTGGTACGATGACAGCACTTGATTCAGCGTATACTCAGCAAATATAGGGTAATAAAACCACTGTGAGATGTCGCAGCACCATGTGGTGAAGGCATATTGTACTCTGGTAGTCAGCGTTTGCTCCCTTTATCTATCGGAGCATGCTCCTGTGTGTATACACTGGCATTCCCTGTGCAGGGTTTCAACTTCTCAGGTGAGACCTCAACCAGGCGCATCTCCCCCAGACAAGGAAATGTTCACCCCATTGATGTGTCACCTGACACCCTCTAGTCCGGCCAACAGACACCTTATTATGTATAAGTGCTCGCCTCCTGGGTACCTGCACCATATAAACTCCGTTACGTCAATACATGTCATACATTACACAACTTTTCTTATTTCAACTCCTCCCTCCAACAAAAAAAAACATATATATTTTACATTTCCATGTTCTGATGGATTGGATGTGTTATATTCCTTTCCCAACCTCCAACCCATTGTACGTATATTAATAACACGTTTGCATTCATCAGGAGAGAGTCCAGCAAAAAAAAAAAAATGTTTCAAGTCTTATTGATAGGCACAGTCTTTCAGATTCAGCACCAGATCATCCATAGGAAAAGAAAAGTGTTAAAGTGAATCTTTTTGTTTGTCCCGTCTCTCCTGATATTTAGTGGAATAAATTTGGGGCGTGGTATGGCACAGACAAACTGCCAACCAGATGATCATCCGTCATCCATTTTCCAGAACCTTTCCAATCTCGCTCCACCAGGATTCTGGAATTGAAAAACAAGAGCAGAATCAAATTCTTATCCATAATATCTGCTTGCTTATTATATTTACTCCTATTTCCTTCCTTGGAACCCAGGAACTTAGTATTCCTGGCTTCTGCAATTTGACCAAACTATCAAAAACAACCATGACCTCTTTAGGCAGAACCCACTCTAAAATGGATCCCCACGGTATGGTCAAAACTTTAAAAAAACGAACGTCACTGTTGTTTCTCAAAAATTCTCAATTTAAAAACGCAAAAAGAAAAACAACCAATGCATTTATCTTTATCTTACGATCTATGCACTAACTTTATCTTACGATCTATGCACTAATTCCCCTTTCAGGTGTATAAAGCCTAAACCTTTTGGAGCTTTTTACACCTGAACAAAACAACAATAAAAATAGCTGACTAAGCCAATACCCAAAAACAAAAAAAAATATGTTTTTTTTTTTTTTTTTTTCCAAAAAAAAAAAAAAAATTTTAAAAAAGAATAAACATTAAAAGTCTGGCCATTATCACCCAAGAACAACATGACAAGACAACCACCATACAACAATGACAAACACTCAACTTTTAATTAAAGACATCCATGGATTTTCTCCTGAGAAGAGTACATGTTTTTTTTTTTATCTGAAAGACAATAAGTTAATGGGAAAAACAACACAAACAAAACAAACAAAACATTTGTAACTTCATCACAACATTTGCTACCTCATTTGTAACTCTTTAGTTTTGTCAGATTATTGTTTAAATATTTTCATTGTTTGCAAACAATTACTAATTAATGAGCTCATGGTACCATGTGATAATCGATTATGCATTTACAATAACCTAACCCCCGTGTTGGTCTCACTTTGACGGACCTGCAAACAAAACACAAATGTTTAGTATTCAAACCTGTTCTCTCCCTGGTTTCTGGAAAAGGAACACAAAGACAATGATTAAACACGATTATCATGACAATTGACTTTAAGTGCCCCAAGTCTCTTCTCATTAATTGTACTGCTAGGGGAACACCGAGTTGTAGTATAAACAACTAAACTAAAAAAAAATAAAAATTACAAACATTAAAACTAAAACTAAAATTAATAAAAAAAAAAAAAAAAATTGAAAAGTGAAAAAAAAAATTTAATTAAAAAAAAACAAAATTATAAAAAAAACAAAATATGAAAAAAAAAATAAAAAAACATTCATAATAAAAAAAAATGAAAACATTAAAAATGTAAAATTAAAAAAAACTAATAAAAAAATTCATTAATTAAATTAAATAAAACATTAAACCTTATATAAAAAAATTACAAAAATACTTAAAACCTTATTCATAGGAAGGAAGCTTTGATCAGAGTATTTTTGACATATTTGCAGCTGACTAAGTGCTGCCAGCATTGCTTCCCCCAGTGCTATGTTTGAATAACCATTCGGCTACTTCCATTTTGATTTTATGCAACTGTCCTACATATTGCTTTTCAGTTTGTAGACTCCGTAATTGGGTCTTAACGGGGAATTGGGTTTGCTTACTATGGGCTCCATGATTTGGATTGCTACCCCACCTGGCCGAATAACATTCATAATGCCTTGGGGTAGTTTTCAGGTATGATCTTTTTTTGATATCGTTATTCGCCCAACAATACTTTGCGATGTGACCTCCCCTTTTACACAAACAACATTTTAGCTCTGGCTTCCCTGCATAGGCCCTTTTTTTAACATCTTGTGCTGGAAATTCACATTGCTGGATACTATTACTGTGATTGGAATGAACAGACTTTACACTTTCATCGTCTGAGGAGTCATCAGAAGTTTCCATTTCAATTCCTGAATCAATTTCAAGCGCAGTTATCACGTTTGTATTTACGTCTCCAGCATCGATTCCCATCATAGTAACATGATTTGCAGCAACAATAGCATACGGGTTTTCTTTATGTTCCACTTGTATTTTTGCACACTGAGCATGTGCGGAGGGTACCTCCACCATTGCATCTTCGGCTATTGTAGGTTTGGAGGATAAATCCATTATGGCTGCCTGTGCACCCTGTAACTCCTCCTTAAGCATTGCGATAACCTGCAAATTCTCAGCCTCCCTTTGATTCAAAAAGACGATGCAACCTTCTCTTAACTCACACGTTTTTCCTAATTCCTCCAATCTCTGTTCTAATTCGCATTTTTCCGTCACTAATTGTTCAATCTGACTACGCGCTTGTGCATCTGCATTTTCAACCCTAATTAATATATCTTTTGTTATATTTTGTAGCTGCTGCATGAATTGCTTCCTTTCATCTATCCATTCTGATTCCTTCCGTTCAGAAATGTCTCTAATTTTTAAAAACATGCACATCAAATTTGCTAATCTCTGTTTTCTGCCTTTTTTTTGATTTATTACTTATAAGGCTGTTATGTGTATTACATTGTGTCAAAAGTTCATTATATTGTTGTGTCAACCCACCTTCTTGTGTAGATTGAAATCTAATAGCCCCATGTTTAGCGATGAATAGCTCGATGGCCTCCATTGATATGCTAACTAGCAACTAGCTACACTGAACAGTTGTTAAGACAATACACACACAGATGAACAAACAGATAAGCAACCCCCCACAAGCTGCTCAAAGTCTAGTTTTTCACCTCTAGTCCCACACAGAAGACCCAAAAACAAAACACAACACAAAAAAAAAAAAAATACAAAAAATCCGTTTAAACTACGAATTTTTCCAGAAAAGACACTCTTAATGCTGTCTCCTCTTAAATTGCAGGCCACAGTGAACTCCTATTGGAACTGAGAGCTATCACACTCACATGGGTAACAAAAAAACTAAAAAATATATAAAAAAATTAAAATAATTCCCACTTTTTTCCTCAGCGCTGTGTGGTTTGTCCTGTCAATTTATCGATTATATAATATAACCCCAGGGGTGATCATCCCCTTTTACTCGCCAGTCACAATGACCGGTTACCTGGCCAAACTTACAAACATTTAACATACATACATATATCAGCCACAGCTCTCACCAGGTTCTACGCGTCCGCTTCACCGATGAGATCTTTCACAGAATTTTCATGACCATCCAAGCGTGGTTTCAGAATTCGCGAGCCAGCGCCAATCTTGTCCACACTAGAGACGATTTTCCGTTCTGGATGTTTGAGGGTTTGTGTTAATGAGACTCGAAACAAAGAAAAATGCCTTAGGTTTGTGAATCCAATGCAGAAAAAAAAACGATATTCTGCTTGTCTCAATCTATGGGTGCCAAATGTGGGATTTGATAATAATTGTAGAAAACGATATACTACTACAATCTAGATATTATCTCATCTCTATGCATTAACTTTGTTTAGTCTCTGTAGATTAGTCAGTCTGTTAAACCTATGAGCGCATGCTACTGTTAGTATCACAATAATACGAGGTTAGCTATGAAACCAAACACAAACTGCTGCTAATAACACACTATCTTGTTTATTTCCCAAGAATCAGGAATGCTAACATAAAGTAATAAAAGACATTACAATATCACAAGGCTTACAATCAAATCATATAATACAAGAATATCAAAGATACTTATCACAGGGCCCTCCTTGTAGTCTCGAAAAATGGCCGCCAGACCATGAGGTGTCTAAAGACACCTTCTCAGGTCAGGGATTCCCAGCAAAAACAGAAAGAGGAGCTCTCTGCGAATTCCTTTTACCAAGCTCACTCATTCAAACTCCCACACCCACTCAAAGTCACCCCCCCTTTGCCTTTCAGGTATCCATAGCGACCTTATAGTAACCGTCTAATTACACATGTCACAGCAGGTGGGCTACAAAGCTTTTGGTGTGTTTTCCAACCTGGCTACATTCCAATCCAGGGAATGCCTTCTGTCCTCAAAGATATTGGGAATGTGATATTACATGAGTTCATATTGAATCCAACAACCGGATTTTCAGCAAATGACGGGGAGCGGGTGTCACTTTGTTGGCACCCGTCTCCCCGCCTCTGCTACTCATGCGGCGGGCTCCCCCGGCGCCGTCGTTGCGGCGGTGCGGGATTCGCGCATGCGTGGTAGCCTTTGGCCGGGCCGGTAGGCATGTCCTTTGTCAGTGGCATGCCCCTGGTGGGAGCCACCTATTTAGGCGCCAAACGCTAGGAAGTTGACGCCGTAGGATTCAGTGCTATTCAGCACTACACACCGGAAGGCTGCTTGTCTGCTTCCTCTCTCCCTGAATACAAGTATTCCAACCAGCTCTATTCCTAATAGATATACCGGTCTGCACCCCAAATAGGTGTGCAGCCGGTTTGCTCTCTATTTTAATGCATAAACTGTTTGCTTCAAAAGTTCCAGTGGGCTTATCTATACCATTACTGTCTGTTTTCAGATTGCACTGCCTATTATCACTGCTTTGGACTGTATTGCAGCATTGGGCTCTGGATTACCTGTCACTACTCAGGAAGATTGCTTTTCTGTTTGTAACTTTGAGAGAGACTACTAACCTGTTATCGTAGACAGCATATTTATATATTATACTTTGCAAACCTTTCGCTGCTATATATATGCGCTTACCAGCATAGAATCTCCTACATTAAATTGAACATTCTACATTTTTCCTTTGCCATTTATAAACCTACGGTAAGACTTGAATTATCCATTTCTTGAAATAACCTGTATTGTTTTCCATACTCTTAAATTCTTATATATCAGTAAAGCCTTGTTCAAACTACACATAGTGAGCTCTATACTAGCTGCGTTTGCACTGGCTCATATGTTGTTTGTCCAGGTGGCTCCAATCTGCCCGCTTTGTTTCTCGTTGGTCGGTGTGCGTGGTTTGTCAGCCTTGCTGCTCCCCCCACCCCGCCGTGACGCTTTGTATGGTGATTGCTCTGATTCATATACAGATAATTTCTTATTTAACTTTTCTTGTTCTTTTAAAGTCTTATATAAGGATGTGCTGTTTATGCGTTTTTCTTTTTCTGTTTTATTTATTAAACTTTTGCACCTTTATAGAATCTACTGCTCCTGAAGAAGCGCTATCTTTTAAAGCATGGAACATGTCAAGCAAACTCCTTAAATGAAAGTAGACCTACACATCTGCCTCACCCCTGCTATTGAAGACTCAGCTACTCTTCCAAAATCATTCAATACGCTAACTTATCATTTATTGGCTTTGTATTGCTATGTATTACCTTGCTATATTATAAATGTTAATTGAGTCTCTCTAGAGGGTGTTACCTTGTGAGGTCCTGCCATTATTACTATTTGGTTATATATGATGACCTTTAGCACACACAACTGTTTCTCTATTGCGTTTTAAAAAATAAAAAAAGTGACCAGTATCTCTACACCTCTAGAGTACGTAGAGTACTCGGCATGCACTACCCTCATAAAATTTGCCTTTTTCAGTGCCATAACCCTAGACCCCTGGAGATGCGTTTCCTGTAGCAATATAATATGAGGTTTATATCTTTTTATAAAGTCAAATATTAGAGATCTCTTAATCTTTGAATTTATACCACGCACATTCCATAACAATAATGTTATCTTACCCTCCATTATGCGTAAAGAAGAGAGTTGACCTACCTAGGGGGGCCTCTTGTATGCAAGGTCCTGATTGACGATACATCCTGCAGAGAACATGACAAAAAAGAGCAGCAGCGCACAGCACAAATGAGCAACCAGTAACAAACTCCCCACCCATCCCACCCTGCATACATCCCCAACCTGTTGTGTGCCTGAATCCTATAACCATATGAAAAGGTACAGTGACCTCGGGGGGGTCACAGGTCTCTAACAAAAAAAACACCCCATTCCTATGGATGGTGCAACATGTGAAAGCTGGATGTCAGCTAGTTTGAAGGTTTTTTGGCAGTTCGATTTTAGGGTAGCTGTCAGGAGAGGGTAGATATAGGGGGAGGGAGAGAGAGAGAAGAATTTTTTTTTTTTTAATTATAAAATAAAAAAAGGAGGGAGTGAAGGTGGGAGGTAAAATAAAAAAACAGTCAATCAAAAGGAAAAAAAGGACCTGACAGGAGCAAAAAAAACAAAAATGTCAGAATTGCCAGGAGTCACAAATGGAGAGGTGGAGGAGAAACAAACTCCAATAAGTAGTGTCCTGGGCTGTAGCAAGATCCCATCGGGACAATTCTTCTAAGTGGTGTAGTAGCAGAGTGTATGACGGGCATATTTAGTCTTATGGTATGACACAGGTGCCTGTGCCCTTTATCTTGCGTGTAGGTTACAAGCATGCAGTTGTCCATTACTGATTCTCATTCGGGCTGCGGCACCCCCTTACATCCAACCATCTTGAGGCCTCTGTGGGGGTGGTAAAAAATGACATTTTTCCTCCATCAACCACCCTCAATTTTGCTGGGTATAGCATGCTATAGGGAAGTTGCAGATCTCTGAGTCTTTTCTTCACATGTGTGAAGCTGGCTCTTTGTCTTTGCGTGGCCGCAGAGAAGTCTGGATATATGGAGATGCGATTCCCATTATATTGTAATCCGCCTGCAGTGCGGGCTGCTCTGAGGATATTTTCACGATCTCTGAAGTGCAGAATGCGGGCAATCATAGGGCAACAGGAGGGGGAGGTTTAGACGGGATTCTGTGAGCCCTTTCTATGGTGAACAAGCATGAGAAGGTAGCGTCATCTATATTATCTTTAAGCCAGAGTTCCAAAAAATCTCCCGGCTGTTTCCCTTCAGCCTTTTCAAGGAATCAGACATTGTTTCTCCTCTGCCTGTCTTCCATGTCTCCCAACTTGTCAGCATGGGCATTAACTTCTCTGTGTATATTTAGTACCTTAGCCTCCATAGGGTGCATCACATCTTCCATATCACTAATTCTTTGCTCAGCTTCTGAGGCTCTCTCCCTGATATTCTGTACATCCTGCTTCAAAAAGGACATTTCTGCCCTCATCCCATCTATGTGCTCAGTGAGAGGAGTTTGGCAGGTAAAGATAGCCTCCATAATTTGTTCCAGTGATGGTTCCTCCTCTGCAGCATCTAGCCCTGTGTCCCTTGTGTCTGTGTTGGGATGTCTATCTAGGGACAGTCCTCTCCTTCTTCCAGGGGATCTGTGGGGCAGCAGGCTTACCTTCCCAGAGAGTGTGGGAGATTTATTAGCTCCACTCTGCTGTGTGCTGCTTGGGTCCTGTTCTGCTGCCTCGTGCGTGCCGCCATCTTGGGATCCCCAGGCATAGCGGGATAAACGATCCATGGCCGGTTCCACCAGGACCTTCCCGTATTTGACCATAGCGCATGTAGCATGGTATATTGTCGGGAAAAGCTTACTTTTTAAGATCGGTAATTTATCATTTCTAAATGTGTCTCCTAGATGAGTGCTATATCCGATCCATAACGTTGTAAGTCATGTGTAAGTATGCGCCTCTTTTCTGGTATATTTAAGCCCTTGGCATTTAATGATATAATTTTGAGTATCTCCATGGATTGACTCTTGGAAATTAAAACACCAATACAAACCTAAAAAAAAAAAAAAAAGGGGGAAACAAAAAAAAAACAAATAAGGGAAAAATAAAACCAAAAAAAAAAAAAAGGGGGAAAAAAAAATATAATAAAAATAAAATAAAAAAAGAGAATTAAAAAAAAATAAAAACACAGCACTATATTATGCTAGTAGGGTGCTCACCGTATCTGAGCTTCCCTTTATTGGGGTAATGGATGGTCGGGTGTGGAGCTCCGGGGTTCCTTTCTATTTGTATATATAGCCCTCCAACCTTTTGCCTATATTAACTAAATGACCTAAAGAGGACATATAGGAGGAGAGGTAGAGGGGGAGGGAGGGGAGAGACCTGGGAGAAAAAAGGAAAAAGAAAAATAAAGAAAAAAAAAGGGGAAGAGAGAGAGACCTTTTTTAAAAAAAATAAGTTTAATCAGTAAGAAGGGGCCCAAGAAGGTCTAGGGAAAAAAAAGAAAAAGAAAAGGAAGGTGAGAAGTAATCCAGCCAACTCTCCCTCTTTCTCTCCTATAGGTCCATATTTTATCATTCATTTTTTTTAAACTTTCGTTTTGTCCCTATTCCTTCCTTCCCTTTCCTAAAAAAAAAAAAAAAAAGGAGCCTGGGTGGGGGTATCGGGGATAGGAGAAGAAAAGAGGGGGGAGGAGAAAGAAAGGAGGAAAAAGGGGTATACTATAACCCCAAAATTGTGTAATCTCCTAGTCTTCAATCAGTGAAAATAAGATGGTAATACAAACAAAGTCCGCTTTACCAAAAAACACTCTACATCATAGTGAATATTACCAAAGAAAAGAAAAGAAAACATCCAATGGTGATCTGTATGTAATTTCATAATACGTGCATATTTAACCACATAAATTTAATAAAAAAAAAAAAAGAAAAAGGGACCCACTTAACCGCTTCCCGACCGCCTCACGCCGATATACGTCGGCAGAATGGCACGGCTAGGCAAAACCACGTACCTGTACGTGGTCCTTTAAGAGCCTAGCCAGGGGTCGCGCGCGCTGCGGAGCTCCGCGATCGGGTCACAGAGCTGAAGAACAGGGAGAGGTCTGTGTAAACAAACCTTCCCCCTGCGCTTCCTACACTGCCTGTCATTGATCGGCTGTTCCCTGTCATCGGAAAAGCCGATCACTGACGTCAGATGTAAAAAAAACACACACGTCACAGACCATAACCCCTCCCCTCCCCCTAGTGGTTAACTCTTTCACTGCTAGTGTAATTTATACAGGAATCAATGCATTTAAATAGCATTGATTGCTGTATAAATGACAATGGTCCCAAAAATGTATCAAAAATGTCCGATGTGTCCGCTATAATGTCGCAGTCACAATAAAAAAATCTCTGATCGACGCCATTAATAGTAAAAAAATATATATTAATAAAAATGCTATAAAAACTATCCCCTATTTTGTAAACGCTATAACTTTTGGCAAACCAATCGATAATCGCTAATTGCAATTTTTTTTACCAGAAATATGTAGAAGAATACATATCGGCCTAAACTGAGGAATAAAATGTTTTTTTTATATATTTTTTGGGGATATTTATTATAGCAAAAAGTAAAAAAATATTGAATTGTTTTCAAAATTGTCGCTCTATTTTTGTTTATAGAGCAAAAAATAAAAACCGCAGGGGCGATCAAATACCACCAAAAGAAAGCTCTATTTGTGGGAAAAAAAGGACGCCAATTTTGTTTGGGAGCCACGTCGCACGACTGCGCAATTGTCATTTAAAGCGACGCAGTGCCGAATCGCAAAAAGGGGCCTGGTCCTTTGGCTGCAAATTGGTCCGGGGCTGAAGTGGTTAAAAAAAAAAAAAAGGAAAGAAAATGTAAATCATTATTAGTTTTATTAACATGTGTCTTCCACCCCCCCCCCCCCATCTCTCCCCCCTCCCTACCTAAATTCCTACCCCCAGCCCTTATCACTCCCCCCTAAAAAAAAGGGGGGGGGAACCCTCTAGAAAATCCCATTCATTTTAAGGGAAAATTATTATCCTTTACTCTCTTCCTCAGTGCTCAAAACCTATTTCTACAAACTTAATACTTAAATTCCAAACCGACCAAAAAAAATTTAATTTATATATAGAGGGGTCGCTACCTCGCCCCTTTTACTAGTGTCAAATCCTTTCTTAACCCAGTGTCCCCGCCCTCCCTTCTTCTCCCTCTCTGTCCTCCCCTCCCCAACTTCTTCTCCCCCCACTCCCCCTCCCCTCTAAACTTCCTACCAGCCCCTACCTTCATAGGGGTGTAAAAAAATAAAAATGGAAACCAATACAACCAAGGGGAGGGGGGCTTCCAAAAAAAGTACAAACTTTCCATATATTTCGTCATATTTCATCATAACCCTCTTCGTCATTGTTAAGCCCTATTAGGCTATTCCCAGAGAGGAAATAATAATGGAAAATTCCTATCAAAATACTTACCGTAATTTTCCTTTCCTGATGGACTCCATGGCAGCCAACGTGTGGGTTTAGTCCCGCCTCCACTACCCTATAGAACGCTACTCCCATAAATCTTTGCTCCCTGCCAGAGGCCGTGTTCGGTAACTATCCTACTCCAGCCATTTGGGAGGGAATTCCGGCTGCCATGGAGTCCATCAGGAAAGGAAAATTACGGTAAGTATTTTGATAGGAATTTTCCATTTTCCTGACAGACCTGCATCAAAACAGGTTTGGTGCCGGATTCCCTTTGACGGTTCGTCACTTTTTGGGAATAAGTTGGATAATGCTATAACTCGGGCCACTGGGGGTAAGTCAGGGTTTCTTCCCCAAGACAGGCGCCTGCAAAACCTAAGAAGACCGTTTCCAAGGAAGCAGAATCAAGATTGTGCCAGGGAGGCGTGCAGTTATAGGCCTGGGCGGGAATTTTCCAGATCTTGGAGGTCCAGGCAATCATCGTTCAAAAAGGCTACAAAAAGCAGTTTGCCTATTCTTTTTAAAATAATGACCTTTTCTACTTATCAGGTCCTGTAGTAATGGGCTATGTCACTAAGGCATGCTGAAATGCTATTCGGACCATTGATCAAACTATTTAAACTTTGAATCTACCTACTAAGGTAGGTCCCTTTTTCATTCATTTTTGAACTCTGTAGGATGGGTTCGTTATTCTTAACATTTATTACTTTGATCTCTACCCACTCTTCCAGAATTACAACATAGGCATTCTTTGGAGACTTACCCAATTAATGAGGAGGTCCAATATAGCCATATACATACCATTTTCAGCATTAGGACAGATGTAAGTAATTATTCCACTATCTTCAATATAGATATGTTACGAAATAATTAGAAGTAGCAACGAACAATCACAACTAAACATTACAAGGGCTTTTTTTTTTTTCCCCCCCCCCCCCCTTTTCCTCCTGGTCTCTCTCTTTCAGCATCTGCATTGCTGCAAATTAACAAAGCTGATGACAACTTCTTTCTTATGAAAAGGTTCCTTTAATTGAATTTTGATACACACATACCGGATACCTTGCAAATTAGCAAGATATACTTATTAGGTAGGTTACTAATCTAATTATCCATAGTTTGAAAAACATTGACATGCATATTTTTGGATAGGAAAAGGAGGGCTTTTGTTGTGGCTGATCTGTGACTAACTCTCACTTCTTACCACTCTTGTAATAATACAGACAGAGAAATTATGGATCCAATTTGGTTCTGATGAAGCTAAGAGCGAAACGCGTCAACCATCCTCTATCCAGCATGTAAACTCTGTAAATGTAATTAGTAGTGTCGATATATATCATTATGTGTTGGCTAATTCTGGTACAAATATTTCATTTTTAATTTTTTTTTTCTCAATAATCTGTATATATTATTATGTATAACTTTTTTCTAAATAAATAAATGAAACATATACTATGTAATACCCGTCTCTGTTCAGGTGCCGAGAGAGTCCGTCAGGCTGGCTAAACCCCCTTGTTTCCTTTTCTTTGTCCATCAGGAAAGGAAAATTACGGTAAGTATTTTGATAGGAATTTTCCATTTTCCTGACAGACCTGCATCAAAACAGGTTTGGTGCCGGATTCCCTTTGACGGTTCGTCACTTTTTGGGAATAAGTTGGATAATGCTATAACTCGGGCCACTGGGGGTAAGTCAGGGTTTCTTCCCCAAGACAGGCGCCTGCAAAACCTAAGAAGACCGTTTCCAAGGAAGCAGAATCAAGATTGTGCCAGGGAGGCGTGCAGTTATAGGCCTGGGCGGGAATTTTCCAGATCTTGGAGGTCCAGGCAATCATCGTTCAAAAAGGCTACAAAAAGCAGTTTGTCGGGTGAGAAGCAACCGACCAAGTCCTTTTGAGATCGAGCCCGCCCAGATGGGCCAGGTGGGAGCTCGTCTGCTCCATTTTCGGCACGTCTGGGCGGCCTCGATCCAGGATTTTTGGACCGTCAGGACGGTCTCTTCAGGACACACTTGGACATTCAGCAGTGTCCCCAAGCTCAAGTGTGTCCCCACATCCATTCCAACGTCAGAAGGAAAAAGGCAAATACTATCAGCCTACGTAAGATTTTTGCTGGAACAAGGCGCCGCTATTCCCGTGCCAGTCGAGCAACGTGGTATGGGAATGTATTCCCCTCTTTTCTTAGTCCAAAAGAAGAGCGGTGCATGGAGACCCATAATAGACCTGACGCATCTAAATCACTTCATAAAAAAGGAGAGGTTCAAGATGGAGACTCTGTCCACGATCTAACAGTCAGTGCAGCCAGGGGACTGGATGGTCTCCATAGACCTCAAAGACGCCTACTTCCACGTTCCTGTGGCAACAGACTTCCAACAATTTCTTCGGTTCTCCATAGGCCAACTTCACTTACAATTCACATGCCTTCCCTTCGGTCTGTCAACTTCGCCACGTACCTTCTCGAAGGTCCTGTTAGCAATCGTGGCTCTGTTAAGGATCAGAGGAATCCGGATCCATCACTACTTAGACGATCTACTTCTTCTGGCTCAGGACAGAGATCGTCTCGTAGAACACAGGGATCAGACCATCTCAACTCTCAGGGAATTCGGATGGCTCCTGAATGTGGAGAAGAGCCAGTTGGAACCTTCGCAGTCTCTCGTGTTCCTCTGAGCTTTCTTCGACACAGTAAGTCGACGACCAAGATGCCGCTCTGCAGATCACTTTAGGAGCCACATGGCGCGAGGCTGCCCACGAAGTTGAAAGACTTCTGGTTGAGTGCGCTGTTACAGCCTGAGGAGGAGCCAAGCCCTTCTCTTTATATGCCCACTGAATCGCTTGTACTATCCATGCAGCAATAGATCTGACTGATGCTCGGGAGCCCTTGTTCTTCCCATAGAACAGGACGAACAGATAATCCGACTGGCGAAATGGGGCTGTAACTTCCAAGTATTGCTTTAAGGAGCCACCAACATCAAGAGGATGAACATCTGAGATTCCAGTGGACCTGAAGGTGGGGAGTGAGATCTCTTGGTTCTCATGAAAAACCGAGGTGACCTTAGGGTTTGACCCTAACATTGGGACCAGGACCACCCTGTCTGGAAAGAAGGTTAGGAAAGGTTCTTTGGCTCCTAGAACCTGAATTTCGGACACCCTCTTTGCCGAGGTGACGGCCACTAAAAAGGCAGTTTTAAAAGTAAGCTCTCTGATGGAAAGCGACTTGTCAAGATGAGAGAAAAAGTCCAGAACAAGAGGCAGGTCCCATTTAGGGAATCTGGGCTTCCTTTGGGGTCTCAGTCTCACTGCTCCTTTAAAGAATTGTTGAATAAGGGCGTGTTTGGCCCATGACACTCAGCTGACACCTGAACCCGAAGGGAACTAACCGACAAGGGTAAATTTAGACCTGATTGCAGGAAACTCAAGATGTCTTGAACTGCAGGGGAGCCGCATGAATTGGCTCTGGAAGACATATGGGACGAGAATTTAGCCCAAACCCGATCATACACTTTATTAGTGCTTCGCCTCCTTGCACTTAGGAGAGTGGGGATAGCTTCCTTGGGACATCCTAGTGCTTCCAACCTTCCCCTCTCAAAAACCAAGCCCTCAACTGTAGGTGAGCTGGACACGGGTGGAGAATCGTGCCCTGGGAGAGCAGATCCAGTCTGGTCGGAAGAGGAACTGGATCTTGGAAGCTGAGAAGAGATAGGAGAGGAAACCACGGCCTGTTGGGCCAGTGGGGAATTATGGCTATTATCTCCACCTCTTCCCATCTGAGTCTCCTCAGGAATTGAAAGATGATCGGAGTTGGAGGAAAGGCATTGGTGGAACCACCAACGTTCTGTTAGTGCGCATATCCCGTAGGCCTGCGGATCCCTGAACCGCGAGTAGTACCTCGTTAGCTTCCTGTTGTATTGGGAGGCAAAGAGATCCACTTCTGGAGAGATCCCCAAGGTTACGATCCATTTGAACACATCCTCGTGAAGAGTCCGCTCGTTGTTGTCCAAGTGGACTCTTGAGAGAAAATCCGCTTGGACATTGAGAACCCCGGGTACATAGGTTGCCGTCAAGTTGGCCAGATTCTTCTGCGCCCAACGCATGATTGGTTCTACCTCTAGCAGCAGAGATCGACTTCTGTTGCCCCCTGCTTCCTTATGCAGGCAACAGCTGTCGTGTTGTCCAATCTGAGAACTACAGATGTTCCTGTTATCAGATGAGGGAAGGCCACCAGAGCTAGAAAGGCTGCACGTAACTCTAGGACATTTGACACTATTCCCGAGAAGGGAAGTCCCAAGTGCCCTGAGCCAACTCTGTCAGACAATGAGCCCCCCAACCTCTGTTGCTGGCGTCTGACGTAACGTGGATCACAGTAACTGTGATCCACTTGATTGGAAGAATGGAATGGCAATTTAGCAGGTTCTCCCGTTGAAGCCACCAAAAGAGGGAACCCCTCATGACTTGAGTGATACGAATAGGTTGGACTTTATCTCCCGACCACTGCTGAAGAAAACCCTTCTGAAAGGGGCGCATTCTCCATTGTGCCCACTTCACCATCGGTATTATGGACACCATGGTGCCTATGATCTTCAGACAATGAAGAGCGCTGAGATGAGAGGATGCGAGAGCCAGACGGATCCTGTCTCGAACTATTGTAACCTTCTCCTCGGGCAGAGAGATGGTACCTCTTACGAAGTAGATAGGAAGGATGGAGCTCCTAAATGGGTCACTGCAATTAGATATGCTGACCAAACTGGACATCCTCTATAAAATGAGTTAATGGAAATTTTCAGGCTATTTCCTTGACAAAAATAGTCCTTGTGAGTGTGTATGAAACTGGCTTTCTACATGGGAAGAAGTAGATAGGGAGGATGGGGCTGCTGACTGCTGGACAGCAATTAGTTATGTGCACCAAGCTGGAATTCCTCTAAAAACTTGTTAATATAAATTTTCTGTCTGTTTCCTGGACAAAAATAGTCCTTGTGAGTGAGCGTGAAACTGGCTTTCTAGATGGTAAGAAGCAGATAGGCAGGATGGAGCTCCTGACTGCAGGACAGCAATTTGTTATGCGCACCAAGCTGGACATCCTCTATCAAATGAGTTCATGGAAATTTTCAGGCAATTTCCTAGACAAAAATAGTCCTTGTGAGGGAGTGTGAAACTAGCTTTCTAGATGGGAAGAAGTAGATAGGGAGGATGGAGCTCCTAAGTGTGGGACTGCAATTAGATATGCGCACCAAGCTGGAGATCCTCTATAAAATGAGTTAATGGAAATTTTCAGGCTAATTCCTTGACAAAAATAGTCCTTTGTGAGTCAGTGTGAAACTCGCTTTCTAGATGGGAAGAAGTAGATAGGGAGGATGGAGCTCCTAAATGTGGGACTGCAATTAGATATGCACACCAAGCTGTAAATCCCCTATAAAATCAGTTAATTTTCAGTCTGTTTCCTGGACAAAAAGAGTCCTTCTGAGTGAGTGCAAAACTGGCTTTCTAGATGGGAAGACATAGATAGGTAGGATGGAGCTCCTGACTGCAGGACAGCAATTAGTTATGCGCACCAAGCTGGAATTCCTCTAAAAACTTGTTAATATACATTTTCTGTCTGTTTCCTGGACAAAAATAGTCCTTGTGAGTCAGTGTGAAACTGGCTTTCTAGATGGGAAGAAGTAGATATGGAGGATGGAGCTCCTGACTGCAGGACAGCAATTAGTTATGCGCACTAAGCTGGAATTCCTGTAAAAAAATCGTTAATATTAATTTTCAGGCTATTTCCTGGACAAAAATAGTCCTTGGGAGTGAGTGTGAAACTGGCTTTCTAGATGGGAAAAAGCAGATAGAAAGAATGGAGCTCCTGACTGCAGGAAAGCAATTAGTTATGCGCACCAAGCTGGACATCCTTTCAAAACTAGTTAATATAAATTTTCAGTCTTCTTCCTGTAAAAAATAGTCCTTGTAAGTGTGTGTGAAACTGGCTTTCAAGATGTGAAGAAGCAGATAGGAAGGATGGAGC
Organism: Lithobates sylvaticus; assembly: GCA_028564925.1. Taxonomy (NCBI): domain Eukaryota; kingdom Metazoa; phylum Chordata; class Amphibia; order Anura; family Ranidae; genus Lithobates; species Lithobates sylvaticus. The sequence goes on from JAQSEC010004143.1 coordinate 894,973, forward strand.
TCCTTATTGCAGGACAGCAATTAGTTAGGCGCACCAAGCTGGACATCCTCTAAAAAATGACTTAATATCAATTTTCAGTCTTCTTCCTGGAAAAAAATAGTCCTTCTGAGTGAGTGTGAACCTGGCTTTCTAAATGGGAAGAAGCAGATAGGAAGGATGGAGTTCCTAAATGTGGGAATGCAATTAGATATGCGCACCAAGCTGGACAATCCTCTATAAAATGAGTTCATGGAAATTTTCAGGCTATTTCCTGGACAAAAATAGTCCTTGTGAGTGAGTATGAAACTGGCTTTCTACATGGGAAGAAGTAGATAGGGAGGATGGAGCTCCTGACTGCATGACAACAATTAGTTATGCGCACCAAGCTGGACATCCTCTACAAATGTGTTCATCTAAATTTTCAGTCTGTTTCCTGGACACAAATAGTCCTTGTGAGTGACTGTGAAACTGGCTTTCTAGATTGGAAGAAGCAGATAGGAAGGATGTAGCTCCTAAATGAGGCACTGCAATTAGATATGCACACCAAGCTGGAAATCCTCTATAAAATGAGTTAATGGACATTTTCGGACTATTTCCTGGACAAAAATAGTCCTTGTGAGTGAGTGTGAAACTGGCTTTCTAGATAGGAAGAAGCAGATAGGAAGGATGGAGCTCCTAAATGTGGGACTGCAATTAGATATGCGCACCAAGCTGGAGATCCTCTATAAAATGAGTTAATGGAAATTTTCAGGCTAATTCCTTGACAAAAATAGTCCTTTGTGAGTCAGTGTGAAACTCGCTTTCTAGATGGGAAGAAGTAGATAGGGAGGATGGAGCTCCTAAATGTGGGACTGCAATTAGATGTGCACACCAAGCTGGAAATCCCCTATAAAATCAGTTAATTTTCAGTCTGTTTTCTGGACAAAAAGAGTCCTTCTGAGTGAGTTCAAAACTGGCTTTCTAGATGGGAAGACATAGATAGGTAGGATGGAGCTCCTGACTGCAGGACAGCAATTAGTTATGCGCACCATGCTGGAATTCCTCTAAAAACTTGTTAATATACATTTTCTGTCTGTTTCCTGGACAAAAATAGTCCTTGTGAGTGAGTGTGAACCTGGCTTTCTAGATGGGAATAAGTAGATACGGAGGATGGAGCTCCTAAGTGTGTGGGACTGCAATTAGATATGCGCACCAAGCTGGACATCCTCTATAAAATGAATTAATGGAAATTTTCAGGCTATTTTCTTGACAAAAATAGTCCATGTGAGTCAGTGTGAAACTGGCTTTCTAGATGGGAAGAAGTAGATATGGAGGATGGAGCTCCTGACTGCAGGACAGCAATTAGTTATGCGCACTAAGCTGGAATTCCTGTAAAAAATTCGTTAATATTAATTTTCAGGCTATTTCCTGGACAAAAATAGTCCTTGGGAGTGAGTGTGAAACTGGCTTTCTAGATGGGAAAAAGCAGATAGAAAGGATGGAGCTCCTGACTGCAGGAAAGCAATTAGTTATGCGCACCAAGCTGGACATCCTTTCAAAACTAGTTAATATAAATTTTCAGTCTTCTTCCTGTAAAAAATAGTCCTTGTAAGTGTGTGTGAAACTGGCTTTCAAGATGTGAAGAAGCAGATAGGAAGGATGGAGCTCCTTATTGCAGGACAGCAATTAGTAAGGCGCACCAAGCTGGACATCCTCTAAAAAATTACTTAATATCAATTTTCAGTCTTCTTCCTGGAAAAAAATAGTCCTTCTGAGTGAGTGTGAACCTGGCTTTCTAAATGGGAAGAAGCAGATAGGAAGGATGGAGTTCCTAAATGTGGGAATGCAATTAGATATGCGCACCAAGCTGGACAATCCTCTATAAAATGAGTTCATGGAAATTTTCAGGCTATTTCCTGGACAAAAATAGTCCTTGTGAGTGAGTATGAAACTGGCTTTCTACATGGGAAGAAGTAGATAGGGAGGATGGAGCTCCTGACTGCATGACAACAATTAGTTATGCGCACCAAGCTGGACATCCTCTACAAATGTGTTCATCTAAATTTTCAATCTGTTTCCTGGACACAAATAGTCCTTGTGAGTGACTGTGAAACTGGCTTTCTAGATTTGAAGAAGCAGATAGGAAGGATGTAGCTCCTAAATGAGGCACTGCAATTAGATATGCACACCAAGCTGGAAATCCTCTATAAAATGAGTTAATGGACATTTTCGGACTATTTCCTGAACAAAAATAGTCCTTGTGAGTGAGTGTGAAACTGGCTTTCTAGATAGGAAGAAGCAGATAGGAAGGATGGAGCTCCTAAATGTGGGACTGCAATTAGATATGCGCACCAAGCTGGACATCCTCTATAAAATGAGTTAATGGAAATTTTCAGTCTTCTTCCTGGACAAAAATAGTCCTTGTGAGTGTGTGTGAAAATGGCTTTCAAGATGTGAAGAAGCAGATAGGAAGGATGGAGCTCCTGACTGCAGGACAACAATTAGTTATGCACACCAAGCTGGACATCCTCTACAAATGAGTTCATCTAAATTTTCAGTCTGTTTCCTGGACAAAAATAGTCCTTGTGAGTGAGTGTGAAACTGGCTTTCTAGATGGGAAGCAGCAGATAGGAAGGATGGAGCTCCTAAGTGTGGGACTGCAATTAGATATGCGCACCAAGCTGGGCATCCTCTATAAAATGAGTTAATGGACATTTTCAGACTATTTCCTGGACAAAAATAGTCCTTGTGAGTGAGTATGAAACTGGCTTTCTATATGGGAAGAAGCACATGGGGAGGATGGGGCTCCTGACTGCAGGACAGCAATTAGTTATTCGCACCAAGCTGGAATTCCACTAAAAAAGAGTTAATATAAATTTTCAGTCTGTTTCCTGGACAAAAATAGTCCTTGTGAGTGAGTGTGAAACTGGCTTTCTATATAGGAAGAAGCAGATAGGAAGGATGGAGCTCCTAATTGTGGGACTGCAATTAGATATGCGCACCAAGCTGGACATCCTCTATAAAATGAGTTTATGGAAATTTTCAGGCTATTTCCTTTACAAAAATACTCCTTCTGAGTGAGTGTTAAACTGGATTTCTAGATGGTAAGAAGCAGATTGGCAGGATTGAGGTCCTGACAGCAGGACAACAATTAGTCATGCACAGCAAGCTCTAGTGGGATCCTATGAGAGCCTTTACTATTTAGTGTTTAGAGGGCCACAGGCAGCGGCGCTTTTGACTGGCTCCATGCGTGTTACTATTCGCGCGTGGGACAGGGCAAGGGTACTAATGCACACAGACACAGAGGCCTGGTCACCGGACACACCATTGTGGCTCAATTCCAGGTTATCCCATTTTAGCGATATTCCAGATCCAGTAATATGGGCCAGAGTTGGCATCAAACAATTAAAGAACATAGTAGGGGGGGAAAGCTGCTTTCCTTTAATCAATTGAAAGATAAACAGGATCTCCCAAATGCGGCGTACACACGAAGGGACAATCCCGCGGGAATATCCGCTGGACTGAAGTCCAGCGGATAATCCCCTCGTGTGTGGGTGCCGGCGGACTTTTTGGCGCCAAAGTCCGGCGGACTTTTTGGCGCCAAAGTTTTAAGTTTGGTTTTAAAATTATCCGCTGGACTTGGCAGTCCGGCGGACAATCCCGCCGTTAGTGGGCAAGTCCGCGGGACTTTTGAAATGAACGGACTTGCCGCTCATCGGCAAGTCCGTTCATTTAGCACGTGACTTCAGGTTACGTAGCTAGCGTAGGCAGTTACTGCCGCCGCGCTAGCTCCGTGACCTGGCATGGATTTAAAGGGACTCCCCACGCCGAAAAAACGGCGTGGGGGTTCCCCCCAAATCCATGTCAGACCCTCATCCGAGCACGCAGCCTGGCAGGCCAGGAAAGGGGTGGGGACGAACGAGCGCCCCCCCCTCCTGAGCCGTACCAGGCCGCGTGCCCTCAACATGGGGGGTGCCCTGGGGAAAGGGGGGCCGTGCGGCCCCCCCACCCCAAAGCACCTTGTCCCCATGTTGATGAGGACAAGGGCCTCTTCCCGACAACCCTGGCCGTTGGTTGTCGGGGTCTGCGGGCGGGGGCTTATCGGAATCTGGGAACCCCCTTTAATAAGGGGGCCCCCAGATACCGGCCCCCCACCCTATGTGAATGAGTATGGGGTACGATGTACCCCTACCCATTCACCTAAGGTGTAAAATGTAAAGTACAAAAACACACACACTTTTGAAAAAATATTTTATTGCACTGCTCCGGGGGTCTTCTTCCGTCTTGGGGGTCTTCTCGCCGGACTCCTCCGCTCTCTTCTGCTCTTTTACCTAGCTCTTTCATGAGCGGAGGAGTCCGGCTACCTTCTTCGTCGTCGCCGCCGTCGTCTGGGGGTCTCGATCCGCCTTCGGGGGTCTTCCGGGGGTCTCTTCTGTTCTTGCGGCGGTCGTCGTCTTCCGCGCCGCCGGCGCCTTCTTCTTCTTCTTGTCCTTCTTCTTGTTCTTCTTCTTCCGATGTTGACCCGACGCTCTCTCTGCCCGGAATGCTTGTGCCGCGCTGCGCTGGGACTTATATAGGGGCATGGGGACAGTGTCACATGCACATGTCACATGGTGACCCCGCCCCCTTGTGTTGTCACAGTCCCGGAGGATGCTGGGACTGTGACATCGCAAGGGGGCGGGGTCACCATGTGACATGAACATGTGACCCTGTCCCCCATGTCCCTATATAAGTCCCAGCGCAGAGCGGCACAGGCATTCCGGGCAGAGACAGCGATGGGTCAACATCGGAAGAAGAAGAAGAACAAGAAGGACAAGAAGAAGAAGGCGGCGCCGGCGGCGCGGAAGACGACGACCGCCGCAAGAACAGATGAGACCCCCGGAAGACCCCCGAAGGCGGATCGAGACCCCCAGACGACGGCGGCGACGACGAAGAAGGTAGCCGGACTCCTCCGCTCGTGAAAGAGCTAGGTAAAAGAGCAGAAGAGAGCGGAGGAGTCCGGCGAGAAGACCCCCAAGACGGAAGAAGACCCCCGGAGCAGTGCAATAAAATATTTTTTCAAAAGTGTGTGTGTTTTTGTACTTTACATTTTACACCTTAGGTGAATGGGTTGGGGTACATCGTACCCCATACTCATTCACATAGGGTGGGGGGCCGGTATCTGGGGGCCCCCTTATTAAAGGGGGCTCCCAGATTCCGATAAGCCCCCGCCCGCAGACCCCGACAACCAACGGCCAGGGTTGTCGGGAAGAGGCCCTTGTCCTCATCAACATGGGGACAAGGTGCTTTGGGGTGGGGGGGCCGCACGGCCCCCCTTTCCCCAGGGCACCCCCCATGTTGAGGGCACGCGGCCTGGTACGGCTCAGGAGGGGGGGGGCGCTCGTTCGTCCCCACCCCTTTCCTGGCCTGCCAGGCTGCGTGCTCGGATGAGGGTCTGACTTGGATTTGGGGGGAACCCCCACGCCGTTTTTTCAGCTTGGGGATTCCCTTTAAATCCATGCCAGCTTACGGAGCTAGCGCAGCGGCATTTACTGCCTACGCTAGCTACGTAACCTGAAGTTACGTTCGAAATGAACGGACTGCTCCGTGTGTGGGCAAGTCCGTTCATTTTCAAAAGTCCCGTGGACTTTTGGCCGGCGGATTATCCGCTGGAGAAGTCCGTGCGTGTGTGGGCAAGTCCACACGCTCGGAAAGTCCAGCGGACCCAGCTGGAAAGTCCCGCGGGATTGTCCGCTGGACTAAGTCCGCCGGCAAAAGTCCGCACGTGTGTACGCGGCAAAACTGGTACTTTTGAGAAGGTATGGCAGTGCTGGCTCTCTTCGGATAGTATTGTCTGAGTTACTGCATAAGTAATGGGTTAAATATTATATGAAAGAAATATGCACTGCTTGAAATGACGAGACAGGCGGTATAGCTACTAGGTGATTGTGATTATTGTTTTACCTGAGCATGTACTGTAAAATGATTTGAGTAGCCCGGAGGGCACGTGATTGTGTTTTCCTTCCTGTTATACTTGGGACATTGCACAACGGGGAGGGGGAGGGGGGAATGTATGTGGGTTTCTGTTATTGTTGTTTATTGCTGTTTTAAAAAAACTGTGAATAAAAAGAATTTTCCAAAAAAAAAAAAAGACTACAGCAGCAGCACTTCCGATATCCATCACTATTCTATAAGCCTGAATATTACTTCCAAAATGTGAGTGTTTTTAATCTGTTTTTACCTCATTAAAAGTATTTATTACGGTATCACACTATGCGAGTTCTTTTTTCTCAAATATGACCGAATGTTTAAGAACACGAGAGAATTATTGGAGTTTTTGATGACCGCATCCCTCCTGCCCTTTTACGCGCATATATCCTGGAATCCATCCGTGGAATAGGGACCTGGTAACCCTCCACAACAAAGCTTGTCACGACTTATGAGGCGTACGTCTCATTTAGTCTGTGACTTCTGGTAAGCCTCTTTTCAATAAGCGCTGACGCCGACCAGACAGGATCACCATCACCCCACCTAGAAATACCATTTTCATCTACGGCTATTCACATATATTGTGCCACCCACCGGACTATATATATTGTGTCACCCACGGGACTATACCACTGCATAAATGTATACATACAGTTTGGCGACCTTTTCCACCTAATACTCACTCGCCATTTATTCATTTCAAATGGTTTGATGTTTATATATTCACTATATCAACAATTTTTACTGTTCACCATTTTTTGAATTTTATTGAATTTTACCAGTCACAGGATCACTTTCACAGTACCTATTCACATTTTTACTCAGTTTCATCACTGTTCCTTTATATATATCTTTATATACAGTTTGATTTTATTTTATTTTACTTATGATATATATTTATGTTTCCATCATAACCTACATTTATGCAAATAATATGTAAGAGTGATTTTACACGTATACTATCATCTGAGCGCAACATATACATCTTTTCCAAACCATTTTCCCGTTAGTCTATCGGCAATGTTTGCAGCTTCCATATATTTTCCAACTTCCAATTTTATACTGGAGTATAAGCCAACCCGAATATAAGCCGAGGCACCTAATTTTAACACAAACAACTGGGAAAATGTATTGACTCGAGTATAAGCCTATGGCGAGAGATGCCCAGGTACTGTAAGTGGAAAAGAGGGTCAACAATGCCCATTTGCTGCCTCACTGTGCCCATTTGCAGCCATAGGTCCCCCAAACTTCAAAATTGGTAGTTAAGGATTCCTAAATGTCCCCTAGCTGCAGCCAAAATGTGCAGGCTCTGGACCCAAAGGGTCCCAAAATGACATTGCTGCAGATGGACACAGACTTTGGGGCCCTGTCGGGTTAAAAAATGTCAAGCACTGCAGCAGAGAATGACATTTTCCGAACCGAATTTGGGGCCCTATATCTTGGGGATACTTGGTGCTAGGAACCACATCTTTGGACACCTTGTAGTGCTAGTTCCACTGGGTTGGCATCCTAAATCTGGGGTTCCTAGCACCAAGTAGCCCCCGGATAGCGGGCCACAAATTTGGGTCGGAAAATGTCAAGCCCTTTTCTGCAGCAGAGAATGACATTTTCCAAACCGAATTTGGGGTCCTATATCTCAGGGTCACTTGGTGCTAGGAACCCATCTTTGGATATGTTGTAGTGTTGGTTCCACTGGGTTGGAATCCCAAATCCAGGGTTCCTACCACCAAGTGGCTCTGGGATACAGGGCCCCAAATTCGGGTCGGAAAATGTCAATCATTTTTCTGCAGCAGAGAATTACATTTTCCAAACCGACTTTGGGGCCACTTGGTGCTAGGAACCCCATCTTTGAATATGTTGTAGTGTTAGTTCCACTGGATTGGCATCGTATCCCGGGGCCCCAAATTCAGGTCGGAAAATTAAATTTTCTGCTGCAGAAAAGTGCTTGACTCAAGTATAAGCCGAGGGGGCATTTTCAGCACAAAAAAATGTGCTGAAAAACTCGGCTTATACTCGAGTATATACGGTACGTACGAAATACAAATTAAGTAGAAAGAAATTTTTGACAGGGCGCACATGTGTAATGGAGAGCACTGGGGGGGAAGTGAAGAGCCCAGGGGGGGGAGATGGAGAGCCCTGTGTAAGGCCCCTTTTACACTGGGGAGGTTTTCAGGCGGTACAGCGCTAAAAATAGCGCCTGTACACCGCCTGAAAAAAACGGCCCCATTCACTCCAGTGTGAAAGCCGGTGGGCTTTGACACTGGAGCGGTGCGCTAGCAGGACAGTAAAAAAGTCCTGCTAGCAGCATCTTTGGAGCGGTATAGGAGCGGTGTATTCACCGCTCCTACCCATTGATTTCAATGGGACATCGCAGTAATACCGCGGCAATACCGCCGCAAAGCGCAGCTACGGCGGTGCTTTGCGGGGGATTTTAACCGCGAGCGGCCGAATACCGCGGCTAAAAACGACGGTAAAGCAGCGCTAAATATATTGCTGATTTACCGTCGCCACGGCTCCGCCCCAGTGTGAAAGGGGCCTAAGAGGCAGAGAGCACAGGGGGGAGGTGAAGAGCACGGGGGGGGGGGGTGAAGAGCACGGGGGGGGGAGGTGAAGAGCACAGGGGGGGAGGTGAAGAGCACAGGGGGGGAGGTGAAGGGCACAGAGAGGGGGGGGCTGGAGAGCACAGGGGCTGGAGAGCACAGAGGGGGGGGGGGCTGGGGAGCAAAGAGGGGGGGGGGCTGGAGAGCAAAGAGAGGGGGCTGGAGAGCACAGAGGGGGGGTAGCTGGAGTGCACAGAGGGGGAAGGTAGCTGGAGAGCACAGAGAGGGGGGGGGGGCTGGAGAGAAGAGAGGGGAGGGGCTGGGCAAGAGAGGGGAGGGGCTGGGCTAGAGAGCACAGAGAGGGGGGGGGCTAGAGAGCACAGAGAGGGGGGGCTAGAGAGCACAGATAGGGGGGGGCTAGAGAGCACAGAGAGGGGGGGCTAGAGAGCACAGAGAGGGGGGCTAGAGAGCACAGAGGGGGGGCTAGAGAGCACAGAGGGGGGGCTAGAGAGCACAGAGGGGGGATAGAGAGCACAGAAGGGGGGGCTAGAGAGCACAAAAGGGGGAGCTAGAGAGCACAGAAGGGGGGGCTAGAGAGCACAGAAGGGGGGCTAGAGAGCACAGAAGGGGGGGCTAGAGAGCACAGAAAGGGGGGGGCTAGAGAGCACAGAGAGGGGGGCTAGAGAGCACAGAGAGGGGGGGCTAGAGAGCACAGAGAGGGGGGCTAGAGAGCACAGAGAGAGAGGGGAAGGCTGGAGGGCACAGAGAGGGGTGGTGGAGAGCACAGAGAGGGGTGGTGGAGAGCACAGAGAGGGGTGGTGGAGAGCACGGGGGGACAGCAGGATAAGAGGAGAGGTGGGGTGGCTGCATATAGAATAATCATTATCTCCATCTTCCTCTCGCAGTCTCTGAAAGCCTGCAAGAGGGAGAGGAGCAGAAGCAGTCAATCAGAGACTGTGGGAGGAAGCTGGAGAGAATGATTCTTCTATATGCAGCCACCCCCACCGCTCCTCCTATCCACGTTACTAGTGGCCGCACTCACGTTCTCTCTGATACGGCTCCATGGTGTCTGCAGTAGGTATCTCATCTAGCTCCTCCCCCTTCATGTTGCCATCCCCCTGGTGCCGATGGATGAGCTGAACTGACAGCCATGCGGCCAGGTTAGTGGCGCGGGCTCAAAGAGAAGCCCAGCTGCCTTGGGCCCCACAAGCACATGTGGCCCGATGGCCCACCATTCCTCTGATGAGTTCCTGGGTCTGTACACCCACTCATCCCATTATGAGGGGTTCCTACCAAAACTGTCCCGAGTTCCCAGGTCTGTACACCAGCTCTGCCCATTATGAGGGGTTCCCACGAGCCCTGTGCTGAGTTCCCAGGTTTCTACACCCACTCATCCCATTATGAGGGGTTTCCACCAACCCTGTGCTAAGTTCCCAGGTCTGTACACCCACTCTGCCCATTATGAGGAGTTCCCACCAATCCCTGTGCTGAGTTCCGGGTCTGTACACCCACACATCCCATTATGAGGGGTTCCCATCATTCCTGTGCTGAGTTTTTGGGTCTGTACACTCACTCTGCTCATTATGAGGGGTTCCCACCAACCCTGTGCTAAGTTCCCGGGTATGAACACCCACTCATCCCATTATGAGGGGTTCCCACCATTCCTGTGGCAAGTTCCCAAGTCTGTACACCAGCTCTGCCCATTATGATTTTTTCCTACAATCCCTGTGAGGAGTTAGTGGGTCTGTACATCCACTCTGCCCATTATGAGGGGTTTCCACCAACCTTATGCTTACTTCCCAGGTCTGTAGACCTGCTGGGCACATTACGAGAGTTTCACACAATCCCTGTGCTGAGTTCCCGGGTCCGTACACCCACACATCCCATTATGAGGGGTTCCCATCATTCTTGTGCCTGTACACTCACTCTGCCCATTATGAGGGGTTCCCACCAAACCTGTGCTGAGTTCCCGGGTATGTACACCCAATGATCCCATTACGACGGGTTCTCACCAACCCTGTGCTGAGTTCCCAGGTCTGTACACCTGCTGGACTCATTATGAGGCTTTTCAACAATCCCTGTGCTGAGTTCCCAAGTCTGTACACCCACTTTGTCCACTATGAGGGGTTTCCACCAACTCTATGCTGAGTTCCCAGGTCTGTAGACCTGCTCTGCCCATTATGATGCTGTTCAACAATCCCGAGGCTGAGTTAACAAGTCTGTAGACCTGCTGGTTCACACAATCCCTGTTCTGAGTTCCCGGGTCTGTACACCCTCACATCCCATTATGAGGGGTTCCCATCATTCCTGTGCTGAGTTCCTGGGTCTGTACACCCACTCATCCCATTATGAGGGGTTTCCACCTAACCTGTGCCGAGTTCCTTGGTCTGTACACCAGCTATGCCCATTATGAGGGGTTCCCACAAGCCCTGTGCTGAGTTCCCAGGTATCCACACCCATTCATCCCATTATGAGGGGTTCCCACCAAACCTGTGCTGAGTTCACAGGTCTGTACACCTGCTGGGCCCATTATTAGGCATTCCAACAATCCCTGTGCTGAGTTTCCAGGTCTGTACACCCACTCTGCCCATTATGAGGGGTTCCCAAAAAACCATATGCTGAGTTCCTGGGTCTGTACACGCACTCATCCCATTATGAGGGGTTTCCAACTAACCTGTGCCGAGTTCCCAGGTCTGTACACCAGCTCTGTCCATTATGAGGGGTTCCTACAATCCCTGCGAGGAGTTAGCGGGTCTGTACACCCACTCTACCCATTATGAGGAGTTCCCACCAATCCTGTGCCGAGTTCCCAGGTCTGTACACCTGCTGGGCCCATTATTAGGCAATCCAACAATCCCTGTGCAAAGTTTCCAAGTCTGTACACCCACTCTGCCCATTATGAGGGGTTCCCAACAAACCATGTGCTGAGTTCCTGGGTCTGTACACCCACTTATCCCATTATGAGGGGTTTCTACCTAACCTGTGCCGAGTTCCCAGGTCTTTACACCAGCTATGTCCATTATGAGGGGTTCACACAAGCCCTGTGCAGAGTTCCCAGGTCTCCACACCCATTCATCCCATTATGAGGGGTTCCCACCAAACCTGTGCTGAGTTCACAGGTCTGTACACCTGCTGGGCCCAATATTAGGCATTCCAACAATCCCTTTGCCGAGTTCCCAGGTCTGTACACCAGCTCTGCCCATTATGAAGGGTTCCTACAATCCCTGCGAGGAGTTAGCGGGTCTGTTCACCCACTCTGCCCATTATGAGGGGTTCCCACAAACCCTGTGCTTAGTTCCCAGGTCTGTACACCTGCTGGGCCCATTATGATGCTTTTCAACAATCCCGGGGCTGAGTTACCAAGTCTGTACACCTGCTCTGCCCATTATGAGGGGTTCCTACAATCCCTGCAAGGAGATAGCGGGTCTGTACACCTACTCTGCCCATTATGAGGAGTTCGCACCAACTCTATGCCGAGTTCCAAGGTCTGTAGACCTGCTGGGCCCATTATGAGAGGTTCGCACAATCCCTGTGCTGAGTTTCCTGGTCTGTATACCCACACATCCCATTATGAGGGGTTTCCACCTAACCTGTGCCGAGTTCCCAGGTCTGTACACCAGCTCTGCCCCTTATGAGGGGTTCCTTCAATCCCTGCGAGGAGTTAGCGGGTCTGTTTACCCACTCTGCCCATTATGAGGGGTTCCCACCAACCCTGTGCCGAGTTCCCAGGTCTGTATACCTGCTGGGCCCATTATGAGGCTTTTCAACAGTCCCTGTGCTTAGTTTCCGGGTCTGTACACCCACACATCCCATTATGAGGGGTTCCCATCATTCCTGTGCCGAGTTCCTGGGTCTGTACACTCACTCTGCTCATTATGAGGGGTTCCTACAATCCCTGCGAGGAGTTAGCGGGTCTGTACACCCACTCTACCCATTATGAGGGGTTTCCACCTAACCTGTGCCGAGTTCCCAGGTCTGTACACCAGCTATGCCCATTATGAGGGGTTCCCACAAGCCCTGTGCTGAGCTCCCAGGTATCTACACCCATTCATCCCATTATGAGGGGTTCCCACCAACCCTGTGATGAGTTCACAGGTCTGTACACCCACTCTGCCCATTATGAGGGGTTCCCAACAAACCATGTGCTGAGTTCCTGGGTCTGTACACCCACTCATCCCATTATGGGGGGTTTCCACCTAACCTGTGCCGAGTTCCCAGGTCTGTACACCAGCTCTGCCCATTATGAGGGGTTACGACAATCCCTGCGAGGAGTTAGCGGGTCTGTACACCGACTCTGCCCATTATGAGGGGTTTCCACCAACCCTATGTTGAGTTCCCAGGTCTGTAGACCAGCTCGGCCCATTATGAGAGGTTCACACAATCCCTGTGCTGAGTTGCCTGGTCTGTACACCCACACATCCCATTATGAGGGGTTCCCATCATTCCTGTGCCGAGTTCCTGGGTCTGTACACTCACTTTGCCCATTATGAGGGGTTCCTACAATCCCTGCGAGGAGTTAGCGGGTCTGTTCACCCACTCTGCCCATTTTGAGGGGTTTCCACCTAACCTGTGCCGAGTTCCCAGGTCTGTACACCAGCTATGCCCATTATGAGGGGTTCCCACAAGCCCTGTGCTGAGCTCCAAGGTATCTACACCCATTCATCCCATTATGAGGGGTTCCCACCAACCCTGTGATGAGTTCACAGGTCTGTACACCCACTCTGCCCATTATGAGGGGTTCCCAACAAACCATGTGCTGAGTTTCTGGGTCTGTACACCCACTCATCCCATTATGAGGGGTTTCCACCTAACCTGTGCCGAGTTCCCAGGTCTGTACACCAGCTCTGCCCATTATGAGGGGTTACGACAATCCCTGCGAGGAGTTAGCGGGTCTGTACACCCACTCTGCCCATTATGAGGGGTTTCCACCAACCCTATGCTGAGTTCCCAGGTCTGTAGACTTGCTCGGCCCATTATGAGAGGTTCACACAATCCCTGTGCTGAGTTGCCTGGTCTGTATACCCACACATCCCATTATGAGGGGTTCCCATCATTCCTGTGCCGATTTCCTGGGTCTGTACATTCACTCTGCCCATTATGAGGGGTTCCTACAATCCCTGCGAGGAGTTAGCGGGTCTGTACACCCACTCTGCCCATAATGAGGGGTTTACACCAACCCTGTGCTGAGTTCCCAGGTCTGTACACCTGCTGGGCCCATTATGAGGCTTTTCAACAATCCCAGGGCTGAGTTACCAAGTCTGTAAACCTGCTCTGCCCATTATGAGGGGTTCACACCAACCCTGTGCTGAGTTCCCAGGTCTGTACACCTGCTGGGCCCATTATTAGGCATTCCAACAATCCCTGTGCAAAGTTCCAGGGTCTGTACACCCACTCTGCTCATTATGAGGGGTTCCCAACAAACCATGTGCTGAGTTCCTGGGTCTGTACACCCACTTATCCCATTATGAGGGGTTCCCACAAGCCCTGTGCTGAGTTCCCAAGTATCTACACCCATTCATCCCATTATGAGGGGTTCCAGCCAACCCTGTGCTGAGTTCACAGGTCTGTACACCTGCTGGGCCCATTATTAGGCATTCCAACAATCTCTTTGCCGAGTTCCCAGGTCTGTACACCAGCTCTGCCCATTATGAAGGGTTCCTACAATCCCTGCGAGGAGTTAGCGTGTCTGTTCACCCACTCTGCCCATTATGAGGGGTTCACACCAACCCTGTGCTGAGTTCCCAGGTCTGTACACCTGCTGGGCCCATTATGAGGCTTTTCAACAATCCCGGGGCTGAGTTACCAAGTCTGTAAACCTGCTCTGCCCATTATGAGGGGTTCCTACAATCCCTGCGAGGAGTTAGCGGGTCTGTACACCTACTCTGCCCATTATGAGGGGTTTCCACCAACTCTGTGCCGAGTTCCAAGGTCTGTAGACCTGCTGGGCCCATTATGAGAGGTTTGCACAATCCTTGTGCTGAGTTTCCTGGTCTGTACACCCACACATCCCATTATGAGGGGTTTCCACCTAACCTGTGCCGAGTTCCCAGGTCTGTACACCAGCTCTACCCCTTATGAGGGGTTCCTTCAATCCCTGCGAGGAGTTAGCGGGTCTGTACACCCACTCTGCCCATTATGAGGGGTTCCCACCAACCCTGTGCTGAGTTCCCAGGTCTGTATACCTGCTGGGCCCATTATGAGGCTTTTCAACAATCCCTGTGCTGAGTTCCCAAGTCTGTACACCTGCTGGGCCCATTATGAGAGGGTCACACAATCCCTGTGCTGAGTTTCCGGGTCTGTACACCCTCAAATCACATTATGAGGGGTTCCCATCATTCCTGTGCTGAGTTCCTGAGTCTGTACACCCACTCATCCCATTATGATGGGTTTCCACCTAACCTGTGCCGATTTCCCTGGTCTGTACACCAGCTGTGCCCATTATGAGGGGTTCCCACAAGCCCTGTGCTGAGTTCCCAGGTATCCACACCCATTCATCCCATCATGAGGGGTTCCCACCAACCCTGTGATGAGTTCACAGGTCTGTTCACCTGCTGGGCCCATTATGAGGGGTTCCAACAATCCCTGTGCTGAGTTCCCAGGTCTCTACACCCATTCATCCCATTATGAGGGGTTCCCACCAACCCTGTGCTGAGTTCACAGGTCTGTACACCCACTCTACCCATTATGAGGAGTTCCCACCAATCCTGTGTCAAGTTCCCAGGTCTGTACACCCACTCTGCCCATTATGAGGGGTTTCCACCAACCCTATGTTGCGTTCCCAGGTGTGTAGACCTGTTTGGCCTATTATGAGAGGTTCACACAATCCCTGTGCTGAGTTGCCTGGTCTGTACACCCACACATCCCATTATGAGGGGTTACCATCATTCCTGTGCCGAGTTCCTGGGTCTGTACACTCACTCTGCCCATTATGAGGGGTTCCCTACAATCCCTGCGAGGAGTTAGCGGGTCTGTTCACCCACTCTGCCCATTATGAGGGGTTCCCACGAACCCTGTGCTGAGTTCCCAGGTCTGTACATCCACTCTGCCCATTATGAGGAGTTTCCACCCATCCCTGTGCTGAGTTTCTGGGTCTGTACACCCACACATGCCATTATGAGGGGTTCCCATAATTCCTGTGCCGAGTTCCCAGGTCTGTACACCAGCTCTGCCCATTTTGAGGGGTTCCCACAAGCCCTGTGCTGAGTTCCTGGGTCTGTACACCCACTCATCCCATTATGAGGGGTTTCCACAAACCCTGTGCTGAGTTCCCAGGTCTGTACACCAGCTCTGCCCATTATGAGGGGTTCCTACAATCCCTGCGAGGAGTTAGCGGGTCTGTACACCCACTCTACCCATTATGAGGAGTTCCCACCAATCCTGTGCCGAGTTCCCAGGTCTGTACACCCACTCTGCCCATTATGAGGGGTTCCCATCATTCCTGTGCCGAGTTCCTGGGTCTGTACACTCACTCTGCCCATTATGAGGGGTTCCTACAATCCCTGCGAGGAGTTAGCGGGTCTGTACACAATCTCTACCCATTATGAGGGGTTTCCACCTAACCTGTGCTGAGTTCCCAGGTATCCACACCCATTCATCCCATTATGAGGGGTTCCCACCAAACCTGTGCTGAGTTCACAGGTCTGTACACCTGCTGGGCCCATTATTAGGCATTCCAACAAGACCTGTGCCGAGTTCCCAGGTCTGTACACCAGCTCTGCCCATTATGAGGGGTTCCCACCAACCCTGTGCTGAGTTCCCAGGTCTGTACACCTGCTGGGCCCATTATGAGGCTTTTCAACAATCCCTGTGCTGAGTTACCAAGTCTGTAGACCTTCTGGGCCCATTATGAGAGGGTCACACAATCCCTGTGCTGAGTTCCCGGGTCTGTACACCCACACATCCCATTATGAGGGGTTCCCATCATTCCTGTGCCGAGTTCCTGGGTCTGTACACCAGCTATGCCCATTATGAGGGGTTCCCACAAGCCCTGTGCTGAGTTCACAGGTCTGTACATCAGCTCTGCCCATTATGAGGGGTTCCTACTAGCCCTGTGCTGAGTTCCCAGGTTTCTGTACCCACTGATCCCATTATGAATGGTTCCCATCATTCCTGTGCTGAGTTCCTGGGTCTGTACACCAGCTCTGCCCATTATGAGGGGTTTCTAACAACCCCTGCGAGGAGTTCCCAGGTCTGTACACCAGCTCTGCCCATTATGAGGGGTTCCCACGAGTCCTGTGCTGAGCTCCTGGGTCTGTACACCCACTCATCCCATTATGAGGGGTTTCCACAAACCCTGTGCCGAGTTCCCAGGTCTGTACACCAGCTCTGCCCATTATGAGGGGTTCCTACAATCCCTGCAAGGAGTTAGCGGGTCTGTACACCCACTCTACCCATTATGAGGAGTTCCCACCAATCCTGTGCCGAGTTCCCAGGTCTGTACACCCACTCTGCCCATTATGAGGGGTTCCCATCATTCCTGTGCCGAGTTCCTGGGTCTGTACACTCACTCTGCCCATTATGAGGGGTTCCTACAATCCCTGCGAGGAGTTAGCGGGTCTGTACTCAATCTCTACCCATTATGAGGGGTTTCCACCTAACCTGTGCTGAGTTCCCAGGTCTGTAAACCAGCTATGTCCATTATGAGGGGTTCCCACAAGCCCTGTGCTGAGTTCCCAGGTCTCTACACCCATTCATCCCATTATGAGGGGTTCCCACCAACCCTGTGCTGAGTTTACAGGTCTGTACACCTGCTGGGCCCATTATTAGGCATTCCAACAAGACCTGTGCCGAGTTCCCAGGTCTGTAAACCAGCTCTGCCCATTATGAGGGGTTCCCACCAACCCTGTGCTGAGTTCCCAGGTCTGTACACCTGCTGGGCCCATTATGAGGCTTTTCAACAATCCCGGGGCTGAGTTATCAAGTCTGTAGACCTTCTGGGCCCATTATGAGAGGGTCACACAATCCCTATGCTGAGTTCCCGGGTCTGTACACCCACACATCCCATTATGAGGGGTTCCCATCATTCCTGTGCCGAGTTCCTGGGTCTGTACACCAGCTATGCCCATTATGAGGGGTTCCCATAAGCCCTGTGCTGAGTTCACAGGTCTGTACACCAGCTCTGCCCATTATGAGGGGTTCCTACTAGCCCTGTGCTGAGTTCCCAGGTTTCTGTACCCACTGATCCCATTATGAATGGTTCCCATCATTCCTGTGCTGAGTTCCTGGGTCTGTACACCAGCTCTGCCCATTATGAGGGGTTTCTAACAACCCCTGCGAGGAGTTCCCAGGTCTGTACACCAGCTCTGCCCATTATGAGGGGTTCCCACGAGTCCTGTGCTGAGTTCCCAGGTTTCTACACCCAACACATCCCATGAGGGGTTCCCACCAACCCTGTGCTGTGTTCCCTGAACACCTGCTGGGCCCATTATGAGGTGTTCCAACAATCCCTGTGCTTCGTTCCCAGGCTTCTACACCCAGTGATCCCATTAGGAGTGGTTCCCATCATTACTGTGCTGAGTTCCTGGGTCTGTACACCCAGTGATCCCATTATGAGGGGTTCCCATCATTACTGTGCCGAGTTCCTGGGTCTGTACACCCACTGATCCCATTATGGGGGTTCCCACCTACCCTGTGCCGAGTTACCAGGTCTGTACACCCGCTGGGCCCATTATAAGGGGTTCCCATCATTACTGTGCTGAGTTTCCAGGTCTGTACACCTGCTGGGCCCATTATTAGCCCTGTGCTGAGTTCCCAGGTCTGTACACCCACTCTGCCCATTATGAGGGTTTGCCACCAATCCTGTGCCGAGTTCCTGGGTCTGTACACCTGATGGGCCCATTATGAGGGGTTCCCACAAGCCCTGTGCTGAGTTCCCGGGTCTGTACACCCTCTCATCCCATTATGAGGGGTTCCCATCATTTCTGTGCTGAGTTCCTGGGTCTGTACACCCACTGATCCCATTATGGGGGTTCCCACCTACCCTGTGCCGAGTTACCAGGTCTGTACACCCACTGGGCCCATTATAAGGGGTTCCCATCATTACTGTGCTGAGTTCCCAGGTCTGTACACCCACTCTGCCCATTATGAGGGTTTGCCACCAATCCTGTGCACTATGTGGGCCCATTATGAGGGGTTCCCACAAGCCCTGTGCTGAGTTCCCGGGTCTGTACACCCTCTCATCCCATTATGAGGGGTTCCCATCATTTCTGTGCTGAGTTCCTGGGTCTGTACACCCACTGATCCCATTATGGGGGTTCCCACAATCCCTGTGCTGAGTTATTAGGTCTGTACACCAGCTCTGCCCATTATGAGGGGTTCCCACCTACCCTCTGCCAAGTTACCAGGTCTGTTCACCCGCTGGGCCCATTATGAGGGTTCCCACCAGTCTCACAATCCCTGTGGGGGGCGTGGCTTGGCACGCAACGCGGATGGAAGCATAGAGACGAGGCTCCGCTCTTCCCGCAGCCCTTCAGCCCAATACTGACCACACCGATCCGGATTATGGGCAAGACGAACAGACTCCTAACCGGTGTTCCTGCCAAGAACTCATCGGCGGTGCAACGTTCCCACAGCATACCGGATCTCTTTAGATCCAGACCTCAGTTCCTGACGAACACGAGGACAGCGAGGACTCCCAGGCCGCATACGAGTGACACCGTTCCTCCTCCGACCAGCCCCTGACATACGCAGACATGTCTGCATTTGTAGCAGACATAAAAAATGCTTTCTCATCGGCAGTTACAGAACTGAAAGCCGACATGCTGGCGCTGACTGAAAAGACCCGGCACATGGAGCGCTCGGGGCAGAAGAGAGACAAAGCACTTACTAGGCTGGAACATGTCACGGACACACACACAGCCCAATTAATTGCAGTCAATCGCCACCTAGAAGATTTAGACAACAGGGGCAGACGCCACAATATTAGGGTACGGGGGGTCCCGGAAGAAGTCCTGCCGGACCAAATAGTCCCTGCTCTGACCTCCATATTCAACAATCTGCTAGAGAGGCCGGCAGACACCAGTATTGAATTTGAGAGGGCGCACAGGGCCCTCCATCCCAGGCCGCGTGAACCTGCACCACCCAGAGACATAATCTGTTGTCTCATTGATTATAAGCTCAAAGAAGACATCCTATCTCATGCCCGACAAAATGAATTGATCACCTTTAATGAGCAAACGATCTGCCTGTTTCAGTATTTATCCCCAATCACACTGAATAACCGCAGGGCCCTGCGTCCCTTATTGGAAACACTGAGAGAGCACCACCTTGCATACAGATGGAAGTTCCCCTTTGCTCTGTCAGTCACACTGGATGGAATAACACACGCACTCAGAACCCCAGATGATCTGCCAATATTCTGCTCAGCCTTACAGCTACCGTTGGTAGACCTGCCCGACTGGTACAGAGAATTTCGACACCCACCAGAGCCCCACAGCCCACCAACCTCTCCACTCTCCACACCGACCAAGCCTGATTCCTAGAAGGGAAAATACCAGAAGAGGCAAGACACAGCACCAATGAGGTCCTCACAAGTGTCCAGGAGCACAAGAGCTAAAGAATACACCTGAGATGGCGACATGGCAAGTACCTTTCTGGTATCTCTCCCTTTTGTACTAGATGGTCAGCAGGTAGTGTGAAGGCTTGCACTGCTTCCAGTGCGGCAACTTTACTGTCTGACCAGACCCCTCTCCTGGAGTACCCCTCCTTGTGGATAAAGGGGCTCCACATTCATTGTCTGGTTAATACCAGGGCGGGCACATGTACGTTGCTTCCTAATACCAACCGCCAGTACCCTAGGCCCCCCTTTTTGAAGGGCCTTTGCCATCTAAATACTACCTAGGCGGGCACATGAACGTTGGTTCCTTTTACTTACTGCCTTCATATTGCTACAGGTTTGACCTAAAGGGTCTTGTTAACCTACTCAGTCCTGAACGAATGTAAGCTTTGAAACTGCCCCCTAGGGGATACAGGTATTCTCTCTGTTCCACCATGTTCATGTTTATAGATGTTATGTGTTCCAACCATTGATATGCTTTACCCATTTTTTTTTTTTTTTGCACTATTTTCTTGCAGCGGCTATGCTGCCTCTGTGCTCCCCTCCCATTGTGAGGGGGCCAGAGGCAGCATACACGCAAAAAAGGTATCTGCACAAGAGCATGATTGCACATCCGGATCTCTTGACAATACCACTGTAGGTTCTAGTTATATTGGTCAGTATTTCAGCTAAACACAAATAATGTGCTTCTACTGGCTGCGGGAGGAGTATGCTGCATGTCTAACTTACAGACAGTTTTTCTTAGGTTTTTAACATATCCGCAAGCTACTCCCACGCACCCTAACTTGTGCCCTCTCTTGGTTGCCCTACGGGTCCAAGAAGGACACAATTGGAGGAGCCCCTCTGTGGATAACAGAGGTGTGATTCTAAATCTTTAAACTTAATCCTCCTGTACACCCGGAGGACTCTATCTCTTTGTCTCACCACCTTGTGACTTCTCCTCACCCTCACCCACCCTCTCCCCCCCTCCTCCTGTACCCCCTCCCTCACTCTCTCTCTTTTTTTAGTTCTTTTTTTATTTTATTTTTTTGGGGTTTCTTCTTTTACCTTAAATAAAAGAACTGTATATATTGATAAGCTAACGTTGCAGACTTACTAAAGACGAACATGGCATACTCATCTCTGGGCAAGCGCCCCACACTGATCTCACACAATCTAAGAGGCCTTAATATACCAGAGAGACGCGTGTCTCTACTGAGGGAACTAAAGAAGGCACAACCTACTTTTGTGTTCTTACAAGAGACACATTTTTACGCCCAAGCCATCCCGAGACTGTTTGATAAACATTTCCCTGAGGTGTTTCATGCGCCAAATCCAGACAATAAATCCAAGGGAGTATCGATATTACTACATAAGCATGCCAACTTTAAAACAACCCACCGCTATGCGGACCCTCAGGGACGATTTCTGTTCCTTAAGGGGATTTGGCACAATAAGCCAATCACACTTGCAAACGCATACTTCCCTAACACAGGACACCTAGCATTCTGTCGCCGCATGGTTGATGAACTTAAAAGTTTTGCCTCTGGCTGTATCTTGCTGGGCGGGGATTTTAACATCCCATTGCTGCCTTTACAGGACACTTCCAACGGCAAATCCAGCATATCATACTCCATTTTGCAGAAAATCAAAGCTTTACTGAACTCCCTAACTTTGGTAGACACTTGGCGCCTGGCACACCCAACAGGGAGAGACTTCACGTACTACTCGGCCTTGCATAAAAAAAAAATTCTCGTATTGATTATGTCTTCATCACACAACGTGATCTGCCCCTGCTGCACTCAGCCCGTATTGGCATACAAACACTCTCAGATCATTGCCCTGTATCAATCTCCTTGACACAAACAGACAAACATCATAGACCATGTAACTGGAGACTGAACCCCTCACTCCTAACTGACCCTACAATATGCCCACAAATCTCCACAGCACTCAAAACATACTTTCAGCTCAACGAAACAGGGGATATGTCACCCATTACTATATGGGAGGCCCACAAGTGCGTCATACGTGGAGAACTGATTCGCCTGGGTGCACACAAGAAAAGGGAGGCTAACAAAGGCATCGCTTCATTAGCAGACAAAATGACACTACTAGAAACCCAACATAAACAGTCCCGAGCAGAAGGTGTATCTGCAGAATTGCTTGAAACCAGAGAAAAGCTAAATTCACTACTCAACCTTAAAGCTAAGCGCATCCTCTATTTTAGGAAAGGTTTCTACTACGAACATGGGGACAAATGTGGCAAATTCCTGGCAAAGGCCCTCAAAGAAATCACGCACTCCAACTCTATTTTGTCCATTAAAAACCGAGAAGGGCAAGTACTACATGAAACAGACCAAATTGCATCACAATTCCATAACTATTATACAAAGCTATACAATCTGCCTCCACCGCATAAACCCCCTGACTTTAGAGACACTAGGGAACACACCTTAGACACTTACATTAAAGACAGCGGCATGCCCACATTACCTACGCCTGAACGCGAATCATTAGAACTATTACAGAAGACGAACTCACACTAGCAGTTAGAAACCTCAAAGCAGGCAAGAGCCCAGGCCCTGATGGGTTCACGGCCCATTATTATAAGACGTTTACTGATATACTCAAGTCTCCCCTTCTTCGTGCCCTAAATCATCTCAAAACTTCACCGCCAACATCAAACACCTTCACGTCAGCACATGTCGCGTTGCTTCCCAAACCGGCAAAGGATCCCACAGAATGCTCGAACTACAGGCCAATTTCATTATTGAACCTGGACCTAAAACTCTTGGCTAAAATTTTGGCCACCAGACTTACAGCCTTTCTCCCCCAACTTATAGGCCCAGAACAGGTGGGATTCATGCCGGGAATGTCACAAAGACACTCAATCTAATTCACTGCGCCCACACAAAGGGCATTGAAGGCCTTCTCCTGTCCACTGACGCGGAGAAGGCCTTCGACCGAGTAGCCTGGGACTATCTTTTCGCCGCATGCAGACATATTGGCTTAGGTACACATATGATGGCTTGGTTGGCGGCCTTATATCACAAGCCTCAAGCAAAACTCAAAATAAATGGCACCCTCTCCGAGGCTGTGAACATACACAACGGCACAAGACAGGGCTGCCCCTTATCTCCGCTTTTATTTATTTTATCCCTTGAACCTTTCATCCGCACGGTTAATAACAACCCTGACGTTACTGGTTTTCAGATAAAAGATCACCAATACAAAATAGCTGCATACGCAGATGACCTCCTTTTTGCTCTCACGCGACCCCAAACCTCCATCCCAAACCTGATCAAAGCTTTCCAATTATTTGGCTACATTTCCAATATGAAGATTAATTACACTAAGTCGGAAGCCCTCAATTTGACATTACAACCTGACTCCCTAGAAAAGACACGTAAGTGTAGCACATTTAAATGGGTATCCTCCTCCATCACTTACCTTGGAGTTAAACTTACAAGCAATCTAACTGACATATACAATGCTAACTTCCCACCACTACTGAACAGAATACAAATAGATCTTAAGACTTGGACAACTAAACACTTTTCCTGGTTCGGTAGGGCGGCAATACTTAAGATGGTAATATTGCCCAGAATCTTGTACTACTTCCATACCTTACCTATCTCACTCCCCTGTCAGTTTTTTAGGAAACTCAAAACTATTGTACGCACCTTTATATGGGCCGGGAAAAGGCCACGTATCAAACTTGAAACGCTCACACTACCAAAAGAGGAAGGAGGTATTGGACTCCCCGATTTTAGATTATATCACTATAGTACACATCTAACTAGGATCCTGGATTGGAATTGCCATAAGAAGCAAAAAGACTGGGTCTCCTTGGAAGAGACATCGTCTTCACTGCACCTGCGATTCCTCCCCTGGATCCCTTGGAATAGAGTACCACAAGAACTACAGCGTCACCCACTCATAGGAACAACACTGAAGACATTCCAAACAGTGATCAAACATCACAAGTTGTCCTCATCGCCAAGTCCTCTTACACCCATAACCCACAATCCGGACTTTGCACCTGGCATGGACTTACAACTGACCTCACCCCACGACCGACAGGTACCCCTTTTAATGTTGCACTGTATAACTGCGAACAGAACAAAACCATTTAGGTCTCTGATACAGGATCTGTACCCCCAAACACTTACGTACTGGACCTACCGACAAATTCACAACTATATGCATACCTCCCCAAACAAAATACAACTAAGCAGACAAACCACCCCGTTTGAAGACTTATGCCACTCGGGAACCCCAGTAATCAAATCTACCTCACTAATGTATGCGTGGCTACAAGGGGACAGGAGGGGGGAAACAGCGGGAGCACGAGTACAGTGGGAAAGAGCCCTCGGCACCAATATTACAGATAACCAATGGCGTCAAGCCTCAATTTTTGCACACAAGTGCTCCATTGGGACGAAGCTACAAGAAACGTCCTATAAATTGTTGACGCAATGGTATGCAACATCGGTTAAGCTTAAAAAATGGTACCCGCTGTCCTCGGACTCCTGCTGGAGATGTGAGCAGGATTTAGGCACTTTATTCCACATTTGGTGGGACTGCCCCACACTACAGCCTTTTTGGAACAAGGTGTGCGACTTGATCAAAGCAATAACAGACACAAAAATATCCCTCACCCCTTCATGCTGTCTACTACATATGGCCGATTGCTCTATGAAACGATACAAAAAATCTCTAACAAGACATCTGCTGAATGCAGCAAAAATTTTGATACCAAGACATTGGAAATCTAGAGTCGTTCCCTCCATCCCAGAATGTTTTAATGCAGTAAATGACATATACCACATGGAAGAAACAGCCGCCATGGCCAAAGAAACCACTGAGAAATTCAATAGCACATGGTCACCATGGGTGATTTACCGGTATTCTGATCAATATATACAGCTTGATACAGGGTGAAATGTTTGTAACGACAGGAGCAGATTCTATTTTTTTTTTACTGATAGAAGGTCACACGATATGAACGATTTTCTCAGGCATAACAGACTGCCTTTTTGCAGATATAGAAAGGTTGAATATTTACTTTGATAACACAATGATCCCCAAGCTTTCATAGACAGGTTCTATTTCAGCACCATCCCCCCCCCCCCTCATTTTCTTCCCTCCCCCTCCCACCACCCCCTCTTAGCGAATGCTCCTACTCCTTAGGCCTCACTAGACGTAACCTAACGCATTACCTCTGGCCTTGTGATGAAGTTCTAATTGGCTTACTTATCTAGACTTCATAACCTAACCAGTACTAGACATTGATTACCTTAAATTAGCCTGTATTAGATTGTATTCCTATTGTTATTTTCCTTTTTTTTTTTTCTCCTCTCTTGTTATCTTAAATGTTCTACAAGGATATGTATATGCTCGCTGAAAGTATTGAGCGATTATTTTCATTGTAATTTGAAATTTCCTGTATATTGTTATTTTCTTAATAAAACTCAATTGTTCAAAAAAAAAAAAAAAAACAATCCCTGTGCTGAGTTCCTGGGTCTGAACTCCCACTCATCCCATTATGAGGAGTTCCTACAATCCCTGTGCTGAGTTCATGGGTCTGTACACCACCACTCTGAGCATGAGGGTTTCCCACAATCCCTGTGCTGAGTTCCCAGGTCTGTTAACCCCTCACAATGGGATGTGTGGGTTATCTGTATACATAGCCCCTATACAGGCCTAGAGAACACATCCGTCAGGGGGTTGAGTCCGGGTTGTTAAAAATCCTTGCACCAGCCAAGTGTCTCATGACATGGCAGCACACACATTTCTTTATGCCTATTCAAGAAATATAGCAGGGAGCAGCAGTCAAACAGTATTAGCATTATCATCAATGATGATGGTCATCACACTACACAGTACAGTGACTTTGAGCTAAATCTCCTGTACTGTGTGATTAATGATCGCGATTATCATCATGATAAAGGGTGGAAGGACACTGAAATGCACCCCTCCCGGCACATTAAAGTGTTTTTTAGAGGCAGACGTTTTTGAGCTTAATGCTTTCTATGTGTCTGAATGTAGACACGGAGCTATGACTTGGCTCCATTGCCCCAATAGGAAGCTGCTGACTGTGGGGGCACTCTACAGGATGGAGGGACAAGGAGCAGGAAAGAGTGACCTGAGAAGAGGAGGATCTGGGATGCTCTGTGCAAAACCAACTGCACAGAGCAGGTAAGTATAACATGTTTGTTATTAAAAAAATAAATAAAAAGGATAACTTTGTAAAGAATTTAAAGTGATTCATTGTAATCACTTTAGGATCACTTTATGGGGTTTATGATCATGTTACTGCTGAAATTGGCAAGCGCTCTCACTACAGGATTGTTTACATTTTGGTATGCAAATATATGACCTGACTGTGTTGATGAGGGAGTCATGCAATTTTCTTTCCTTCAGCTCATGGTTGCAGGAAAGAAAAATCATATGGGATGGACTCCACTTTGATCAGCAGGGTATCTGTCTGCTGATCCCCCACGATTGGACCAGATCGGGCAGATGAAAGGTCCATGTCCACTCAGTTTATGCAGAGCTGACAGGGACACAGCCCGCTCTGCTGTGTAGACAGCCAGGTGTAAATGGTCTCCACTATCCTTTTACACCCAACTGCCCTCCAATTAGATCCACATAGACAGATGAGGATGAATCCCCTTCCATTTTTAGCAGACTGGATCAGAGGTAGGCAGGTGTAAAGTACACAAGTAAAGAGGTTCCTTTTGGATAATCAAATTTATAACAGGCTGTATAAAGATAACTATCCCTTGAGTAAAAAGCTGCATATTTTTAGGTGGGTGGGTGGGGTCAGTGGGCACGCTTTTATGGGGCCCCATCAGGTAGGCTGCTTGGGGCCCTGTGATTTCTAACAGCAGCCCTGTCAATACCAGCAATTACCCCCTGCATTGGGTCCAGTCTCCACAACAATAGCCTCCCAGAATTAAAGACGGTTCCTTGCACGTGGTGGTTTCATAGTGACACCTTTGGCCTGCCTGTGAAAGAATAAAAATAACGTTTGGCCTACACACCATCAAATCCCTTTCTTTGAGTTCATTAAGTCACACAGCTCTTCATGTTCTTGACCGTAGGGATGTCACAAAGCAGTGCAACAAAGAGGGGTGGGTAACCAAAGAGGACATGCAACAATTCATGAGAACACCCTAGAAGAGAAGCAGGAAACTTCAAACCACCACTGAGAAAACTTGGGGCCAAAACACAGATCTGGAGATGCCAAAGCATCAACTTGGAGAGCTTGTTAGAAGGTCTGCACAGATAACCAGGTAGCCACCTTGCAAACTCTAGACATATATGCCTGATGTCACAACGTCCATAAGATAGGAATGTAAGACAACCTCTTCTGGGTATGAAGGGTTGAACACAGGGAAACCAGGACAGCCTCCTGATACAGGTGAAAGTCTGAGTCCACCTTCAGTAGGAATGAGGGTCACAGATGGAGAACCATTTTATCCCTGTGTAAACCAATGGAGACCAATAGAGGCCAAGGCCAAAAGCTCGGACACGCAACGTGCACAAGCAACCAAATGGCTAGACCTCCCTGTGTGAGGTCAAAGACGCAGCCAAATTCCTGTAGCGCATGCATGGTAATCTCCACATTGTCCATCAGTACAGGAATGAGACTCTGCTTGCAGGAGGTGGTCAGCCAGATCACAGCAATTCCCCACCATCTCGGTAAGGGCAGGACAGCATCCAGCACCTTTGGAAACACCCAGGGAAGAGAGGCCAGACCGAAGCGGGGCACCACAAACTAATAATGCATGCTCCAAACCCGCAAAGATAAGGAGCACGACACAGATGGGAACATGCAAGTAATCATCCCTGATGTCAATGGTGGCCAGGGAATCCCCCTGGCATAGGGTGGCCACCCCCAAATGGGGGACATTTTCATAAGCTATTAAAGTAGAAGTTCACCTTTGTAAAAAAAAAAAAAAAAAAAAAATAGTACTACAGTCACATCTTTTTGCAGGTAAAACGATGTACATTTATTTATTTTTCACCAGGAGCCTGCAAAGCATTGCACCCACAAATTTGTCTTCTTGTACCCCATATGAGTAGACAGTTACACACTGAGAGGAAGAAACAATGAACTACCTAAACAGCACTCTGACAGTTCATTGATAAATACAAGCCGACAGCTGCAAAGTATCTTGGTACTTGTAGTTCATTAATTTACAGAACTCTGTGAATGAATGATGTAGCCATTGCGACAGAAGATCCCCAGCACGCTATAACTAGAAGAGGAAGGGAACGGCTGCAGCAGTGGGAACAGGTTACATGTTCCACCCTAAAAACGGGTTGAACATGTGTTCCCAAAGTTGAACTTATCCTTTAAAGCAGGGGTCTCAAACTGGTGGCCCTCCAGCTGTTTCCAAACTACAAGTCCCATGAGGCATTGCAAGGCTCACAGTTACAAGTATGACTCCCACAGGCAGAGGCATGATGGGATTTGTAGTTTCGCAACAGCTGGAGGGCCGCAGTTTGAGACCCCTGCTTTAAAGGGTCTTGAGGACCAGTAATGTATGGATCCTTCCTAACTTTAGAACCCTAACAGGTTGAAGAAAAAACCTGGAACCTCTCCAGGGCTGGGGCAGAAGTATCACAACCTGAAAGAGAAGGTCGCATATGGCCATGGTCAGTGAACTCAGACATCAGAAGGCAGAGATCCACAGATCATAGGAGCCATAGAGATGACCCCTCCCCCCCACCTTAAGGTACCCATGGAGGACAGACCATGCTGCCATGATGGACCCGTCACTGGTTTAAAGGGAATGAGGAGCAGCCATAAACACCTGAGGCAAGTGGTTTAACAGTGTATCATCAGTCCATCCTTCGAGATGTCTATTGCATGCAGCTCCATTCCTTGTTCCAGCCTCCTCACCCCCATTCCAAACAGGTCCTACACTAAGGTGACCAGATTTTTAAATGAAATCCGGGGACATATTTTTTTTACTAGTAATGGCGGCAATTAGCGACTCTCTACCCATCGCCACCCGCCTCACAGCCTGTCAAGCCTAAGACTGGCCATACACCTTTAGATTATCTGCAGATTTTATATGGTCAGATGGAAAAAGTGGGAGATTCCTCCATCCACAATTTAGCATACATGGAAAAATCTGTTGCACTTTTTCCATCTAACCAAGAAAATCTGCAGATAATCTAAAAGGTGTATGGCCAGCGTTACTCTCCAGGCCCCGGCTACTACTAGGTGGGGAGCGGAGGAAGATCACTCCATCAGGGAATGCAAGGAGATGGGCAGGTGGCTGGCCAAGACTTGAGCCAAGGCAGAAGAACATGCGAGCAGGAGCGGAACGGGCATGCACCCGAAACTGAAATATTCTCTCCGCTCCGACCAGCACATGATCATCAGAAAGGGGCACAGATAATGAAAAAAATACACCCCCACCCCCTAATGTAATTCAGATTTTTTTTTTTTATTCTGCAATGACTGTCAAATCCAATCCGGGGACAAAACCGGGGACAGGCTTGGTTTGGGTACAGTGTCCTCAAACCGGGGACTGTCCGGTCACCCTATCCTACACCCCTCTATCCACACCATCCCCATGTGATCAACAGGTCTCATCACTCTGCAGGTCTGTGGCTGATCTATGACATACTGGCTATCAT
Organism: Lithobates sylvaticus; assembly: GCA_028564925.1. NCBI lineage: Eukaryota > Metazoa > Chordata > Amphibia > Anura > Ranidae > Lithobates > Lithobates sylvaticus. Next base: position 924,637 of record JAQSEC010004143.1, read on the forward strand.
CTCTCCTGTTCTGCATGGTCATGCGATTCATTATCTGTCATTGAGTGTCAGTCATGTATCTCATTGCCGCTCAACTGCCACCCCTGTCGTAACTCTATACCTCTCCCCAGTTCCCTCCTCATACACAATGGAGGGTCCATTTTATTTGTATTTAGAATTACATTTGTATTTATTTTCCACTTTATGCATTCCATTGATTGATGCTGACTAAGGATGGGCTCAGGCAAGTTCAAAGCTCCACAAATCCAAGCCCATCGGGAAGCTGACACAGCACAGCGCTAATCACAGCCAGTGAGACATTTCCCAATCTGTGCAGCCGCGGATCAGGAAATGTCTCACTGCCTGTGATTAGTGCTGTACAGTGTGAGCTTAATGGCGGGCTCAGGTACGTAGAGCTTCAAACACGCTCAAGCCCATCCTTAATGCTGACACACACATATATATATAGCAGAGCGTCCCAGAGAGAGCCAGGAGAAGTCCTGTTCGGGGTTTATACATCTCCCAGGCTCCTCTCATATACATTCAGAGGTCTCTGAGACATGATCCAGTTCGGATCTTAGTCCTCCTCTCCAGGCTAATTTAAGCTCACCTGAGCAAACAGCCTTTGCTCTCTGCCTGGGACACACAAACAGGGATGGAGGAGCCAAAAGGTTGGTAAAACCCTTTAAAAACTCTTTACAGAAGCTGACAAGCGGTAGGCTTGCTCAGCCTGATAGTTAGAGACGGTGTATGTTATAGTTAGAGCCGAGACACGGCTAGGACTTTTGTTTGTTTATTTCTGTTTTGATGTGTTTTCTGGAAGACTGTGCAGCACCTGTGTATGGACTTGTATTTAAATCAAATAAACCCAGCAATGTTTTCACTACCTCAAGTGGATTTGGTATCTGTGCCTTACTAAACAGCTCATCCCAGGGAGCTTTGTACCTGCTACCTGTCCCCAGGTTACAATATATATATATATTATATATATAATATATATATATATACAGTGGTGTGAAAAAGTGTTTGCCCCCTTCTCATTTCCTGTTCCTTTGCATGTTTGTCACACTTAAGTGTTTCTGAACATCAAACCAATTTAAACAATAGTCAAGGACAACACAAGTAAACACAAAATGCAATTTGTAAATGAAGGTGTTTTTATTAAAGGTGAAAAAAAATCCAAACCATCATGGCCCTGTGTGAAAAAGTGATTGCCCCCTTGTTAAAACATACTATAACTGTGGTTGTCCACACCTGAGTTCAATTTCTCTAGCCACACCCAGGCCTGATTATTGCCACACCTGTTCACAATCAAGGCATCACTTAAATAGGAGCTGCTTGACACAGTAAGGTCCACCAGAAGATCCTTAAAAGCTACACATCATGCCGAGACCCAAAGAAATTCAGGAACAATTGAGAAAGAAAGTAATTGAGATCTATCAGTCTGGAAAGGGTTATAAAGCCATTTCCAAAGCTTTGGGAATCCAGCGAACCACAGTGAGAGCCATTATCCACAAATGGCGAAGACATGGAACAGTGGTGAACCTTCCCAGGAGTGTCCGGCCACCCAAAATTACCCTAAGAGCGCAGCGACGACTCATCCAAGAGGTCACAAAAGACCCGACAACAACGTCCAAGGAACTGCAGGCCTCACTTGCCTCAGTTAAGGTCAGCGTTCATGCCTCCACCATCAGGAAAAGACTGGGCAAAATGGCCTGCATGGCAGAGTTCCAAGGAGAAAACCACTGCTGAGCAAAAAGAACATCAAAGCTCGTCTCAATTTCTCCACAACACATCTTGATGATCCCCAAGACTTTTGGGACAACATTCTGTGGACCGATGAGACAAAAGTGGAACTCTTTGGAAGGTGTGTGTCCAAGTATATCTGGCGTAGAAGGAACACTGCATTTCAGAAAAAGAACATTATACCAACAGTAAAATATGGTGGTGGTAGTGTGATGGTCTGGGGCTGTTTTGCTGCTTCAGGACCTGGAAGACTTGCCGCGATAAAAGGAACTATGAATTCTGCCGTCTACCAAGAGATCCTGAAGGAGAATGTCCGACCATCTGTTCGTGTACTCAAGCTGAAACAAACTTGGGTTCTGCAGCAGGACAATGATCCTAAACACACCAGCAAGTCCACCACCGAATGGCTGAAGAAAAACAAAATGAAGACTTTGGAGTGGCCTAGCCAAAGTCCTGACCTGAATCCTATTGAGATGTTGTGGTATGACCTTAAAAAAGGCCGTTCATGCTCGAAAACCCTCTAATGTAACTGAATTAGGACAATTCTGCAAAGATGAGTGGGCCAAAATTCCTCCAGGACGCTGTAAAAGCCTCATTGCACGTTATCGCAAACGCTTGGTTGCAGTTGTTGCTGCTAAGGGTGGCCCAACCAGTTATTAGGTTTAGGGGGCAATCACTTTTTCACACAGGGCCATGATGGTTTGGATTTTTTTTCACCTTTAATAATAAACACCTTCATTTACAAATTGCATTTTGTGTTTACTTGTGTTGTCCTTGACTATTGTTTAAATTGGTTTGATGTTCCGAAACACTTAAGTGTGACAAACATGCAAAGGAACAGGAAATGAGGAAGGGGGCAAACAATTTTTCACACCACTGTATATTGTGTGTGTGTGTGTGTGTGTGTGTGTATGTGTATATATTATATTATATATATACATACACACACACACACACACACATATACACACATTTTGTTTGGGGATAAATATTTTATATGTATATACTCAAACATCTGCCATCAGGTTAGCTTTTACGCCCCAGAAGAAACACCCCGGTTAGCTTTTACGCCCCAGAAGAAAAAATATGTAATTGCACAGTGATCATCTGTCATCTATTCATGTTTTTTTATATGACATTGTTGTTTTTTGTACATGAAAAATTGCAACACTTGCAGGGGAGCACTGGATTTTGTTATTTTCTAGAAATCACCTGTACAAGAGCATGATGGATGGGATGAAGGATATTAAGACCCCTTTCACGCTGAGGCAGTTTTCAGGCATTTTAACATTAAAAATAGCACCTATAAAGTGCCTGAAAACCGCCTCCCGTTAATTTCAGAGTGACTTTTCATACTGGGGTGGTGTGCTAGCGGGACGTTAGGAAAAGTCCCGCAAGCAGCATCTTTGGGGCGGTTTGGAAGCACTGTATACAGTGCTCCCAAAATGCCCTGCCCATTAAAATGAATGAATGCACCTGAAAACGAGCTGCGCTTTAGCGCTAATACAACCCCAGTGTGAAAGGGGTCTTCGAGCGCAATTATTGAACCATATTGCTAAACACAAAGGACTTGTTTTTTTACATTTTTTTGCATTTTATTCGTTCACATACATAATTGTCCGTTTTTTTTTTGCATTTTTCACTTTTATTGATTCAGTATTTGTTTTTTGTGACAAAGGGGGTTCACTTTTAAAAAAGGTTGATGTTGTTTATGAAATTTGGCAATATTGAATGCATATGTTTGTTTAAAATAGAAAGCATGTTTAGAGAAGTAGCGCCTACTTAATTGTTTGGTTGTAATAGTTAATTGATTGTAATCAACACACACCTCCTGTGCAGTTCAGTCCATAGTGATCCACTGTGGTTTCTTTATTTGGTTTCCACCTGAGGTAACCAGGGGTGGCTGTACTGAACCTGTATCCCCAAATGAGGTACCCGGGCAACCAAAAGGGGATGAACCTGCATAGTTACTCACCCACCCAGAACCTGGAGGGAAAATTTTGTTACGGCTGAGATATACGCAATAAAGCCCTCCAGTAAGAGGGTGAAAAATGGTCATCCTCATAAGAGGACAAATCTGGCAGGTTCATCCCTGAAAACCGGGCCGTGCCAACATAAATCTGAGTCATGTGTCTGGTGTCATAATCAAACACACAAGCAACACCGTGGCATTAGAAATCTGTGCTGCTCAACCGGAGACCCACCGGATCCCAAAGAAGAGGCCCAAGTAGCAACAAGTTGGAAAGGGGGTGGGCAAGTGACCCAGGGGCCAGAGTTCCCAGCCATAGGATCCACGCAAAGGGTAGTAGGGCAGATTGTGGTGGAACACACCACAATGGCCCAGGTCAAGAGCAGCCTCCTGGGGACCTGCAATATTTTTCTACCAGGAAAACCTCATGAAAAAAATAGGAATGTGCAATTGAAGCACATGTCCCAGACTCCCAGCAGGCATCTGTGTCCTTTTTGCCTAGTGTCCTACTTCTGAAGGTGGCACTATAAACCCTACGGTCAAGAATATGAAGAGCTGGGTCTGTCAATATACATCAGAGATAGTTATGTTAATCTGCCTGCTAGAAATAAGACATTTAGATTAGATACTCTCAGCCCACTTGTAAGTACGTCATGGTTTATGGCCGACGCCTTCACTTGAAAAAAAAAAAAAAAATTACATTAACCTACCAATTTGACATTTCAAACATAGATCTTGTACCACAAGTTGGCTTGTAGGCATGTCACGGTTGCGTACTGTCTTTGGCTTGCCTGAAAAAAAAAAAAAGTTAAAATTTAGGGAATTTGCTAGTTGCAGTACTGCAGTACTGCAACACATTGCTTTATTTAAAAGAATATGTTCACCTTAAAAAAATGTTTTAAATAAAAAAATCGTCAGATTGTGTGTGCAAAGTAGGGCTCTGTGTGTGTGTGTGTGTGTTAGCTGTGTGGCCATACAACGTACAGCCAGGCAGTTACACACTAACAGGAGCAACGCTGTGGTAGTTTATTAAGAACAAGCCGACAGCCACATAAGCTGCTGGACCTTGTAGTTTTACGTTTACAGAACTGTGAATGAATGACGGGGCGGGGTGGGCAGAGCCTCACATGGCCACGTTCTTCGCACAGTGCGTCAGGTAATGGGGGAGAAGATCTGTCACAACGGGAAGCCGGGGGGGGGGGTGGATTTGTAACATTTTAGACCCCGACTATGGGTGTAACATGTTACAAAAGGTGAACTTATACTTTAAGATGGTTCAGCTAGTGTGGGGTGCATAATACACTTTTTTACAATAAACACATTGAAAAGAAAGTAGGAGTAAAAAGTCCCCCACCTTGCAGTAATAGTAACCCCCCCAGCATTGATGGCAGCAGTGCCATAGGTCCATTTTTTTCTGCTCTGGGTTGGTCAGCTCATGGCTTAGCTGCATTTTTACCATCCCCCAACTGTTCCCCCTTAAGCTACAAAGGCAGCAGACGGGGCAAAAGTTATATAGGCCATTGAACTCGGCAAAGAGGAGCTCCTATCAAATGTGGCCCATTAACCATCCAGTTTTGGTGCGGTGCTGCAGGTATTTAGGGGTTACAAAAGGCAGTAAAAAGAGGGAATACATTATGCATCTGTGAGGAGGCACTAAACAGAGGAAATACACAGACAGCTAACACTTTGCCTGAGCCTACCGTGAAGATGGTGGTGAACAGCACTAGTGGTTAAGTGGTTAGCTCTATTGCCTAGCATCACTAGGGTCATCATTTAGAATCCCAACCATGCTGGTTGGTTAATTAACTCCTGTCTAAATTGATACCAATATTTGTATGTATCATGTATGAATGTGAGTAAAGGACCTTAGATTGTAAGCAGGGACTGATGTGAACATGCAATATATATGTAAAGTGCTACGTAAATTGACGGCGTTATAGAAGAACCTGTAATAAAGAAATCAATAAATGAGATGAACTTCATAAAAAAACTGTTAAATTACACAGCAATTGGAAACTGTTAAAATATTAAAACATGAGTGCACATGCGCGTGGATCCTGGGACGGTCATGCTGTAACCGAGCTCCGCACACCGCCGGCACAAACAAAGCTATGACTAGCGCAGGACAGCAGCATAACGCCGCAGACAGGCACAGCAGCAGACCGGAACACGGTGGGAAGGCGATGAGACGCCAGAAGCGGCAATATAAACAGGCTATCAAAAAGAACCAGCCGAGACAGCCTCCCGCAGCACAATCCCCCATATCCAAGATGGCGCCGGGTAAGCATGACACACGAGGCAGCCAGGGCCCTGAGCAGCCTATATCCCCACATCATGCACAACCCTCGCCACAGCGCTCACAACCCTCACCTTCAGTGGAGATTAGAGACCCCTTCTCCTCCCAATCCTCGGGGGAACTAGAGGATGACATGCAGGGAGCGATTTCACCCTCCCCATCACTATCCACAGAAGCATCCTGGGGGGCCCAAGAACAGGCAGGATCCCCAGGCTCATCCATGGACATAAACATGGCAGAAATAGCAGACTCTCTATTCAGCCAAACCGGCCCTGCCCCAGCAGACTCCCCACTCCAGCAGGACCCATATACAGGGGACACAGCCTTATTGGCAAGATTTTCAGCCATGCTACAACAGGAACTCTCAAAAGCGTGCAATATTATAACACAAGACATCAAGCAAGATATACAGAGCTTTGGCATGCGAATAGATGCAATTGAAACCAAGGTAGATAAATCGGTGCATCGCATAAATCAGAATTCCAGAATGACAGCAGAAATACAGGACAGATTGGACGAGGCCTACGCTAAAATCGAGGACCTCGAAAATAGGTCCCGCCGATACAACATTCGCATAAGGGGACTCCCAGAGACCCAAACAAACCTGGAGGAAGCCATGCATACCCTGATGCAGGAGCTAATACCCGACATAGCACCGCAGCACCTGGAGATTGACAGGATCCATAGGGCCCTGGCAGCCCCAAGATCAGACGGGCTCCCCAGGGACATAATAGTGAAGCCTCACTTTTACAAAGTAAAAGAAAAGTTGATGTCGGCTGCAAGATATAAACAGGACCTGACTTTATTGGGCTCTTCGATACAGCTATTTACTGACCTGGCTCCCTCAACAGTGCAAAAACGCTGCACCCTAAAGCCACTTCTCCAGCAACTAGAGAACTGCCAAATAAAATACAGGTGGTCTTTCCCCTTCCGCCTTTCCTTTACATACAAAGGCAAAAATTGCTCATTCTCTAACTATCATGATGGGGAGTGCCTACTGCTTGAATTGGGAATCATTTCCAGGGAACGACCATCCACGCCGCCCCCCAACTATAAAGACAGGGCCCTGTCTCCCATATGGTCATCCCAAAGACCCAGAAACGATCGACGGACCCCACCACCGACCTGAATTTTAAAAAGCTGACCCCAGATCGGGGAATTGCATTTTCTAGAGGGTGAGACCTTTTCCCCCACCCCAGATGGAAGCTAGGCCTGACTACATCCAGTCAAGCCCATAGAAGACGACTTCGTCTCTGAGGGACAAGTTTGAAGCTCAAGCCCAGAAGTTATTTTCGGTTACCAAGCGTTGCAGGTTATGCCAAACCTTGTTTATTGGCAGGATATGATGAGAAGCGAAACGTAACCCGTGAGTCCGGTCTCACTAAAGAACAGCAGACTCAGAAGGGTCGACTGACCCGTAGTAATTTTTCCATGATGAACAATTTAAACTTTCTTTTTTTTTGGGGGGGGGGGATTTTTTACCCCCCCCCTTCTTTTTTTTTTTTAAATATACATATATATGCGCATATATTTAATGCCTGGACTGCCACTTCCAATTACTTCATGTCCTGCATTTGTTGAGGTAGAAAATATGTTTGATGCCGGGGTGGACACGCGTGCCACTCCAGTGAACTTGTTCTCATCCGTGGAGGAGAACAACTTCACCTTCAATCCCAGGAGATATACCTGGAGAGGGACCTGCCCCTACAAGACAGGATTGATAACTGAGATGAAATGTGTTATACCTATGGAAGCGAATAATAGTTTCTTTCTAAGTCTACTAACTTTCTCTATTCTCCCTTTTTCTCCTTTCCTTTTCTCTGAAGAGTTGACCTTTCCCCCCCCTGGACAAATGGTGCCCAGCTGGGGTACTGAAACCTTCTCATCCCGAATAACCGGAAGTACGGTGTTTGGTGATCTGGATCAGGGTAAGTGTACTTTGCGAAGCCATGATGGCGAGGGACCACCGAACCAAATACTCTATAATTACACACAATGTGCAAGGCTTTAATTCTCCTGTAAAAATATCCTGTAAAAATATATGTATATTACCACAAACAAAAGGCCGACATATTAATGTTACAAGAAACGCATTTCTCTAAGTCATCTACCCCGAAATACCTTAGTGCAAAATACCCACAATTCTATACGTCATCCGGCCCAGGGAAAAAGCTTGGAGTGGCTATATGTTTTTCTAGCAGGGTACCGTTTACACCCACTACCATACTTAGAGATAAACAGGGCAGATGTCACAGGTACTCACCCGGGCCGAAATGCTGAGAGCTGCTCCCCTTGCGACTAGGTGCACGATGCCTCTGGAGTGGATACAGAGGTCACCGGGCACAAAGATGCACGGGTTGCCAGCAGGTGTGTTGCAGGTGGTGTGCAGTAGCGACGTTGACCAGGAGAGGCTGATGCTGCATGGGAAGTAGACACCTGGCAGGACCGTGATGCAGCAGAGGATACGTAGGTACCAGAACGTGTACTGGAGGAGGACCCTTAGGTGCATGTGAGAGCAAGAAGTCCAGAACACAGAGCAGAGGCCGAGGGTTAAACACAGGTAATCAGGCAACAGAGGTATCCAGGAAGCAGGCCAGGGGTCAAACACAGGTAAGTAACTCAGAGAATGTCCAGTAAGCAGGCCGAGGGTCAAACACAGGTAATCAGGCAGCAGAGGTATCCAGGAAGCAGGCCGGGGGTCAAACACAGGTAGTAACTCAGAGAATGTCCAGTAAGCAGGCCGAGGGTCAAGCACAGGCAATCAGGCAGTAGAGGTTTCCAGGAAGCAAGCCAGGGGTCAAACACAGGTAACAGCAGCGGTGGTCAAGCGGGTTCCGGGTCAGGCACAGGTAATCAAGCAGGTACAGGATACAAGGTACTGGATACAAGGTACAGGATACTGGATACAGGGACTGGAGCCAGGACTCAGGAAGAGACAACAGACCAGCGATTTGTGGAGAGACAGAGGAAGCCTTTTATAGGCCAGGTAAGTGGTCAGGTGGGATACCCGGACGAGTGCGCATGCGCACTCGCCCTCTGTCAGCGCCGCGTACAGCGGTGAGCCGCACTGGCTGAGCTGCATCCGATACCCGAGCGCCATGGACCCGCGCATGCGCACCTGCTACCCGGCGTACCTGTACTGTTCGCTGAGCCGCTCTACCGCGCGTGCGCATACCCGGAACCCGGCGACGAAGTATGGTATTTCCCTGACAGTGCCCCCCCCTAAGGGCAGCCTCCAGATGCCCAATTCAGGGTGACTTCAATGGTATTCTCGTATCAATCGGGGGGGGGGCATGGATATTTTCAGCTGGTTCCCAGGAGCTGTCTTCAGGGGGATAACCATTCCATTTGACTAGGTACTGAACCTGCCCTCTTCTTTTACGGGAATCCAGGATCTTCTCGACCTCGAATTCTTCCTCTCCTTGAATGGAGATGGGTGTAGGGAGTGGCATCTGCCTGTCAGGGAAGAAGTTGGCAATTACAGGTTTAAGCAAAGAGGCATGGAATACTGGGTGGATCTTATAGGAACTGGGTAAGTCTAGTTCAAATGCGACTGGGTTGATCACCCTCTTGACCTCAAAAGGACCGATGAACCTGGGACCGAGTTTCCGGGATGGACAGGGGAGTTTCAAATTAGCAGTTGATAACCAGACTTTTTCACCAACCTTGAACGGTGGACATTCCTTCCTGCCCTGGTTGTACTGTACCGCATAACCTTTTTGCGCTTCCTTCATGGCATGTTGGATTTGGAGGAAGTTGTCCTGGATATGTTTGACCAGTTCCTGTGCTGCTGGAGTAGAGACGTCTGGAATGGAATCTGGAAGAAAAGAGGGGTGATATCCGTAGTTTGCCCAAAAGGGCGTTTGGTTAATGGCAGAATATAGGGAGTTATTGTAAGCAAACTCTGCGTAAGGTAACAGGCCTGACCAGTCGTCTTGGGAGTAGGAACAGAAACATCTCAGATATTGCTCAAGAGTCTGATTGGTCCGCTCGGTCTGGCCATTGGTTTGTGGATGGTATGCTGAGGACATGGAAGATTTAATTTCTAGAGATTTGCAGAGGTCTCTCCAAAACTTCGAGGTGAACTGTACCCCCCGGTCTGAAGTGATATTGGCTGGTACCCCGTGTAGCCTTACAATTTCCCTGATGAAAATGTCCGTGGTGGAGGCAGCCGAAGGGGTACCCTCCATGGGTAAAAAGTGGGCCATCTTTGAGAGGCGATCTATCACAACCAGAATCGTGGTGAAGGAATCTGAGGGAGGTAAGTCTACAATAAAGTCCATGGAAATTTCCTTCCATGGACGTTCAGGAACGGGTAGAGGTCTCAGCAGACCCCAGGACTTGATGTTGGACCCCTTATTTCTCTGGCAGGTGTTACAGGAAAGTACGTAATTTTGGCAGTCCTTTCTCCAGCCTGGCCACCAGTAGGACCGACTTACCAAGTCGGCTGTTTTTTGCATTCCAAAATGGCCAGACATTTTGTGGTCGTGGAGGGCCTGCAGAACTTGGAGCCTGACTGGAGGAGGAACAAATATACAGCCATGGGCCCAAAGTAAGTCCTGCTTCTTCTCAAGAAAGGGTAACGAGGGAACAGAAAATTGGTTGGAGGCTTGTTTAAGGGCTGCGGTTAGGTCAGGTTGGATGGCATGGAGGAAGTTACGTGCAGACAGAATGGTGGCAGGTTCCTTAGGAGACTCAGTGTTCAAAAACATGCGGGATAAGGCATCAGCCTTGCCATTCTTGGAGCCGGGACGATAAGTGATGTGAAAGTTAAATCGGGAAAAGAACAAGGCCCAACGGGCCTGTCTGGGCCTTAGGCGTTTAGCTGCCCTAAGGTACTCTAAATTGCGGTGATCTGTGAAGATGAGAATGGGTTGGGAGGCTCCTTCCAGCAGATATCTCCATTCTTCTAGTGCGAACTTAATCGCAAGTAATTCCCGGTCGCCTACATCATAATTCTTTTCCGGGGGAATTTTCGGGAGGCGAAGGCGACCGGGTGGAGCAGGGCTTTGGGGCCACTTCTCTGTGACAGAATTGCTCCCGCAGCAGAGTCGGAAGCGTCTACTTCTAGCACATAAGGGAGTTCTGGGTCAGGGTGTTTCAGGATGGGTGCAGATGAAAAGAGTTCCTTGAGTTTTTCAAATGCGCTTTGCACTTGGGGAGTCCATTGGAATTTGGTATGCTGGCGGGTAAGTTCGTGATTGGGGACACAATGGCAGAAAACCCCTGAATAAACCGTCTATAAAAGTTTGCAAACCCAATAAAGCGTTGAACTGACCTCTTGTCCGTGGGGGCAGGCCATTCCTGGATTGCCTTCACCTTTTGTAGGTCCATCAGAACTCCTCCGGTGGTGATGATGAAGCCCAGGAACTGCATGGTATCCGTCTCAAACTCGCATTTCTCCCCTTTGACATAGAGTCCATGCTTACGTAAGATGAGAAGGACCTTTCGGACATGCCGACGGTGGATTTCTAGTGAGTCGGAGAAAATCAGAATATCGTCAAGGTAAACAATGAGGAAATTATCCAGATACTCACGGAAGATGTCGTTGACAAGATGTTGGAAGGTGGCTGGGGCGTTGCAGTGCCCGAAGGGCATGACCAGGTACTCAAAGTGACCGAATCTTGATCTGAAGGCCGTTTTCCACTCATCCCCAGAACGTATTCTTACCAAGTTGTAGGCCCTACGTAGATCGAGCTTGGTGAAGATTTTGGCAGTCCTGAGCCGCTGGAAAAGTTTGGGGATGAGTGGGAGTGGGTACCTGTTCTTGATGGTGATTTTGTTGAGTTCCCTGTAGTCCACACAGGGTCTGAGAGAACCGTCCTTTTTTTCTACAAAGAAGATCCCAGCCCCTGCTGGAGAAGAGGATGGTTGAATGAACCCTTTAGCGAGGTTTTCATCAATATACACCCGCAGGGCTTCTAGTTCGGTCTCCGACAAGGGGAAGATTCTTCCGAAGGGGATCTCAGCCCCTGGCAGGAGATCAATTGGACAGTCATATGAACGGTGAGGAGGAAGAACTTCAGCCTTTTTCTTGTCGAAGATGTCCATAAAATCCCGATAGGGTGCTGGAACATGTTGCAGGTCCTTGGAACTGGGTTGCATGGCAAGACAGGTGGGAGGTTTTGAGGTGACGTCCGGGAAACAATGCTGCAGGCAGTAGGGGGAAGAAAACACTACTTCTCTGCTGTGCCAGTCAATCCGAGGGTTGTGGGCCTGCAACCAAGGATAACCCAGGATGATGGGAAACATTGGAGAATGAATTATATCGAAGCGTAAAAGTTCATGGTGCCCTGAATTGGTGTAGGTCAGGATGGGATCGGTCTCTTGGGTCACAGGTCCTGAGCAGGGTGGAGAGCCATCAGCCAACTGAACTTGGAGAGGTTGCTTCTTGGTCTTCAAAGGAAGGTTCAGGTGCCGTGCCAGGGTCAAGTCCATGAAGCAACTGCATGCCCCTGAATCAAGGATGGCTCCCAGCTGGAAGGCCTCTCCCGCCACCTGTAGGGAGAGTGGAACAGTCAAATGAGAATGGGGAACTCCAGTAGTGTGTGAGCTCAAGAGGGACCGGGGAGGACACCCCGGGCCAGTTCGTCCTTTAATACTTCGGAGAGTCCTAAACGGAATTGGTACTTCAGAGCAGACTCATTCCACTCTGTATCTGCGGCCCATTTGCGAAAATCTACTATATAGTCCTCTACGGGCCTTCTACCCTGGGATAGGGTGTGCAGAGTGGATTCCGCCATACCTGTGCGTTGGGAGTCCTCATAGAGTGCTGCCATGGCGGAAAAGAAAGTCTCTACAGAATCCAGCTGTGAGCTCTTTTGTTCCATCAAGTGGTGTGCCCAGGATTGGATTCCAACTGGAAAGTCCTGGGTTGTAGGGCCAGGTGTAGTAAACAGGCATTCTTAAAAGAGCGAAACTTTCGATCCCCGGAAAAACGTTCTGATATGCGGACCCTGGGATCAGGATGAGGCAAGACGTAAGTAGGGGGAGCACCTCCAGATGCTTGAGAGAGAGTGGAGGTGCTGGCTACAGGAGGTGATTGGTCTGCTTGATTGGGAGAGAGGGTCAAGTGCTGGAGACGTCCCTCGATCTGGAAGTATCCATCCTGGAGGCGTTGTACAGCCTGAGTAAGGGCTGTCACCTGCTGGCATAAGGCCTCAAGGGGTGAACCAGCTCTGTCGGCCTTGGACATTGACTGGTCTGTACTGTCACAGGTACTCACCCGGGCCGAAATGCTGAGAGCTGCTCCCCTTGCGACTAGGTGCACGATGCCTCTGGAGTGGATACAGAGGTCACCGGGCACAAAGATGCACTGGTTGCCAGCAGGTGTGTTGCAGGTGGTGTGCAGTAGCGACGTTGACCAGGAGAGGCTGATACTGCACGGGAAGTAGACACCTGGCAGGACCGTGATGCAGCAGAGGATACGTAGGTACCAGAACGTGTACTGGAGGAGGACCCTTAGGTACATGTGAGAGCAAGAAGTCCAGAACACAGAGCAGAGGGTCAAACACAAGTAACTTCAGAGAGTGTCCAGTAGGCAAGCCGAAGGTCAAGCACGGTTAATCAGGCAGAAGAGGTATCCAGTAGCAGGCCAGGGGTCAAGCACAGGTTAGTAGCTCAGAGAATGTCCAGTAAGCAGGCCGAGGGTCAAACACAGGTAATCAGGCAACAGAGGTATCCAGGAAGCAGGCCAGGGGTCAAACACAGGTAAGTAACTCAGAGAATGTCCAGTAAGCAGGCCGAGGGTCAAGCACAGGCAATCAGGCAGTAGAGGTTTCCAGGAAGCAAGCCAGGGGTCAAACACAGGTAACAGCAGCGGTGGTCAAGCGGGTTCCGGGTCAGGCACAGGTAATCAAGCAGGTACAGGATACAAGGTACTGGATACAAGGTACAGGATACAGGATACTGGATACAGGGACTGGAGCCAGGACTCAGGAAGAGACAACAGACCAGCGATTTGTGGAGAGACAGAGGAAGCCTTTTATAGGCCAGGTAAGTGGTCAGGTGGGATACCCGGACGAGTGCGCATGCGCACTCGCCCTCTGTCAGCGCCGCGTACAGCGGTGAGCCGCACTGGCTGAGCTGCATCCGATACCCGAGCGCCATGGACCCGCGCATGCGCACCCGCTACCCGGCGTACCTGTACTGTTCGCTGAGCCGCTCTACCGCGCGTGCGCATACCCGGAACCCGGCAACGGAGTACGGTATTTCCCTGACAGCAGATTTGTCATGGCAGTGGGGCATATAAATGATCAAGCAGTATCTATAATCTCCTACTATGCCCCAAACACAGGTCAAATAGATTTTTTTCAGAAGATGCTCAAGACACTACTCCCGAAAATACAGGGACAGGTAATACTGGGTGGGGACAGTAATATGCCGTTAGATCGTACATTAGACAAGTCCTCTCACAACAAGCCAATGTCGAGAAGCGTACCCAAGAGTAGAAATAGATTGGCGAAGTTGTTGCATGGTAACGATCTCATAGACGCATGGAGAGAGGATAATCCCTCAACGAGGGATTATACTTTCTACTCTCATGTCCACCGTACATACTCGAGAATCGATCATTTATTTATAAAAACCCCACTGTTGCCATGTGTCACCTCCATTGATATATTGAACACCCCTTGGTCAGACCACTCGCCAGTTAAACTTTCCCTATCAAGTTTATGGACAAAACCTTATCCGTCCCCATGGAGACTCAATGCCACTATGCTGAATGACCCAATAACAGTCATAGAGATAGAAAAGGAAATACGTTTATTCTTCAAGGAAAACCTACCAGGAGACACCTCACCGGTAGTAAACTGGGCAGCACACAAGGCCACAATAAGGGGCAAACTGCTTCAATTAGCAGCACGGAACAAACGTTCCAGGGATAGCATGGTAGCACAACAGGAACAAATACTGAGGGAGACACTAGCGGAGCGAAGGTTGAATCCCCAAGTGGATATCAGACACAAAATAGACGAGGCCAGATTGGCGCTTAACCTGAGCCTCACTACACAAGCGGAAAAAAAAATAAGATGGACACGTCACAGGTATTACACAATGGGAGATAAACCTACCACGTTGTTGGCAAGGAAACTAACACCCCGCCCTTATACGCCAGCATTGCCCAGATTAAGACTAAACAATGGGCAACTCAGTCAGAATCCAGAAAAAATAGTGAAGACATTCACAGACTTCTACACTAAACTCTATAAGACTTCAGATAAGATAGGGAATGACAAAATGGATGAATTCTTCGAACACATTTCTTTGCCAACCATACAAAAAGAACACATAGAGCTTATGGAACAGACATTTACAGAAATAGAAATAACACAGGCAATTAAAAGTCTCAACCCATCCAAGGCACCAGGCCCTGATGGGTTCTCGGGGCTCTATTATAAAAAATTCCAGGAAATTCTGACTCCACACCTTTGTATGTTCTTTAACGCAATCAGACGGGGAGCAGCTCTACCGAATCAAGAGAATAAAGCATTTATACATGTTATCCCCAAACCGGGAAAAGACCATAGCAGCTGCGAAAACTACCGCCCCATTTCACTGATCAATTTAGACTTAAAGATCATGACAAAGGTACTGGCAGTCAGAATGAATTCTTTCTTAGCGAGGTATATTCATCCTGATCAGGCAGGATTTGTACCGGGGCGCCAAACGACGGACCAAACACGGCGGGTGATAGATATAGTATCAGCGGTCCACTCAAACTGGGATGGAGGTGGCCCGAGGCAGGGGATGTTACTCTCACTAGACATACATAAGGCATTAGATTCACTGTCTTGGGACTACCTAATATATGTACTGGCTCGACTAGGATTCAGAAATGATTTTCTGTCCACATTGCAAACACTTTATAGTTCCCCGACTGCAGCTCTAATGGTGAAGGGTTATTACTCGGATCTCATTGGTATCTACAGAGGCACAAGGCAAGGTTGCCCTCTCTCGCCACTACTTTTTGTACTGGCAATGGAACCGTTAGCTATTAAAATTTGGGCTTCACAGGATATCAAGGGTATAGAATGTGGTGACATGGAACATAAATGCATATTATTTGCTGACGATATACTGATGGCAATTACATCCCCTATCACATCACTTCTGAATTTATATGCTATACTTAAACCGTTCTCCACGATTTCTGGTTTAACCATAAATCACGAGAAATCGCAGGCCATGAATATCTCCCTGAATGAGACCACAGTCTCTACTTTGCAACGATCCTTTAAATTTGTGTGGAAAACGCATGCCCTCCCATACTTGGGAATATACCTCACCCCCTCATGGAACAAGTTGTATTCCCAGAACTATCCTGGGTTATTCAAGAACATAGAGGCAGATTTGCTGCGGTGGTCGCTCCACCCGCCGTCATGGTTTGGCAGACTACACTCGGTCAAAATGAATGTATTGCCTAGAATACTGTACTTATTTCGAACGCTACCATTAACAGTTACCAGGGGTGACCTGAAAATGTTGCAGACTAAACTCTTATCTTTTATATGGGGAAATAAGAGACCTAGGGTGAACATTCGCACGCTGTATGCTCCAAAGAATAGAGGGGGACTAAGTTTCCCGGATTTACTAAAATACTATCAGGCAGCGCAATTAGCGCACATTACCAGATTCCATAGCCTAGGACCCTATCCAGTTTGGATGTTGATAGAAGCCAAAGCATGTAAAACGCACCTAATTTCCTCTATTCTTTGGTTGCCCCCCAAACAAAGGCCCCCGATTCTATGCCCAGCACTCTCTATCTCTCTGAATATTTGGGACAGACTATGTAAATCGCATGGATTTCAATTCCAGCATGCTCCACTAGCTCCGCTACTAGGAAATGCGAGCTTTACCCCAGGTCTCACCCCCCGAGCATTTGAGTGGTGGACGAACAAGGGGTTAATGAGAATAGCAGACTTCTGTGACCGAGGAGGAGTCCTAACTAGGAAAAAGTTGGAAGAGATGTATCAGTTACCAGCTTCTGAGCTGTTTAGATATGGACAGATCACGCATTTTTTGAGTGCCCTATCTAAAAATACAGATATTACCGCAAGGACCCCCATGGAAAATTTATGTGTACAATATGATAAAATTAAAGGGCATATCTCAGCAATATATGCAACACTGACTAGCTGTAAAGGGAAGCTTGAATATATGAAAAGATGGGAGGTAGATATTGGTGAGAGCATTGAGCTGGACGAGTGGCACAAAATAGCAGAGGGAGCGACGAAATCCATTATGAACACCTCACATTAATTGAGGCTAATTTTAAAGTAACTATGAGGTCCCGGTCCCGGTGAGGTTGGCAACTTTTATACCTGGAGCATCCCCGCTTTGCTTTCGCGAGTGTGGACAGATAGGTACAATGTTCCATGTATGGTGGCAGTGCCCCAAGGTGCAGCGATTTTGGATCAGGGTATATAATTTTATTTACACACTCACCCAGGTGAACCTAGTCAAATCCCCGATCCAGGCACTTTTAGGAACCGAAATAAAAAAGTATCAAAGCCCCTTAAACATCTTATAAGATTCATTTTTATAGCAGCCAAAATCATAATAGCAAAGGCATGGAAGAGAACAATAGTGCCATTCGACCAGCTCAAATACAAACTTTCCTGGATTATGCTAAATGAGAGGATGACAGCGTCACTCAAGGATAGAATGCCCCAATTTGAGAAAATATGGGATCCTTGGCTCCAATACATGTCGGAAGGTTCCAGAGCGATACTGCTGTAAAGGGTCCGGGGGGGACAGGGAAAGGAAATTGGATTGTATGAGTCTTCTCTCTTCACACTATCTTCTCTTACTTTCACTAACTTGACTTCTAATCTCTATTCTCTTCTCTTCGTTCTAAAGTGCCTTTACTGGTACAAAACAAAAAAAGAATGAAAAACAGGCTCCGAATCTTTTAAACCTGATATTGAGCGATACGGCAGGAAGCCAGTTATATGTAAACACTGACACTGTTGCAACAAACATGTTAATGTAATGTTTTGAAAACTTGAAATAAAAACCATTGAAACAAAAAAATATTAAAACACAAAAACATATATATGGGGTTAAAGTGTAATGCCGCGTACACACGAAGGGACTATCCTGCGGGATTATCCGCTGGACCGAAGTCCAACGGATAATCCCCTCGTGTGTGGGCGCCGGCGGACTTTTTTTGGCCAAAGTATGGCGGACTAAAGTTTTAAATTTGGTTTTAAAATTATCCGCTGGACTTGGCAGTCCGGCGGACAATCCCGCCGTGTGTAGTATGGTCCGGCGTACCAAAAAGGACGCATGCTCAGTAGCAAGTATGTCACGCACTCGCTCGGTCTGGTAAAACTAGCCTTCGTTTTGAAGCTAGCACAATCGTCACGCTGCTGATCTTTTTTTGATATTTTCTGACAGCGGAATTTGTATGTTATCGTACTTGAAGAATGATTTTGCCTTGCTGCTTGTATATTCACGCAGAGTACTCCCGAACGTTTTTTCTTCAGCATTCTTTAGTGAAGTTATATATTTGTATATATATCTATATATATATCTATATATATATATATCCAAATCACCAACTAAAAAATATATCTATATATCTCAATAGAAAAAAATATATATATATATCTATATATACATATATATATATATATATATATATATATATATATAATATATATATATATATATATATATATATATATATATATATATATATATGTATATATAGCTCTATTTAGATATATTTTATTATTTGTTGGTTATCAAAAGGATTTGTTATTACACATGATACAATTGTGGAGTCAGCAGATCTTGCCCTTAATTCAGATCTTAACCCTCACCTTTCCAGCGACTGCACTTGCAGTTCCATTGAAGTTGCACTTTACACTTGTATTGTCAAATGAATGTGCGTTTTGGAAATGCCCTCCATATAATTTAGACATGTACCTGCCTACTCCTAAATAAACTATGTTTTTGAATAACAAGCACGTATATCATTATTTTCTTGAAATTAAATTACCATTTATTGTGGTTTAAACAAACAAGGCAAAACAAAATAGGAAGGCAACACTGGAGCCACTTTGAGATTTTGTGAAGACTTTTTGCCCCAACGGCAGACATCAAGTTTGTGAAGCCAAAAATTAAGCTTGGGCATATTTGATCCAATATAGGGAGCACAAGAAGATTGACCAGGAATCACACAGACCAGGAACAGCAGCAGATGACATCTATGTCCCCAAGCTGTGGCACTACAACAGCCTGTGTCTTCTGTGAGACCAGACTGAAGCCAGGCAATCACTTCCGACTCTTCCCACCACGCTGCCCTCTTCCCTGCACGCTTCCTTGGAGGCTGACTTGTGGTAGGAGGAGGAGGAGGAGGAGGAGGAGGAGGAGAAGAAGGAAGAGGAGGAGGAGGAGGAGGAGGAGAAGTTGCTGTCGGGCCTTCATGTGTCAGGCGGGTGGATTCTCTTAATTGACCCCTCAAACCCCCCTTAATAGCTTCAAAAATTAGGCCCTCGCACAGGTGCCGTTGGCCCTTCTCCATTTCCAGCAACCTGCTGGCCAAGTAGGTGGCATAGGCCTCTTCTGGAATGGGGGGTCTTTGGAGAATCTCACTCGCCTGCCGAATAAGGTTGAGTGATTCCTCCTCAACCATGGTCATCCTCCTGGGCCTTCTTGGGGGTAAGGGCAGGGGTGGAGGTAGACTTATTACAGTCTGGCTGACAGTCTGGCTCGTGCTGGGCCCAGCCACCTCCTGGCTCTCGCTGGTCATGTCCTCCTCCTCCATACCACTTGTCCCGGCATCATCCTGGGTCAGCTCATCCTGTGTGCAAATAAAATCAAAAATCAAAACACATGTTTTTTGGTTTATGGCCTCCTCAATCATCCAATTGTAAACTTATGAACGTGCAGATAAATTTTAAAAAAGATCCAAAAGGCTATCATTTGGACCCCTGCATTTTCCAAGCAGATCACCAATGTTGTATAAGGCATTTTTGGCCACTACTGGATGTATGTATACACTATATATGTATCGATATGTAGCACCAACACTTTTTAGAAGTGTGCGCAATTTTTGGCTGTTTTTTTCCCAATTCTGAGTTCAGGGTGTTAATTGTTTCACATTTTTACGTTGACATCATTAATATTCACCCAATCACTATTTAGGCTACAAAATATATACCTGGCTCCAGCTGGGCGCATCAGCCTGCTCCAAGGTGGAGGGGTCTTCTCCTTCCGTGGAAGCCTCAGCTGGGGTGGAGGGAAGAGTGGAGGGAAGAGTGGAGGGAAGGGTGGAGGGAAGGGTGGAGGGAAGAGTGGACAGTGATTGCCTGGGTTCCATCTGGTCACCTAGAAAAGCCAGTTGGTTGTAGTACCACAGCTTGGGTACATAAACATTCTCTGCTGCTGCTCCTGATCTGACTGATTCCTCAATCTTCCTGCGCTCCCGCTTGTACATGTGCCTTAAACTTGAAATTCTGGCTTCAACAAACTTGATGTCTGCGTTGGGGACTTGAGTCTTCACAAAATCCAAAAGTGGCCCCAGTGTTACCTTCCGGACATCCCAATTTCCATATAAAGGGTTCTTGAGCTGCCACAGGTTGGCATTTTTACGGTACAGCGCAATGAATTCCGACATGAACTGCTGGTCCTTAAATGGATTTAACTGGGCTGCTGACATGTTTGTTTCTGTTTTGTTAGTAATGGCAATACAAAAGACCAAAAACACAAATGTTACTAAAAACGCACATCCAGTTTTTCAAACAAAACATTACACAACACACCCACACACAGGCAGCAACACACCCACACAGGCAGCAACCCCTACACACACAGGCAGCAACACACCCACACACAGGCAGCAACACACACATATCCTTAAAAAATGCAGGCCCAAAACCCAATAAACCACAGTAATGCATCCTAGAAAACACTTACCTTCGTACAGAGCGCTCGCTACTTCCGTTTGGGAACACGTGGGGCCCTCAAACAGCCTTATATACACTGCGCACGCGTCGAAGTCCGCCTGCGTCCTCTGCGTCGCCCGCCCATGATGTTCCTCCTGACGAGTATTCCCCGCCCCGCTTCCCCTCGTTGCATTGTGGGTGAATAAATTCATGAAGATGGCGGACACATTCTCAGCCAGTAGCGCGGAGGAAAGCCCAGAAGCGAACACATCTGCATCCAGCAGCAGATATAAGGCCACCAATATGGCCTTTGAAGAGATGGTGGACATCCTCCAAAGGGAAGATTACGACGGGGAAAATGGCCCGTACCCTTGACCCAACTTGCGCAAGGACAAGATTCTCACTACAGTCGTCAGCACCCTGGAGCATAAATTCGGCGTACGAAGGGGCAAGGATCAACTGCGCAAGCGATGGTCCGACATCAAATCCAGGGAGCACGATCAGTACAGGAGAATTCGAAAAGCCATCAAAAAAAGTAAGTCAAGCACGTGCGCTACTATGGTTATACTTGATATGTCTAATCTTGCGCAGATGTTATTAGCATTCGTACGTGAAACTTGCGCAGATGTTATTAGCATTCGTACGTGAAACTTGCGCAGATGTTATTAGCATTCGTACGTGAAACTTGCGCAGATGTTATTAGCATTCGTACGTGAAACTTGCGCAGATGTTATTAGCATTCGTACGTGAAACTTGCGCAGATGTTATTAGCATTCGTACGTGAAACTTGCGAAGACTTGATGAAAGTTCGTTTGTCTTGATAACGTTTATTCAGTTTACCTGGCTTTGGGTTGTTGGAGTTGTAAGGTTGTTTATTATTGTCACTATCTATACTATTACTGCTGTAGTAAGGGTTTTATGGGTAACTTACACAGGGACTCCAGAAGCTGTTTTGGGGGGGGGGATAAATCTGTTAAGCAGGGTGTCAAGCTCCAAAATCAAAAAAAATGCTCATCTACAAATACTGTAGGTGGTGACTTTTCTAAGAAGTACAGTCACCTGTCCCTTGGATGCTGCAGCTACAATCTTTGATATTGGAATCATGAAATTAATCTTTGCGGCTTCACTTCCCGGGTCACTATTGGGCATGCGCCAGTTGCGCAATGCAATAGGACTGGTCCACGCTAGCTCTGGGACCCCTGTGTGTCCCAGCAGACAGCACGGTGGGACGGGATGTGGCGTATACTTCTGTGGGAGTCTATGGCCGGATGTGTGTGCAAATACCTGCCTTACACAGGTATCTGCAACCCCTCCCCCCTAAAAGGTTCCAAATAAGACACCACAGGGGTGCAGGGATCCAATGAGCGGAAGTTCAACTTTAGGGTTGAAGGGCAGTTTAAGTATTGGAGTTTCATTAGATAGACATTTCAATTCTGTATTCAAGTAGGATCTTCTAACAAACTGCTAATAATTGGACAACACTTTTAAACAATGTTTAATAATCATATTTCGGCACTCAAATATCAGTGTGATTAAAAGTGTACCTTTGTGTTCCATTACCATAGGGGGCAAAAGACTCAGACGTCAATCAGAACCTACCAGGACCTCCCGGCCTCACCAGACTAATTGAGCAGTTAGCCCAAGCCCACGCGTGGATGTGGAGGAAGAGGCGCTTGAAGTGGATCAAATCTGCACCCCACCAAGTGAGTGTCTGAGAACACAGATTGAGCTACTAAATTAAGGTCTGCATGTTTTTGACACTTTTTTTTCTTGTGTTTTATCTACCCAACTTTTAGGTGATGCTGATCTGGTTGTGGAAGGACAAGCTGCGGAGCCATTTTCCACAGACAGTGCCCACAGGCCTATTGGCCAGATCGTGGCCTGGAATCTGCAGCTGGAAAACATGCAGAAGGAGATGGCCACCATGCAGCAGGGAATGAAGGACATGATTGATGTTTTGGGGAGAATCTAAAGACCCCTTTTCCATTTCCTAACATTAATCATGTCCTTCATTCCCCTTTTGATCCGCTATTGTTTCCAAATTTTAGAGGCCACATTTTTTTATATGCACATGGTGTGTCAACATGTGCTATGTGCCATCAGGGGATCTCAATGGACGCATTTTGTGTTTGCAACCCCTAATGCTAGTAGGTGAGAGGGAAGGGGTTTCACACACAAAACACGTCCATTGATTCCCCATGATGGAACATAGCACATGTTGACATTACCCATTTTCATGTTAAATTAGTGTGCATATTCTAAATTTGGCTTCTACTGTACATGGGTTACCTGTTGAATGACAAAAAAAAAAAAAAAAGAGGAAATCAACAAAAAAAGAAAAAGTTTGGATGTGCACTGTAATAAAAAAAAAAAAGTTTGCACAAATTAAACAATGTGTGGCTTCTTCCTTTTAAATACTACCAGTTTGACCAAAACATGTTGTGGTTCATTGACAAAGGGGCTTATTTACTAAACGCAAACCAAGTTTGCCACTATTAATAAGTGCACTAGGACAACATATAAAACAGGCAAAATTAAAAGCAAAACAATACGAAAAAAACAATCTTTCAAACATAAATAACTGTATTTATTCTTTCCAAAAAAAAAAAGATGTTTTAAGGGTCTGCTGCCATTGCAATGGCCCCCCTACCATTAAAATAATTTAAATAACGGTCCCGCACTTGCTGTGCTGATTGTGGGGCCAAACCAAGACGGCGATTATCCAGCCCTGTCATCTCGCCTTCCACTCCGGCCTCAGGCCCTATAGGTAATGTGTAGCTTCCAGAATGTTTCCGTAGATAATTGTGCATTACACAGCATGCAAGAATAATAGTATTCAGTTTGTACTCTGCCAGATGTATGGATGTTAACAGCAATCTGAAACGGTTGGCCATAATTCCAAAGGCATTTTCCACAACCCTTCTTGCTCTGGCCAACCTAAAATTAAAAATCCTCCTCTCAGGGGTGAGGGATCTTTGGGGAAATGGCCTCATCAGGTGGTCACCCAGACCGAACGCCTCGTCGGCTATGAAAACGAACGGGAGTCCCTCCACATTCTCTTCATCTGGTGGCAGCTCCAGGCCACCAGTCTGGAGACGATGGCCGAACTCCGTCTGGTTGAAGACTCCTCCATCCGACATCCGGCCGTTTTTCCCCACATCCACATAAAGAAAGTCATATTGTGCCGACACCACCGCCATCAACACTATACTATGGAACCCCTTATAATTCCAATAGTAAGACCCCGAATGGGGTGGGGGCACAATTCGGACATGTTTGCCGTCAATCGCCCCTCCACAGTTGGGGAAAGTCCCAACGGGCAGCAAACTGGGAAGCCACAGTCTGCCATTCCTGTGGCGTGGAAGGACACTGTGAAGTCAAACAGATACAATTCTAATTATAAACCAGGCAAAACACCAAACTAAATCCAACAAATTAACAAACAATTTGGAACAACATATGTATTTATTTTGTTAGTCCTTGAAATAAAGCCAAAAGATTAAGGATAAGGGACAAATCTCTGATTGATGACCCCTCTGATGGCCCAGAGAAGATAATAATGGGGATGTGGGTGTGGAGTAATTAATTGTAAGGTCACACAATACACATGCAATTAATTAAAGAGGGTGTGTGTGTGGGGGGGGGGGGGGTTAATTACAAGCTGACCAAAACCACATGCAATTAATTAAAGAGGGTGTGAGTGGGGGGGGGGTTAATTACAAGGTGACCAAAACCACATGCAATTAATTAAAGAGGGTGTGTGTGTGGGGGGGGGTTCATTACAAGCTGACCAAAACCACATGCAATTAATTAAAGAGGGTGTGAGTGGGGGGGGGGGGTTAATTACAAGCTGACCCAAACCACATGCAATTAATTAAAGAGGGTGTGAGTGGGGGGGGGGGTTAATTACAAGCTGACCAAAACCACATGCAATCAATTTAAAAATGAGGGGCAAGGGGGGTGAAAGGGGTGAGGGGCAAGGGGGGTGAAAGGGGGGGTGAGTAAAGCAGTACAATGGAGCTGGTAAGATACATTTTTAACCAAAGAAAGTGACTAGGCTAGGGGTGTTTAGGGGGCCAAGATTCCATGCTGGGGAGGTTGGTGCAAGGAAATATGCACGTGACCCACGAAATAATACATTCTTAAAGCAATTTCGATAAGTCAACCATAAAATACTATACAAAAAACAAAAAAAAAAAAAAATACAGGAATAGGGGACATTCATAGAATAGTCCTATCATGGTAATTAGCTAATGATGACATTGATGCACTACATTAGCAAACATACAATACATAGGTAATTTGAAAAGAGAAGACTTACCTTAATGTATTCCTCCTGCAGGACGTGGATAATGGCAGAACAGGTCTCTGGAATAATGAGCCCCATGCCTGTCGTGAACTTGAGGTCCTGCAAGCTTCTCCCCGTCGCCAAGTAACGCAACGTGGCGACTAGCCTCTGCTCCGCAGTGATGGCTTGCCGCATGCAGGTATTCTGCCTGGTAATATAAGGGGACAGCGAAGCCAACAGACGGTGAAAAATGGGGTCCGTCATCCTGAGATAATTCCTGAAATCATCAGGATTATTCTCACGGATCTCACGGAGCAAAGGCATGTGAGAGAATTGGTCACGCTGGCGCAACCAATTCTTGGTCCATTAACTCCTCCTCACCCTGTTCATGGACTGGGCTCGGGCCAAGGTGTTAACCGTAACACCGAGCCCCTGCAAAGCACGAACTCGTTCCCGAGTACGTCCACACTCCATGGCTTCAAAACGGTCGGCTGATCAAACAAACAACTTAACCGAACGCACTGAAGAACAGCAAGGCCTATGAAGAACGACCTGAAAAACAGGAACGAGCGGACCAGAACGGCCTGAGAACAGGTAGGAACTGATCCACACGCACTGAAAGACAGATACAAACCTCACAAGCACAAACTGAACGGCAGAAGCGAGCGAATTAAGCAGAAGTCTGAGAAGCGCGAATCTTCTCTAACCAAACGTCAACTAACACGCGATACACACGAGATTAGCTGACGGTGCCCAAAGGGTGTCGTTTGGGATCTCGAGCTTCCTTTTTCTAGTCCCGTCGTACGTGCTGTACGTCATCGCGTGAACCGCCGGACTTTTTGCGTGATCGTGTGTGGTCAAGTCCGTTCGCTTTTTAGTCCAGAGGACTCAGCTGCAAAGTCCAGCGGATTGTCCGCTGGACTTAGGTCCGCCGGCAAAAGTCCGCACGTGTGTACGCGGCATAAGACTGACCCTACATGGATTTTTTTCAAATTTTGACTATCAACCAGTGGGTAGATAAAAAAAAAATGGATTTCTCCATTCACAAAAGCAATGCAACATGTCAAATCGCATGCCAAATTGGCGGCTATTGCCAGCAACAGCAACGTACGAAACGGTGCGGTGCTGACTTTTCGGCACCACACCGATTCACAAAAGTAGTTCCTGTACTATTAGTAGTTCCTTTTTGGTGACTTTGGGGATAATTTGAATAGAAATTTGTGCGTGAACACACACAGATGTCTGTCAAATCGGCCCCGAAGTCAGACTGCATTGCTGGTTTGAGATCATGCAAATTCAGCAGAACTCACACAATTTCTAACCCGCTGGGGATTTAGTGTGAACCTGGGCTAAAGCTAGCCATATATGGATCAAAATGTGTCTGGTTCAGCAGAGACCTGGGCATTGTGACTGCACAGAAGTCAGTCTACCTCCATTTCAGATGTTCCCTGCTTGATCAGGTCATTTTAAGAGGGGCTGGGGGAGCTGCGCTCAGGTTTTTTTTTCTTTGATGCATAGCAAGCATTTTTTTTCTTTAAAAATAACATGTTATGTTATACTTATCTGCACTTCGCAGTGGTTTTGCCCAGTGTAGTCCATATCCTCCTCTTCTCGGGTCCCTCACCAGCTCTCTTGGCCCCTCCCTCCTGGCGAGCCCCCCCCCCCCCCCCACAGCAAGCAGCTTGCTATGGCGGCACCCGTGGCGAGCTGCAGCTCTGTGTGTCCATTCAGACATGGAGCTGCAGTTCGGCCCTGCCCCCTCTATCCTGATTGATTAACTGACTGACAGTAGTGGGAGCCAATGGCACCACCGCTGTGTCTCAGCTAATTTGGAGGGAGAGTCCCGGATGACCAAGGCACTCGTGCCGATCACTGGATCGAGATGGGGTTCAGGTAAGTATTAGGGGGGCTGCTGCACACTGTAGGTTTTTATCTTAATGCATAGAATCACTTTAAAGTGGTTGTAAACCCTTACAGACCACTTTGACCTACAGGTAAGCCTAGATTAAGGCTTACCTGTAGGTCCAAGAAATATCTCCTTAACCTACACGGTTAAGGAGATATTTAAAAAAAGAAAATAAAAGGGCACCGCTGTCTACGGCGCATGTGTGCCGTAGACAACGGCGCAGGCACACCGCAAGTAAAGGCGACCATGCCGTCAATGACGGCTCCCATGCGCATGCAGCAAAGTGATGTCATTGCGGCTCCGGCCAATCACAGTGCCGGAGCCGCGAGACCCAGAAGTCACTCTGGGATACATGGCAGTGGTGGAGATGAAGAACGAGGACCGCTTCGGGGGTTTCAATCTCAGGTAAGTTATTCATAATGAGCTAGTATGCTATGCATACTAGCTCATCATGCCTTTGCCTTGCAGGGTTTATTTTTATAATTTTTTTTTGTATGGGTTAACTTCCTCTTTAACTAGTAGCCGACCGCCCACTGTCAATTGACGGAGGAGCGGTGCGGCTCTTGTGGCGGGATGCCGTCATATGACGTTGTCTACATTTTGGCCACTAGGGGGCGCGCGCGCGTGCCCGCCGTGTCACTGGGGACCCGATGTCCGCCGGGCACCCGCGATTGCCCGCCGGGCACCCGCGATTGCCCAGTAACTGAGTAGGACGTGGATCTGTGTATGTAAACACACAGATCCCCG
The DNA here is from genome assembly GCA_028564925.1 of Lithobates sylvaticus. Lineage (NCBI taxonomy): Eukaryota > Metazoa > Chordata > Amphibia > Anura > Ranidae > Lithobates > Lithobates sylvaticus. Next base: position 952,465 of record JAQSEC010004143.1, read on the forward strand.
TCCTGTCACTGGAGAGGAGACCGATGGTGTGTCCCTTGTACATAGGGACACTGATCAGTCCCCTCCCCCAGTCAGTCCCCTCCCCCCACAGTTAGAATCACTAACATAGGGAACATATTAACCCCTGCAGCGCCCCCTAGTGTTAACCCCTTCCCTGCCAGTCACATTTATACAGTAATCAATGCATTTTTATAGCACGGATCGCTGTATAAATGTGAATGGTCCCAAAAAAAATGTGTCAAAAGTGTCTGATATGTCCGCCGCAATGTCGCAGTCATGATAAAAATCGCAGATCGCCGCCATTACTAGTAAAAAAAAAAAAAAATAATTTATAAAAATGCTATAAATCTATCCCCTATTTTTGTAGACGCTATAACTTTTGCGCAAACCAATCAATATACGGTTATTGCGATTTTTTGTAGAAGAATACATATTGGCCTAAACTGAGGAAAAAAATTGTTTCAAAAAATAAATAAATAGGATATTTATTATAATAAAGTAAAAAATATTATGTTTTTTCAAACTTGTCCCTCTTCTTTTGTTTATAGCGCAAGAAATAAAAACCGCAGAGGTGATCAAATCCGACAGCGCTGAAAGCTGAAAAATGGCTTGGTCAGAAAGGAGGTGTTCGTGCCTGGTAGGCAAGTGGTTAAAGTGGTTGTCAAGCCACTATGTTATGTTAATACATTTTTCCTAGTGACTGTGCTTTATAAAAAAAAAAAATCTATTTATACCCGGTTTCACAGAACCTCCCGTTGCTCACATGACTCCTTGGCTGTCTCCTCTAGCGGGCGGGCCCAAGAACTCCCATTGTCAGCTGGGAAGGAGGAGAGAGCCAAGGAGTCATGCGAGCGCTGAGAGATGCACTGCAATCTGCTTTTTTTCTTTTTTTAAATAAAGCACAGACACTAGGACACATGTTGTTATCTATCAGAGGGGATGGTATAAACACAACATAGTTTTATAACAGCGGGGAGGGAGCAAGGAGGGGAATTTGTCACACGTAACACAACCCATTCCACTCAATGTCTCGTTCTCATCTGAGAATTTCCAAAGGCATGGCAACCCGCACAGAAAACACAAGTTTTGCCGTGTTTTGCAAACAAGCAGCACTGTGCATCATGCTTGCATTACCATTTAGGCTGCATTTGCATATGCACATTTCTGAACGTATGGCAATCTGCCCAGAAAACACACTTTGCCACATATTTTCTGAAACACACATACTTGCCTTGCCATTACGGGGATACAGGCATGATGATTGTCTGCAGCACATTTCTGAAATGCATGGCAATGTGTGCATTTTCTGTGCACGTTTTGTCTTGTGGAAAACCGCATCTGCTAACTGCGCTTGGGGCGTCATAAAAAATGAGGCTGCATTCATATCTACACATTTCCCATGGCAAACTGTGTGCTCTGGTGCACATTTTGGAACTGCCCTGCCAATGTGTATCGTGCTTGCATCACCATGACAATGAGAGGACGATACGTGTTTGCAGCGCGTTTCCAAAAAGCACGCCAAAGCACACATTATTCGTGATAAATGATGTCAGTCACAGGCCATGAAAGAGAAGGGCTACACATGGGATCATGATGTATTACCCCACCCCCCCTCCTCCCCAGCATGGATGACAGTTATTGCAATATCCCATAGCGCCGATACTACGTTCCACCGTAATAACCTCCACTATTGGTGCATTCCTACACAAGAATAACCCTTAGCATGGCTTCCAGTATACACAATAGCCCATAGCATTGGTGCCAGTATACGCAGGAATAACCTACACCATTATTGCCAGTTTACACAACAAGCAGCATTGCTGTCCGTTTATACAGTAATAACCTCCATCCTTGGTGCCAACATACATAATAAGCCCCAGCATTGGTGTCAGGATACACAGCAACAACCAACAACATTGGTGACAGTTTCCACAATGATAACCACCACCACCATTTTTTTTCAAAAACTTTGAGACTTTGAAGTTCTAATTATGACTAAGTGTAGTGTAAATGTGCACACACACACACACACTAACTTTTTGCAGCTCATGTAAGAAATGTGCTGCGGATACTCATTGTGCTTGCGCCCATCATCATGGCAACACAAGCATGATGCACGTTTGCAGTAGGATCCTAAAACGTGCGCCAAAGCGTGCATTTCCTGTGCGTGTTGTAGCACTTGCGTAAATGTGCATGCAGTCTGAATGGCAATGACACCACAATCACCACCAAAGCATGCTATTATGGCGACTTAAAGCGGAGTATCACACAAAAATGGAACCTTCGCTTTTTGGCACCTTTCAGGGGGAGGGGGTTCAGACACCTTCAGATGGCGGCGGCAGCATCCGAGGGACGGTTCGGCCTTGGGTGCCGACATCGCTGAACCCTGTGACAGGTAAGTTTCCTTATTTTAAAAGTCGCCAGCTGCAGTATTTGTAGCTGCTGACTTTAAAAAAAATTGCGGGACCTCCTATTTAAGCACTATACACGTTCGAAACACGTTGCAAAGCATTCATTTTTTTTGCAGGTTGACACAGATGTAAATGCGTATATGTGAATGCAACTCTGTGTTAATGGCACCCCAAATGCAGTAAGACGCATGTTTTGACACGCACCAAAACACGCCCTAAAAACATGCGGCGCTCAACAACCAAAATATTTCTTGATCTATTTTGGGGTGTTTGTCACACGTAGCACAAACCATTCCAGTGAATGGCTTGTTCTCATCCGAGAATTTCCAAACGCGCGACAACCTGCACAGAAATCACGTTTCGAAAACAAGCAGCACTGTGTGTTGTGCTCGCATTACCATTTAGGCTGCATTCACACTCTTGCGCTAATAAGCGCCTTTCAATCTTATGATATAATGCGCCCTCTGATCGTATGCCTCCCTGGATCCCCAGCTCCCAAAAACAGACATTACCAGCAGCTTCACGTCATCCTCTCAGCATAGCATCCAAACCTCACCAGCCAAGCATTCCATCTAAGCCCCTGGTTTCCCATTGCCCAGTAAACAGCCATCAACAGCAAGTATTCTTACAGCCTCATCTTTGCCTGGTCAGCCAGCCATCCTTGGCCACCCTCCCCAGCATGGCCTTTTTATTATCACAAAAGCTTTCACAAACAGGAAGTGCCTGCCTCCAGCAGCCAGACACTCCCACAATACAAAATGACATCACAGGAAGTTACATACAGTAAAAGGGGAGGGCACTCACGGGAGGAAGTGCACAGGTCCCCTATTCAGTATGCAGCCCAGTAAATACTGTTCAAATTGAACAGTATTTATTAAGCTCATTCTATTGGTTCTTACAGGCTTGAGACAATCTGCAGGGACATTGTCACTGATGTTGTTAATATACGGTACGAGTATATCAACAAGGCGGATGCAAATGTCCTCTTATTAAAGCAGATATGTATCCAAAAGGGATAACGTAGCCACACAGAGATAAAATAATATGTTTCTCTCGTTATGCGGACTTCGCTTCTCTAATGCGTATAGTCATTTGAAGGCAAGTAACCCAGCGCATTGCGCTTGGTACCTACAAACCGACAAACATCCACAGATACAGAGAACATGTCTCAAATCCCATGAGAAGGTTTTCATACTGACCGTTTTTACCACTGATCTCTATTCAACCCAAGTGCGCTCTGCTAGAGCACTCCTCGATTAAATCAGACACAGGGAGACAGATGACAATCTATAAAAACATACATCCTAGAATAAAATTTCCACATAAATTTTATACAATATAATTTCCACAACAGTCCTTCCTTTTTTGTCATATGCTCCTATGTGTCCCACGATGAATTTCGATCTTCTTACACCTGGAAATGAATCAGTCCTTACAGTCCATATGAGTCCATAAAAAGGAGAACACGGCTTGACATGGAGACTCTGTTCTTCAGTAGAGATGACATGGTGAGCTGTAGTAGTTGCTGGTCGGTCTGGGATCCTCTGTCTTGTTTGCAGGTCGGGCGTCTTGTTGAGGAAAATGTGGTCATGTGCTCGGGCTCTGGTCACGTGTCCAAATTAGGCAGCAGGAGCACCTCATCACGATATATAGAAGGAATAGAAACAAAAACAACATGAGTAAATATACCCCTACTTCCTTCAACTATGATCCACTGCAAAAATAAAAATTAAATCACCACAGATTCCCAGACTTTTTAGAGGATTCCATCCTTCACTAGCTATAGCTCTAGCTTCGCTTCTCAGGGAAACAAGCCCTATCTATATGGGCCTGAACTTTGTCACTAGTATCCCCGATTCAGGTATAACAATCTTTACTTATGGATTCCCAGGACCCCCCTTTGGATTGTGGGAACTTCCTTGTAGCTTCAACAGTTACATGAAAACATCCCATCCTCAATGGATGATACCTTTTTCAATCGTTTCATAAGCTCAAGCCACCACCCTTCTGGGTGTCCCTGTCATTCTTACCTTCCCTCGCGCCATCAGATCCTCGTGATTGGCCGCGACATAAGATTCTGGGACGAGATTCACCAGCACACATGAATCTCTTCCATTAGTGGAATTACTTTATAAGCTGTAGATCCGAAGCTTTACTTTATAAACTGTGGGCTATCTAGTTATCCCGATACCAAAGCTGGCGAGAACCAGAGCTATTGTCAAAATTATAATTAATTTTACCCTCTAGAAATGTATCGATAAATTCCATTTACAAATGTCTGTTTGGAGTCTTTACTAGTTTGTCACAACTCCTCATACCAATATGCCTATATATCATACACCGCTGTCATCACTGGGGCACTAGAGCTCCGTGGAGACTCAGAGTAGACCCAACCATGTGTCCTGTTCACTTTCTTAGCTAGTTAGAAAATACACTTTAAAAAAATATAAATAAAGATACTTCTCATCCTTGTTGTCTTGTTCATCAATCTTCTCTGCAACGACCGAGTCACCTGTCACTTGTCACCTGTCACAAACTTGGCTAGAATTAGAGTGGTTAGTATCATTGGTTTGAAAAATTGTCACTCAGCCCATCCTCTTCCCCCCCCCTTTTCCTCATCTTTACAAAGTGGAGGAAAACATTCAGGGTTTAGAATGGTGCAGAGCCTCAGAAACTCCTTGGACCTGAAAAGATACTTATACACACAAGTTATTAATCTGTCATTCATAAATACAACATTCGTGTACATTCGTAAATTGTCAATGACATTTCTCAAAACCGATAATAGCTAAACCCTCTGTAACCTTTACTTTTATGTTTTTACTAAAATACAACACCCACAACACGACTGTCGCGATAGGTTCAGACTTATTCTTGTTACCACATAGAACATGACACAACTAAAACTTTAGACAAACATTTTGATACAAATGTGGGGGAGATATTTCATAGTTCCTAAATCAAAAATTAAAATTTAAAACCAACCAGATGGAATTCTGCCTTCACTCTTAGTGATAGAAAAAAATACATACAATTTGGGAAAAAAAAATACAACAGTAGTTTGAAATCTTTGCATGGACCAGCCGCACAAAGTTCAAAAACAGGCCTGAAAATGTTTTTATTTTATTTATTTATCTATTTTTCTTGATCCCGCCAAAATAAGTTGGTTACATTGGCAGAATTATCAGAGGAAACTACAACAGATCTAGTGTTGGTGGACCCAGCCTGCCTCTCAGCATTGGATCATCAGTCACTGCTATCCCCTCGGGCCAGGTGTACATAAATGCGGTTCCTTCAGGACTGAAACCACCCTCTGTACACCCCCTCCCGCTTTACCATAATAAACTTCTGAAGCCACAGCTGAGCTACATATTTCATGCACTGTGCCATACTGTCTGACTGTGGGAAATCTCCATTATTTCCCATACATGAACCCCTCCTAGTGTCCATGGCAATTCGAATTGGCTTATCGTCTTACCCCCGCGTCCAGGGAAACCGTAAACGCACCTAAATTCGGAGAGCACCGCCCGGTGGCTGCTTTTGCGGTGGATTGTCAGACTACAGCTAGTCCTTCAACTAGAAACCTGAACGAGGGCGTCATCACCCCCCGAATCAGATCTCTACCCCTCACAGTGTATGCATACACAAACGCATTGCGCTGTACGACCGTACACTGCGTCGCCAGACAACACTACACAGAGCACTTATGCCTGCTCAAAAATGTGGCTCTTCTTAGAAAGAAATAAAAATAAAATGGGGACAGCCATGTTCTCAGTAGTTACATGATCAACCTAATAATAAACTAACAATCCGGGCATGAACAAAAATAATGTACTACTTACTGCAAACTATATGGTGAGTATAAAACAAGTTTTTCTTAAAAATCAAAGCCTTTTTCTACAAGACTCAGCTAAAGCTATAAAAGTCAAAACAAATAAAGACTAAAAATGACCCACACCGCTAAAAGTACAAAAATTCAGTTAAAGCTAGTCTTGTTATCCATTGAATTTATAGAGACTTGATATTACAATAACTTGAATGCCTCCTTCCAAACGCAAGTCAAAAAGCCCCTCCCCTCCTGTGGATGCATTAGGCATGAACTCATCAAACTGGTTAATTTAAATATCAATGAAGAGGAAGAGGGAGAGCCTAGATTTTCAAATGCAGGCTTATACAATACAAGCCTAAAACACAATGAATTGCCATCTGAGACACTCCCTTACACTTGTAAAGCTAGTTTCTCTGTCCACTGAAACCCAGTGTACATTTTAATGAAAAACCAAAATTCAATACAGAAAACGCACTGGCATTACTTAAAAATATGTAAAAAGTACAAAAATAGAATTCACTTAAAAGGAAATGGTGCCTAGACAGAAAGTGACGTCCCGGACCACATGGCTACACACACACAAAGGAATCAGAGCAGCTTCCACTCTGGGATGATTTGAGAGTTGAAAAGCACAAAATCCTTCAAAATGTGATTTCTCCTGCATAAAAGGCTGACAAGATCAAACTGCCCCTCTAAATCACCTTTCTAAAACAGGACAGACCGTACTATTTACCTTGCACTAAGCGTTGAAAATCTGCCCCAAAGGCTGAACACAGCAGATACAACAAGATGGCCGATGAAAAAAAAACCATAGCACATGGCAGCAATCAACAAAGGCCAGACTTCAGCAAGATGGAGTTTTTCCCGCCAAACGAAAACAGCTAGCCTATAATAGCTTACATTAAAGGATGCCTAGAAACAAGCATGACAAGGGCTAGGCTACAACAAATAGAGGATTTTTTTCCCGCCGAAACTAAAACAGCTAAACTACAATAGAAAACAGAAATGATGCCTAGCACCAAGCACATTGTAGACATCCAAAAAAAAAGAAAATGGCAGCCAAATGCAGTTTTTTGCCACCAAAACCAGCACACCTCAAAACTGACAAACATGGGACATCATGAAAAAGCACAACTTCCCTACTAGCCAACCCTTCTCCCCACACTTGAAAATGCACACTTAAACATAGACACACAGTTTAGGAACAGTTTCACTGAAAAGCATGTAATCTCGCTACACAATTGAGAGTAACACATGCCATCCAATGAAACAACAACGCCACATGAACCACAGCATAATACAGGTCACACACTCCCTCTTTTCTCATACAATCTGGCATCAGACAAACAGCCATCTCTACCATCCTACCCACAGTGAATTTCTGCATGGTCTTTTCATCCCAAGGGAGTAGCCAGCAGTTTCCCCATACAATATATGGCTGGTCGCCCCTCCCCCCATGCATAGCAAAGCAATTTACTTATAAACTGCTCAGCCAGCCACATTGTAAGATGCACCTAAAATGCCACATTTATACTGACAAATTATACCCAATATACAGTTTGTTACTTAAACCACATATAGCTCATACACACTCACACACACACACACACACACACATACATACATACAATCAAAATTGCGGCATTATACCAAAAGACAAAACATTAGTTCTTTTTGCAAAGCTAAGTTTTCCCAACACATCAGGCAGAGAAAACGCACCCCTTTTGTCTCAGGACATGTCTTGGACTGTGCTCTGTTTTCCCCCTTTCTCTGCCTGTGAAGAGGGAAAGCTCTGTTTGCCCCTTAAATACCTGGCCCGCCATCTTAATGTCGTGGATATTTCGCTACACTCTTGTGCTAATAAGCGCCTTTCAATCTTATGATATAATGCACCCTCTGATCGTATGCCTCCCTGGATCCCCAGCTCCCAAAAACAGACATTACCAGCAGCTTCACGTCATCCTCTCAGCATAGCATCCAAACATCACCAGCCAAGCATTCCATCTAAGCCCCTGGTTTCCCATTCCCCAGTAAACAGCCATCAACAGCAAGTATTCTTACAGCCTCATCTTTGCCTGGTCAGCCAGCCATCCTTGCCCACACTCCCCAGCATGGCCTTTTTATTATCACAAAAGCTTTCACAAACAGGAAGTGCCTGCCTCCAACAGCCAGACACTCCCACAATACAAAATGACATCACAGGAAGTTACATACAGTAAAAGTGGAGGGCACTCACGGGAGGAAGTGCACAGGTCCCCTATTCAGTATGCAGCCCAGTAAATACTGTTCAAATTGAACAGTATTTATTAAGCTCATTCTATTGGTTCTTACAGGCTTGAGACAATCTGCAGGGACATTGTCACTGATGTTGTTAATATACGGTACGAGTATATTAACAAGGCGGATGCAAATGTCCTCTTATTAAAGCAGATATGTATCCAAAAGGGATAACGTAGCCACACAGAGATAAAATAATATGTTTCTCTCGTTATGCGGACTTCGCTTCTCTAATGCGTATAGTCATTTGAAGGCAAGAAGCCCAGCGCATTGCGCTTGGTACCTACAAACTGACGAACATCCACAGACACAGAGAACATTTCTCAAATCCCATGAGAAGGTTTTCATACTGACCGTTTTTACCACTGATCTCTATTCAACCCAAGTGCGCTCTGCTAGAGCGCTCCTCGATTAAATCAGACACAGGGAGACAGATGACAATCTATAAAAACATACATCCTAGAATAAAATGTCCACATAAATTTTATACAATATATTTTCCACAACACCCCAATCAAGGTTAGCCTCCATTATGGTGACTTGAGCCATATGTACGTTTGCAACACGCTGCAAAGCACAGTTGGAAATCTGCAGACGTGAACGCAACTTAATTGTTAATGGCAACCCAATCACAGTAAGCAGAAGCGTGTTTTGGGAGCAGGATGTATTACCCCCCCAGCATGGATGCCAGTTATTGCAACAATATCCCACAGTGTTGATAACCTCCATCATTTGTGCAATCTTACACAATAATAACCCTCAGGATGGCTTCCCGTATACACAAAAGCCCATAGCATTGGTGCCAGTATACTTGGTAATGACCTACACCATTGTTGCCAGTTTACACAATAATAACAATCAGCATTGCTATCCATATAGATAGTAGTAACCTCCAGTCTTGGAGCCAGTATACATAATAAGCTCCAGCATTGGTGCCAGTATACACAGCGAAAACCACCAACATTGGTGACAGTTTCCACAGTGATGACCGCTACCATTAGTGACAATGTTTGCAAAAACACATGCTCATTTTTTGCTGCATTTTTTCACATGTAAATGTCCATGCGACAACCCATTCACTTAAAAAGGGCTGCCCTATGCACAGCAAACGCCACAAAGTAACTCAGAGGAGAGAGGAGAACTTCCGCTCGAGTCGCCTAGGCGGCCCGAGCGGACGTGGAAGCTGGGCGCGCCCCCCCCCCCCCCCAAAAAAACATATGACACACCAAATGTGGCATGTAAGAAGGTAAGGAATGCTTAAAGCAGAAACTCCACCTTTGGGCGGAACTCCGCTTTAATAAACACTGCTCATGGCCACTAATGATGTATGAAAGGGTTCATTAACACTGCCACTGGCCATGGCTGCATTAGCATCAGTGATAATTAGCCCCTTTGTACTGAATTTGTGGACATTAGAAGTGTCAATTAACCCCTTTGTGCTGCATTAATGACCCATTGAAAAGTTAAACTGGTTGTAAAGCTGGGTGGGTTTTTTCACCTTAATGCATACTATGCATACTATGCATTCATGTAAAGTTTTTTTTTTTTTTTTTTTGTGTGGTGCTTACCCCCAGCTCGCACTATACTTACCTGAGCCTGATCTCAGTTCAGTTGTTACTAAAAGAAAAAAAAAAAAATAGGTTTACAAATCGCTTTAATGAACCCCTTTCATGCAGCATTAGTGGACAGTTGCAGTGTTATTTAACCACTTCATGCTGCATTATGAAGGGTTTAAAGATCACTGCCAGTGACTGACAATGGGGAGGAATGTTTTAAAATGGTTCCATCACTCTGGGATAATTGTGAACCAACTGCATCCTAACACCACTGTACAAATCCCTTGAGACATTTCAATAAAGTTCTAACCAATACAGAGTGATTATAATTCCTCCATTGTAAAAATTCACATTAACAATAAACATTAAAGTGGGTGTAAACCCACTTAAAAAAAGAAAAAACTAACACCTGCAAGACAAAGGCATAATGAGCTAGTATGCATAGCATATTGGCTCTTTATGTAATACTCACCTGAGATGGAAGCCCTTACTGCGATGCCCGTACACCGCTCCGGCGACCAACATCACTTCCGGGGATTACTTCCGGGTATCGCGGCTCCGGCACTGTGATTGGCCAGAGCCGCAATGACGTCACTCCCGCGCATTCACGTGGTAGTTTAGGGGATATTAACTGCTTTATCATACTGCATATTGTGTGAAGGTTTACACAGGAATAATAAATTGGTGTGGTGTGGAACTGTGTGTTTTATATGTAATTAGCATGTAGTCAAGGAGTTTGAGTTATACATTAGATAGATGGAAGAGGTGGTATAGATCAGGGGTAGACAACCTCGTCCCTCCAGCTGTGGTGAAACTACAAATCCCATCACGCCTGTGATTGTCAGGGTCTTGCAATGTCTCATGGGAAATGTAAAAAAACAAAACAGCTGCAGGGCCGAGGTTGCCTACCCCTGGTATAGATGATAGAGGGGGTATAAGGGATTGTAAAATATATTTTCTGCTGTACGCTGCCATAATCCATTATTGTTCCTTCATGGAAAAACAAATACACACTTTATGGACACTCCAGACAATAACCCCTAAAGTAGTATTAAACTAGGGCAGAAACAACTAATCAATTATAAAAATTGATCAAATACTATTTTCATAATCGATTAATCGGGCAGTAACAATGAGGTTAAAAAAAAATAGCCCTCTATAGTACAAAAAAGCAAATAATCACTAACGTAAATATTACTTTCACTGTTCCACAGTTTAAAAAAAAAAAAAAAGAACCCCTTACAGTAGCGATTATTTGCTCTTTTTGTACTATAAATGCCAAATTGTAGTTTTTTACCCCGATTATGTTACTAAACGTGTTAGGCCTGGATCACACCTATGTGTTTTTTGGTGCTTTTTGCAGAAACCCACTACAGTTTATTTAACATGGTTTCCTATGGGACACTTTAACATCTATGCTTTTTTTCAGCTGCTGCATATTTGGAAAGGGAGGGTCAAGGACTTTAATAGACTTCAAAAGGAGAAGCTGAAGAAAAGCATGTAATGCATTTTTGCAGCAATTTGTGTTTTTTAATCTGCCCAACAAATTGGGTTAACAAAAAAAAAAAAAAAAAAAAAAGCATAAAAGAAAAAAAGAAAAACCAGAATTGGAGCAAAATCACTTGCACAAAAAATCAAAACGCACAGCAAAAACACTGCAGAAACAGTTCAAATCAAAAGCAAACTGCATAGATGTGTACAAAGCATTATGTTGGCCACACGGATCAATTTTCAGACAAGAATATTCATACAAAAAATCTTTACATTCGCTGAATGAAAGAATTTTGTTTGAATATGTCACTTGCGTTTAACATTCTGTTTTAAAATTAATGTAATTTCTGAATGAAAAACACATATACTGATTACATACATGAATAAATAAAATATACATTATTATTATTATATAAATTATACACCACATTTTTTTAAGGTTATTAACTGATTCATCAAAACAATAATCAGCCAACTAATCGATCATGAAAATAATCATTGGTTTCAGCCCTATATTAAACCCTCACTCTCTTTAACTTAATATATGAGGCAACCTACAATCAAAATCTCAGCATAAACTATGAATATATAACTCAGTAAAAGATCTATATCACTTCTGTATGCTCCTATCATGTGTACAATCTCTACTATCTATCCCATTTATATTCCAAAATCTGTGGACTACCTAAAATCATAAAAACATCAATTATACATTCCCCAGTAAGTTATTAAAAATTCTTACCTCTGACACTTGCCATGAACAATGCCATGTGCTTAGTGATGTCCAGTTCATGAACGAATCGTTCTTTTGAATCGATTCTTTTCAGTGAACTGGGTGAGTCGATTCATCTGAGTGAACTGATCCGTTTGAAACAGTTCACTATGCACTCAATACAAAGCATAGCATAGCAGGCCTGCTAAATGGTAATATGATCCTAGAGTGAGAGAGCTCGGCCCCTCCCTGCAACCAATCAGCGACAAGAGTCAGGAGTACACACTAAACCGAGTTAAAGAATCATACGAGTTACCGAGTTAAAGAATCATACGAGTTATTAGAAGTCAGTACACTGAAAGAACCACAGAGAGTCCACCAGAACAAGATGTAGAACAACACACTGAATCAGTGATCAGGGAGCAGTGATCAGTAGTACACTACAGACTGCTTTCAAGACAGAGAGGACAGAGTCATGATAAGAAGATATCCTCATTCAGATTAATTATTTAACCCTTTAGTATTTAGTTGGCTTATCCTAAAGGAAATATGCATTTTAAAAGGGAAAAATATCCCTTCTGGGACATGTGTCTAATTTAGTAGCTATATAACTGAATGAGAGAGCAGTCTCATTTTTATAACACAAAAATACATTTTATCCTGCTTTATAGTATATTTTTCTGCCGTCTGCGTAATATTGTTCTGCGTTCTGGTCCTGAGATTTCCATGCCCCTTAGATTTTTTTTTTTTTTGGTGTGGTGATAGCTAACGTGTGAATAAATCATTGTTTATGTGCATGCCCTACGCACATTTATTCACATGCAGATATCAGGGTCAGTGGGGATGGTTTTAGTTTTTATTTTATTTATTTTTTCACTTAACAATCCCCTATGTGATAGTTTGTTGAAGTGACAGGTTCTCTTTATTGCATCTGGGGTGTGTTATATGATCATATGAGTATAGGATTGTGCTCAGTAACCTGGGTAGCAGGTGTTCTGTCAGATAAAGCAATCTATAGGAGCAGCCAATATTGTCACTTATGGTGACGCACAAACAGTTGTGTAAACGCTAAGCCTGTTTTTGTGCGTGTGAATTGCATTCTGATGGGCCAACTTCACAGTTAAGCTTGATAGCCATCAGATTTGTCTGTAGTCTTTACAGTGCATAATGAGGCCCCTTTTACACTTGTGTGACTTGTCTTGCGACTTGGGACTACAAAGTCGCATGACAAGTGGTACCCCACGATTTCCAATGAGTACCATTCATATCTGTGCGTCTTCCAGTCACAGCGACTTCAAAGTAGTCACTGCACTACTTTGGTCTGATTTTGATGCGACTTGAGGCAGAGACATCAAGATTACATAAGTATTTCTTCAAGTCGCATCAAAATCTCATCAAAGTCACAGTAAAAATTGTGGCAAAAATTGCATGACTTTCAAGTTGCTTTAGTGTGAAAGGAGCCTAAGGCCCGGTTCACACTGCTGCGGTGCGGGAGATCGCATATGATTCGCACCGCACTGCAGTTCAAATCATATGCGATCTCTGTGCGATGCAAATTCAGCCATACAGATAGTATGAGTCCCCACCAGAACCATGAGTCGGGAACCCGCAGTAGATTCGCAGTGTTCCCGCACCGCAGCAGTGTGAACCGGGCCTAACGATTGGATTTTACTATCGTGGGTACTTCGCCCGCGGTAGTAAAATCCAAATTTTTCCTGTGCATGCGCTGTAAAGACAACCGAAAAATCTGATGGCTAGCAATGTTAACTGTGAAGTTGCCCCATCAGAATGAGGTTCACATGCACAAAAATCCTCTTTTCATTTACACAGCTTTTTGTGTGTCAGTCTGACACAACAACAATAGGATTGGGCTCTGAGAAAGGAAAATACAAGAAAAAACCTCCCCAGGACCTGCCAACCTTCTGTGAAGAATCATTCTTTTGATTCTAATCATTTAAGAAGGTTGAGTCAGAGCTGTGGTTCACTTGCTTGTCAGTAGACTCAGCAAGTGAACCGAAGAACCGAAGAATCGATTCATTGAATCGGTTCATTTCAGTGAGTAGTTCGAAATGAACCGATTCAGTTAAAAGATTCGGACTTCCCCAGTGGCGTACTAAGGGGGGTGCGGGGGGGGGGCGGGCCGCACCGGGTGCCACACACACTGGGGGGGGTGCCAGGCCGGCGCCCCCCTCCGCGATGGAAGCGGTGACAGCGCGCCGCCGCCGAGCGCTGATATAACACATCAGCGGCGCAGCGGCGCGGTGAGTGACAGGCTGCGCAGGTGAGGTGAGAGGAGGGGGGAGGGTGTTCGGCGCGCTCCGCGGCTCTCCGTGGCTCTGATCTCAGCCAAGCAGAGTGATGCCGCCGGCTCCGCCTCCCCCTCCTCCTTGTAGTGCTGTGTGTCCCGCGCTGACACTCCTGACCTGAGGGAGGAGGTAGGTACATTATGGGTTGTAGGGGGGGTCTGTACTAAAGGGGGGGGGGGGGGGTTGTACTGAAGGGGGGGGTCATTCTGTACTGAAGGATGGGGTCACTGCACGGGGGTCTGCATTGTAGTAGGGGGGGGGGGTCTGTACTGAAGGGGGGGTTTGTACTGAAGGGGGGGTCTGCATTGTAGTAGGGGGGTCTGTACTGAAGGGGGGGTTTGTACTGAAGGGGGGGTTTGTACTGAAGGGGGGGGGTCACTCTGTACTGAAGGGGGGTCTGAATTGTAGTAGGGGGGGTCTGCATTGTAGGGGGGGTCTGTACTAAAGGGGGGGGCTCTGCATTGTAGGGGGCGTCTCCACTGTAGGGGGGTCTGTACTGAAGGGGGGGTCTGCACTGTAGGGGGGTTGTGCAGGGGTGGGGGTCTGTATTGTAGGGGGGGGTCTGTATTGTAGGCGGGTCTGTGTAACATGCAGGGGGTCCAGAGCTGCTAGGGGGGGGGGTGTCTGTGTAACATACAGGTGTCTAGAGGTGCAGGGTGCTGTGTAATGTAAAGGGGTCTAGAGGTGCAGGGCGCTGTGTAATGTAAAGGGGTCTAGAGATGCAGGGTGCTGTGTAATGTAAAGGGGTCTAGAGGTGCATGGTGATGTGTAATGTAAAGGGGTCTAGAGGTGCAGGGTGCTGTGTAATGTAAAGGGGTCTAGAGGTGCTTTGTAATGTAAAGGGGTCCAGAGGTGCTTTGTAATGTAAAGGGGTCCAGAGGTGCTTTGTAATGTAAAGGGGTCCAGAGGTGCTGTGTAATGTAAAGGGGTCTAGAGGTGCATGGTGCTGTGTAATGTAAAGGGGTCTAGAGGTGCAGGGTGCTGTGTAATGTAAAGGGGTCCAGAGGTGCTGTGTAATGTAAAGGGGTCTAGAGGTGCAGGGTGCTGTGTAATGTAAAGGGCTCCAGAGGTGCAGGGTGCTGTGTAATGTAAAGGGGTGCTGTGTAATGTAAAGGGGTCTAGAGGTGCAGGGTGCTGTGTAATGTACACAGTAGTGACAAAGAGATATTTAAGGATGCAGAGGTATGCAGGGAGCACAGTGGGGTGTTTTTTTTTTACGTTTTAAGGTGGGGGGGGGGTGCCAGATATAGGATCCGCCCCGGGTGCCAAATGCACTAGGTACGCCCCTGGACTTCCCATCACTACATGTGCTCCACTTTTGGCTCAAATGTGTTGATTGGAAAGGGGAGGGTAAGAGGAGGTAGGAACACTTCCTTTCCTTCAATGCTTTAATTGAATGTAATTTCCAAATTAACCTGTTGTGGCGCTGCTGAGCAACTTCACCACTGGTGGTGCAGACATGGAGCCCCGGATAGTTTTCAGAGCATGTCATTTCCAAAGCAACCTGTTGCTGCGCTGTTGAGCAGATTTCACAACTCTGGATCACTGGACAGATTGCTTCTAACTTGTAATAAGTCACAACAGAGGGAGGCCAGGAGGTCAGAAAAAGGTCACTGCAAAGCAGCAATCGTTGTGACTGTGCATGTTCTAAATCAAAGCTAGCAATACATCATACAATCTTAGAATACAATTTTCCTTTAGAATGAGCAAAAAAAAAATATAATAATAATAGGAGGGAAAAACCTAAACAACACTTTCAATTCAGATCCAATCAGGGAGGTCCTTGTACTACATAGCTGAAAGTAAATCTAAAGTAGATCATACAAGAAGATTGTATAATGTATGGCCAGCTTAAAGTGGTGTTTCGGCCAAAATTATACTTTTTAAATTAAAATAACTCTATAATACACAAGCTTAAAGGGGAGGGCCAGCCGGGGAAAAAAGTAAAAGTCAGCAGCTACAAACACTGTAGCTGCTGACTTTTAATAAGCAGACTTACCTGTCCTGGGTGCCTGCGATGTCGGCCCTCCGTGACCGACCATCCCTCGGGTCTCGGAAACAGGCAGCGGAGCCTTGCGGCTTCACTGCCCGTTTCCTACTGTGCATGTGCAAGTCGTGCAGCGCTTTGTGAATGGGGAACGCGCTGTGTTGTGGGACACACACAGTTCCCATAACACACCGCGCTAGGAGCAGAAGACCGAACAACTCCGCGGAATAGGAAGAGGCAGATTAGGACAATCTGCCTAGCAACAGCCATTTCTGGTAAGTAAAAAAAATATTTTTTTTTTCCTTTTAAATTATTATTAACATTTTTATGAAGTTTTTTTTTTCAGGGTGGCCCTCCACTTTAATGTATTCTAGTAAAGTTAGTCTGTAAACTAAGGTCCATTTTGTTAGGTTATTACAGCATTTTGGAACTTTATAAACTTGCAGTAGACCGTGGCCATCTTAAGTGTGGGCATATGAAGCCAGACTGTATTTCTTCCTGGATCTCAGCCTTGCAGATCTTGCACATGCTCAGTGCATCACAAGCAGTGTTATAGGTTTCAGGTCAGGTTTCCATAGCAACGATAGTGTCAGAGGACGTTTCTGCCCCTTAGCTATGCACACCTCTCCTCCCCTCCTCCCTCCAGGAACCAGGGAATATATACAGCATGTACAACAAGAAATACAGAAATTACCACCCCCCAGTCTGCACAATTACCACCCCCCCAGTCTGCACAATTACCACCCCAGATCTGCACAATTATCACCCCGTATTGAATCGCATCGCACCAGCACATCAAATCGCCCCAGCACAGCACATTGCATCACACATCGCATAATTCCTCAAGTGGGGGAGGGATAGCCAGCTGTTTACAAATAGCCATTATCGTAGGCTGCAATGTATCTCTTCCTATAGCCTCCATAATCCCCCTAAACCTCAGATTACGCCTACTGTGGTCCTCAAATTCTTTCAACTGCAGAGTAGACACATAAGAGGTCTGTGAAATTTGAAGAGATTGTACCTGTTCCAACTGAGCGATCCGATCCTCCATTATTGCCAGGACAGATTCACCTTGTTTCAGTCTGACAGGCCCTGAACATCCGCCAGCACCGCCTCCACCTCTACGCTATGAGCCTCCTACACCCGCCTTACCATCGCTTCCATTTCTGAACGTGTTGAGAGGGTTTGCAAAGCTTGCATTAGGGTTTTGAGATCCCAAGCTATTTCAGCCACTACTCCCTGTCCCATGGGCGGCTCCCCTGGCTGTTCCCGGGGCCTCCATGGCTGTTCCCGGGGCCTCCATGGCTGTTCCTCCTCTCTGCTCTCCTCCCTGCTTTGCATACTTATGTCCCCACTCCCCACGCTCACCTTGTCCAGCCGGGTAAGTGAATCAGAAGAAATAAACTGCCCTCTTTCCCCAGGTAACGAGCGTGTTGTCTCCAGGTCCAGTTCCGGTCCCGTGATGATTCTGCTCTCGTACGGGGAAAGTATTGTGGGATTCTGGGCTGCGTCTGTGTCCTCAGCACTTTGTCCTCTTTCCATCTCATCCCAGGACGTCGGCGTCGGCTAAGCTGCTAAGGGATGTATCCGCATTGTAAGCTCGATCTGCCGGGTGGGTGGACGGAGCTGCATGAGCGTGTCTCTCTATACTCCGCCATCTTAGACCAATCAATCCTAAAACATTTAATGGGAAGGGCTTAATGTAAAAAGAGCTTAATGTACCATAATAAGCCTAAACCTTAAACAATTCCCTTTAAACTTTGCACAGCCTATGTTTTCATCTTCCCAAACCTATCCTAGAAGTTTCATGAATTTTGGACTCCCACAAAAAAAAGAGGGACATTTGAGCTTGTTTTATAGCTTAATGTCCAAAAAGAGCTTAAATGTTAACCAATTTCCCCCAAATTTCACACAATCCAAGACTCTGTCTATGCCAACCTATTTTGAAAAATTCATATCATTTTATGAATCATACCAAAAGTTATTCACATTAAGCTATATATTTTACAATCCCAAAACATTTAATGTGAATGGCTTAATGTAAAAAGAGCTTAATGTACCATAATTAGCATAAACAATTCCCTTTAAACTTTGCACAGCCTACGTTTTCATCTTCCCAAACCTATCCTAGAAGTTTCATGAATTTTGGACTCCCACAAAAAAAAAAGAAGAGGGACATTGAGCTTGTTTTATAGCTTAATGTCCAAAAAATAGCTAAAATGTTAACCAATTTCCCAAAAATTTCACACAATCCAAGACTCGGTCTATGCCAACCTACTTTGAAAAATTCATATCATTTCATGAATCATACCAAAAGTTATTCACATTAAGCTATATATTTTACAATCCCAAAACATTTAATGTATATGGCTTAATGTAAAAAGAGCTTAATGCACCATAATAAGCATAAACCTTAAACAATTCCCTTGACACTTTGCACAGCCTATGTTTTCATCTTTCCAATAGACATGTGCGATTAGTTTCGTACGAATTTGAAATTCGTACATTCGTACGAATCCGTAGTACAACATTTTTCAAATACGAATTCTGAACGGAATACGAAATTCCGTTTACGAATTTTGGCTCCGAATTATTCGAATCCAACTACCAAATATCAAATTTCAACTAATACGAAAGTAATTATTATAGCGGATAGAACGAATGATTCGAATGAATTCGAATAATTCGAATGTCAAAGTGTCATTTTTGCAGGAAAAAAAGCTATTTAAAATCACTCGCGGCTAATGAATTGACGGCTCCCGTAACACAGAGAACAGTCATTCATTGAAAGTCATTGATAAAAAAAAAAAAAAAAAAAAGCGTGGGGGTCCCCACAAATTCAATAACCAGTCCCTTCAGGTCTGCTATGGATATTAAGGGGAACCCCACTTCAAATTTTAAAAAAAATGATGTGGGGTCCCCCCTAAATATCCATACCAGACCCTTCAGGTCTGGGATGGATTTTAACCACCTGAGATCCAGGCCAATTCTGACATTTCTCTCCTACATGTAAAATTCCAATTTTTTTTTGCTAGAAAATTACATAGAACCCCCAAACATTATATATGTTTTTTTAGCAAAGACCCTAAAGAATACAATGGCGGTCGTTGCAACTTTTTATCTCGCACGGTATTTGCGCAGCAATTTTTCGAATGCGTTTTTTTCAGAAAAAAACAGTTTCCTGCTTTAAAAAAAAACAAAACAGTAAAGTTAGCCCAATTTTTTTGCATAATGTGAAAGATGAAGATACGCCGAGTAAATAGATACCCAACATGTCACGCTTCAAAATTGCATGCGCTTGTGGAATGGCGCCAAACTTTGGTATTTAAAAATCCCCATAGTCGACGCTTTA
Source organism: Lithobates sylvaticus (assembly GCA_028564925.1). Classification (NCBI taxonomy): domain Eukaryota; kingdom Metazoa; phylum Chordata; class Amphibia; order Anura; family Ranidae; genus Lithobates; species Lithobates sylvaticus. Next base: position 972,386 of record JAQSEC010004143.1, read on the forward strand.
ACATTTTTTACTGGTTACATATTTTGAGTTACAGAGGAGGTCTAGGGCTAGAATTATTGCTCTCGCTCTAACGTTTGCGGCGATACCTCACATGTGTGGTTTGAACACCGTTTTCATATGTGGGCGGGACTTACGTATGCGTTCGCTTCTGCGTACAAGCTCGCGGGGACAGGGCGCTTTAAAAATTTTTTTTTTTTTTCTTTTTATTGTTCATTTTACTTTATTTTTTTAGTTCAACAACTTTAAAAAAAAAAAAAAAATATTTGATTACTTTTATTCCTATTACAAGGAATGTAAACATCCCTTGTAATAGGAATATTACATGATCGGACCTATTTACAGTGAGATATGGGGTCAATAAGACCCCACATCTCACCTCTAGGCTGGGAAGCCTAAAATCAAAAAAAAAAAAAAAAAAAAAAAATCACCGCTTCCCAGCGGAGGTGGCGCCGTTTTTTGAATGCAGAGGCCGGGCGTGACGTCATAACATCGCGCCCGGCCTCCGAACGATCATAGAGACTCCGGCGACCATCTGGTCCGCCGGAAATCTCTATGATCATCATCCGGTGCCGGCGGATCCCGAGTCCGACTCACCGATGGAAGCGGTGAGTCGGTAGAAGCACCGGAGGGCGGCGGGAGGGGGGGGGTCCCCTCCCGCCGCCCGTAAGAACGATCAAGCGGCGGAACAGCCGCTATGATCGTTCTTATGGTGCAGGGAATCGCCGGCTGAAACCGGCAATATCTGAATGATGTCTGTAGCTACAGGCATCATTCAGATATACCCCTGAGACCAAAAAGACGTCATATGACGTACTCTGGGTCTCAGGTGGTTAAGGGGAACCCCGGCCAAAAAAAAAAAAAAAATGGCGTGGGGTCCCCCTCAAAATCCATACCAGACCCTTTATCCGAGCACGCAACCTGGCAGGCCGCAGGAAAAGAGGGGGGACGAGAGCGCCCCCCTCCTGAACCGTACCAGGCCACATGCCCTCAACATTGGGAGGGTGCTTTGGGGTCCCCCCCAAAGCACCTTGTCCCCATGTTGATGAGGACAAGGGCCTCATGCCCACAAGCCTGGCCATTGGTTGTGGGGGTCTGCGGGTGGGGGGCTGATCGGAATGTGGAAGCCCCCTTTAACAAGGGGACTCACCCGGGCCGAAATGCTGAGAGCTGCTCCCCTTGCGACTAGGTGCACGATGCCTCTGGAGTGGATACAGAGGTCACCGGGCACAAAGATGCGCGGGTTGCCAGCAGGTGTGTTGCAGGTGGTGTGCAGTAGCTTCGTTGACCAGGAGAGGCTGATGCTGCACGGGAAGTAGACACCTGGCAGGACCGTGATGCAGCAGAGGATACGTAGGTACCAGAACGTGTACTGGAGGAGGACCCTTAGGTGCATGTGAGTGCAAGAAGTCCAGAACACAGAGCAGAGGGTCAAACACAAGTAACTTCAGAGAGTGTCCAGTAGGCAAGCCGAAGGTCAAGCACGGTTAATCAGGCAGAAGAGGTATCCAGTAGCAGGCCAGGGGTGAAGCACAGGTTAGTAGCTCAGAGAATGTCCAGTAAGCAGGCCGAGGGTCAAACACAGGTAACTTCAGAGAGTGTCCAGGAGGCAGGCCAGGGGTCAAACACAGGTAAGTAACTCAGAGAATGTCCAGTAAGCAGGCCGAGGGTCAAACACAGGTAATCAGGCAGCAGAGGTATCCAGGAAGCAGGCCGGGGGTCAAACACATGTAGTAACTCAGAGAATGTCCAGTAAGCAGGCCGAGGGTCAAGCACAGGCAATCAGGCAACAGAGGTATCCAAGAAGCAGGCCAGGGGTCAAACACAGGTAAGTAACTCAGAGAATGTCCAGTAAGCAGGCCGAGGGTCAAACACAGATAATCAGGCAGCAGGGGTATCCAGGAAGCAGGCCGGGGGTCAAACACGGGTAAGTAACTCAGAGAATGTCCAGTAAGCAGGCCGAGGGTCAAGCACAGGTAATCAGGCAGCAGAGGTTTCCAGGAAGCAGGCCAGGGGTCAAACACAGGTAACAGCAGCGGTGGTCAAGCGGGTTCCGGGTCAGGCACAGGTAATCAAGCAGGTACAGGATACAAGGTACTGGATACAAGGTACAGGATACAGGATACTGGATACAGGGACTGGAGCCAGGACTCAGGAAGAGACAACAGACCAGCGATTTGTGGAGAGACGGAGGAAGCCTTTTATAGGCCAGGTAAGTGGTCAGGTGGGATACCCGGACGAGTGCGCATGCGCACTCGCCCTCTGTCAGCGCCGCGTACAGCGGTGAGCCGCACTGGCTGAGCTGCATCCGATACCCAAGCGCCATGGACCCGCGCATGCGCACCCGCTACCCGGCGTACCTGTACTGTTCGCTGAGCCGCTCTACCGCGCGTGCGCATACCCGGAACCCGGCGACGGAGTACGGTATTTCCCTGACAGTGCCCCCCCCTAAGGGCAGCCTCCGGATGCCCAATTCAGGGTGCCTTCGATGGTATTCTCGTATCAATCGGGGGGCATGGATATTTTCAGCTGGTTCCCAGGAGCTGTCTTCAGGGGGATAACCCTCCCATTTGACTAGGTACTGAACCTGCCCTCTTCCTTTACGGGACTCCAGGATCTTCTCGACCTCAAATTTTTCCTCTCCTTGAATGGAGATGGGTGGAGGGAGTGGCATCTGCCTGTCAGGGAAGGAGTTGGCAATTACAGGTTTAAGCAAAGAGGCATGGAATACTGGGTGGATCTTATAGGAACTGGGTAAGTCTAGTTCAAATGCGACTGGGTTGATCACCCTCAACCTCAAAAGGACCGATGAACCTGGGACCGAGTTTCCGGGATGGACAGGGGAGTTTCAAATTAGCAGTTGATAACCAAACTTTTTCACCAACCTTGAACGGTGGACATTCCTTCCTGCCCCGGTTGTACTGTACCTCATAACCTTTTTGCGCTTCCTTCATGGCCTGTTGGATAAGGAGGAAGTTGTCCTGGATATGTTTGACCAGTTCCTGTGCTGCTGGAGTAGAGACGTCTGGAATGGAATCTGGAAGAAAAGAGGGGTGATATCCGTAGTTTGCCCAAAAGGGCGTTTGGTTAATGGCAGAATGTAGGGAGTTATTGTAAGCAAACTCTGCGTAAGGTAACAGGCCTGACCAGTCGTCTTGGGAGTAGGAACAGAAACATCTCAGATATTGCTCAAGAGTCTGATTGGTCCGCTCGGTCTGGCCATTGGTTTGTGGATGGTATGCTGAGGACATGGAAGATTACATTTCTAGAGATTTGCAGAGGTCTCTCCAAAACTTTGAGGTGAACAGTACCCCCCGGTCTGAAGTGATATTGGCTGGTACCCCGTGTAGCCTTACAATTTCCCTGATGAAAATGTCCGTGGTGGAGGCAGGCGAAGGTGTACCCTTCATGGGTAAAAAGTGGGCCATATTTGAGAGGCGATATATCACAACCAGAATCGTGGTGAAGGAATCTGAGGGAGGTAAGTCTACAATAAAGTCCATGGAAATTTCCTTCCATGGACGTTCAGGAACGTGTAGAGGTCTCAGCAGACCCCAGGACTTGATGTTGGACCCCTTATTTCTCTGGCAGGTGTTACAGGAAAGTACGTAATTTTGGCAGTCCTTTCTCCAGCCTGGCCACCAGTAGGACCGACTTACCAAGTCGGCCGTTTTTTGCATTCCAAAATGGCCAGACATTTTGTGGTCGTGGAGGGCCTGCAGAACTTGGAGCCTGACTGGAGGAGGAACAAATATACGGCCTTCTTCTCAAGAAAGGATAACGAGGGAACAGAAAATTGGTTGGAGGCTTGTTTAAGGGCTGCGGTTAGGTCAGGTTGGATGGCATGGAGGAAGTTACGTGCAGACAGAATGGTGGCAGGTTCCTTAGGAGACTCAGTGTTCAAAAACATGCGGGATAAGGCGTCAGCCTTGCCATTCCCTGAGCCGGGACGATAAGTGATGTGAAAGTTAAATCGGGAAAAGAACAAGGCCCAACGGGCCTGTCTGGGTCTTAGGCGTTTAGCTGCCCTAAGGTACTCTAAATTGCGTGATCTGTGAAGATGAGAATGGGTTGGGAGGCTCCTTCCAGCAGATATCTCCATTCTTCTAGCGCGAACTTAATCGCAAGTAATTCCCGGTCGCCTACATCATAATTCTTTTCCGGGGGACTTAATTTTCGGGAGGCGAAGGCGACCGGGTGGAGCAGGGCTTTGGGGCCACTTCTCTGTGACAGAATTGCTCCCGCAGCAGAGTCGGAAGCGTCTACTTCTAGCAATAAGGGAGTTCTGGGTCAGGGTGTTTCAGGATGGGTGCAGATGAAAAGAGTTCCTTGAGTTTTTCAAATGCGCTTTGCGCTTGGGGAGTCCATTGGAATTTGGTATGCTGGCGGGTAAGTTGCGTGATTGGGGACACAATGGCAGAAAACCCCTGAATAAACGTCTATAAAAGTTTGCAAACCCAATAAAGCGTTGAACTGACCTCTTGTCCGTGGGGGCAGGCCATTCCTGGATTGCCTTCACCTTTTGTGGGTCCATCAGAACTCCTCCGGTGGTGATGATGAAGCCCAGGAACTGGATGGTATCCGTCTCAAACTCGCATTTCTCCCCTTTGACATAGAGTCCATGCTTACGTAAGATGAGAAGGACCTTCCGGACATGCTGACGGTGGATTTCTAGTGAGTTGGAGAAAATCAGAATATCGTCAAGGTAAACAATGAGGAAATTATCCAGATACTCACGGAAGATGTCGTTGACAAGATGTTGGAAGGTGGCTGGGGCGTTGCAGAGCCCGAAGGGCATGACCAGGTACTCAAAGTGACCGAATCTTGATCTGAAGGCCGTTTTCCACTCATCCCCAGAACGTATTCTTACCAAGTTGTAGGCCCCACGTAGATCGAGCTTGGTGAAGATTTTGGCAGTCCTGAGCCACTGGAAAAGTTCGGGGATGAGTGGGAGTGGGTACCTGTTCTTGATGGTGATTTTGTTGAGTTCCCTGTAGTCCACACAGGGTCTGAGAGAACAGTCCTTTTTTTCTACAAAGAAGATCCCAGCCTCTGCTGGAGAAGAGGATGGTTGAATGAACCCTTTAGCAAGGTTTTCATCAATATACACCCGCAGGGCTTCTAGTTCGGTCTCCGACAAGGGGAAGATTCTTCCGATGGGGATCTCAGCCCCTGGCAGGAGATCAATTGGACAGTCATATGAACGGTGAGGAGGAAGAACTTCAGCCTTTTTCTCGTTGAAGATGTCCATAAAATCCCGATAGGGTGCTGGAACATGTTGCAGGTCCTTGGAACTGGGTTGCATGGCAAGACAGGTGGGAGGTTTTGAGGTGACGTCCGGGAAACAATGCTGCAGGCAGTAGGGGGAAGAAAACACTACTTCTCTGCTGTGCCAGTCGATCCGAGGGTTGTGGGCCTGCAACCAAGGATAACCCAGGATGATGGGAAACATTGGAGAATTAATTATATTGAAGCGTAAAAGTTCATGGTGCCCTGAATTGGTGTAGGTCAGGATGGGATCGGTCTCCTGGGTCACAGGTCCTGAGCAGGGTGGAGAGCCATTAGCCAACTGAACTTGGAGAGGTTGCTTCTTGGTCTTCAAAGGAAGGTTCAGGTGCCGTGCCAGGGTCAAGTCCATGAAGCAACTGCATGCCTCTGAATCAAGGATGGCTCCCAGCTGGAAGGCCTCTCCCGCCACCTGTAGGGAGAGTGGAACAGTCAAATGAAAATGGGGAACTCCAGTAGTGTGTGAGCTCAAGAGGGACCGGGGAGGACACTTACTGGGTCTCACCGGGCATTTCTGTAGGTAATGACCAGTGCCAGGTTAGCTTGTCGACGATGAAGTCTTTCTTCAGCAGACAGGGGGGACCGTGCCAGGCCCAACTGCATGGGTTCCCCATGGGGGGACGAGCGGGAGTTCCAATAAGGAGCAGGTGCCAAGGGAACCCGGGGCATCATCCAGGTGGGCCGGGGACTTTGGAGCTTCTCTGCCTGTCGTTCCCGCAACCGACGATCAAGTTTAGTGACAAGTTGGCAGAGGTCTGACAGCGTGGTTGGAACTTCTCCCCGGGCCAGTTCGTCCTTTAATACTTCGGAGAGTCCCAAACGGAATTGGTACTTCAGAGCAGAGTCATTCCACTCTGTATCTGCGGCCCATTTGCGAAAATCTACTATATAGTTCTCTACGGGCCTTCTACCCTGGGATAGGGTGTGCAGAGTGGATTCCGCCGTACCTGTGCGTTGGGAGTCCTCATAGAGTGCTGCCATGGCGGAAAAGAAAGTCTCTACAGAATCCAGCTGTGAGCTCTTTTGTTCCATCAAGTGGTGTGCCCAGGATTGGGGTTCATCGGAGAGCAGTGAGATAATGAAACCCACCTTGGTGGATTCCAACTGGAAAGTCCTGGGTTGTAGGGCCAGGTGTAGTAAACAGGCATTCTTAAAAGAGCGAAACTTCTTTCGAGCCCCGGAAAAACGTTCTGGTGTGGGGACCCTTGGATCAGGATGAGGCAAGACGTAAGTAGGGGGAGCACCTCCAGGTGCTTGAGAGGGAGTGGAGGTGCTGGCTACAGGAGGTGATTGGTCCGCTTGATTGGGAGAGAGGGTCAAGTGCTGGAGACCTCCCTCGATCTGGAAGTATCCATCCTGGAGGCGTTGTACAGCCTGAGTAAGGGCTGTCACCTGCTGGCATAAGGCCTCAAGGGGTGAACCAGCTCTGTCGGCCTCGGACATTGGCTGGTCTGTACTGTCACAGGTACTCACCCGGGCCGAAATGCTGAGAGCTGCTCCCCTTGCGACTAGGTGCACGATGCCTCTGGAGTGGATACAGAGGTCACCGGGCACAAAGATGCACGGGTTGCCAGCAGGTGTGTTGCAGGTGGTGTGCAGTAGCGACATTGACCAGGAGAGGCTGATGCTGCACGGGAAGTAGACACCTGGCAGGACCGTGATGCAGCAGAGGATACGTAGGTACCAGATCGTGTACTGGAGGAGGACCCTTAGGTGCATGTGAGAGCAAGAAGTCCAGAACACAGAGCAGAGGGTCAAACACAAGTAACTTCAGAGAGTGTCCAGTAGGCAAGCCGAAGATCAAGCACGGTTAATCAGGCAGAAGAGGTATCCAGTAGCAGGCCAGGGGTGAAGCACAGGTTAGTAGCTCAGAGAATGTCCAGTAAGCAGGCCGAGGGTCAAACACAGGTAATCAGGCAACAGAGGTATCCAGGAAGCAGGCCAGGGGTCAAACACAGGTAAGTAACTCAGAGAATGTCCAGTAAGCAGGCCGAGGGTCAAACACAGGTAATCAGGCAGCAGAGGTATCCAGGAAGCAGGCCGGGGGTCAAACACAGGTAGTAACTCAGAGAATGTCCAGTAAGCAGGCCGAGGGTCAAGCATAGGCAATCAGGCAACAGAGGTATCCAGGAAGCAGGCCAGGGGTCAAACACGGGTAAGCAACTCAGAGAATGTCCAGTAAGCAGGCCGAGGGTCAAACACAGGTAATCATACAGCAGGGGTATCAAGGAAGCAGGCCGGGGGTCAAACACGGGTAAGTAACTCAGAGAATTTCCAGTAAGCAGGCCGAGGGTCAAGCACCGGTAATCAGGCAGTAGAGGTTTCCAGGAAGCAAGCCATGGGGTCAAACACAGGTAACTGCAGCGGTGGTCAAGCGGGTTCCGGGTCAGGCACGGGTAATCAAGCAGGTACAGGATACAAGGAACTGGATACAAGGTACAGGATACAGGATACTGGATACAGGGACTGGAGCCAGGACTCAGGAAGAGACAACAGACCAGCGATTTGTGGAGAGACAGAGGAAGCCTTTTATAGGCCAGGTAAGTGGTCAGGTGGGATACCCGGACGAGTGCGCATGCGCACTCGCCCTCTGTCAGCGCCACGTACAGCGGTGAGCCGCACTGGCTGAGCTGCATCCGATACCTGAGCGCCATGGACCCGCGCATGCGCACCCGCTACCCGGCGTACCTGTACTGTTCGCTGAGCCGCTCTACCGCGCGTGCGTGCGCATACCCGGAACCCGGCGACGGAGTACGGTATTTCCCTGACATTTTAAGGAAAAAAAGTTTTAGGAGGGAAGTTTAGGAAAAAAAAAAAAAAAAACTTACATTTAAGCGTCATTTGCAGCTTGCCCAGCGTCATTGCAGCCATGCCCAGCGTCATTGGAGCCATGCCCAGCGCCATTGCAGCCATGCCCAGCGTCATTGCAGCCATGTCCAGCGTCATTGCAGCCATGCCCAGCGTCATTGCAGCCATGCCCAGCGTCATTGCAGCCATTCCCAGCGTCATTGCAGCCATGCCCAGCGTCATTGCAGCCTTGCCCAGCTTCATTGCAGCCTTGCCCAGGGTCATTGCAGCCATGCCCAGCGTCATTGCAGCCTTGCCCAGCATCATTGCAGCCTTGCCCAGGGTCATTGCAGCCATGCCCAGCGACATTGTACCTTGCCAGCGTCATTGCAGCCATGCCCAGTGACATTTGAAGTCCGGTCCGGGTTTAAATTTCCCACCGCCGAGACTCTCTGTTGCGCGCGCTGCCGAAAAAGACCGAGGCGCGGCCGAAAAAGACCGAAGCGGCCCCGGAAAAGGCAGAGCCGACTGTTCAGCTCCGATCGCGGTCCCGCCTCCCTGCTGTTTCCGGAGCGAGCGCAGGGAGGCGGGACTCCGAGCAGAGCCGAACAGTCTGCTCTGTCTATTCCGGCGCGGCTTCGGGTTTTTTCGGCCGCAATTCGGCCTTTTTCAGCAGCGCTCGCTATTTTTCGGCGTGCTTGCCATTTTTGAATTTTTTTTTTGGGGTATCGGCGTATAACACGCACCCACGACTTTCCCCGATTTTTAGGGGGAAAAAGTGCGTGTTATACGCCGATAAATACGGTATCTTTCAAACCTTGCCTGTTAGTGGGCCCTGAGGACAGGGTTGATGACCACTGGTTTAATGTATTTTTCCACCTCCCTCTAGCTTGTTTGGGAGAAATCTTTTTTTATTGTTGAATTATGTTTTGTGCCATTGTTATAGGTTCACACATCTTCAGAGCGAATTGCACAGGAGTCCTGTGTGTCTTCTAGTCTGGTTTCAGGTTTGAATTCAGTCAAAAATGACGATGAAAAACAAACCTGAAATTGTGAACAGGGGACACACTGGACCTCTGCTGTGAGCCAATCCATACTGCAGTGTGAACCCAGCTGTAAATTTTCAGTTTTGTACCATTTTAGGAATGTTGTGTATTGTTTTCTCAGAGCACTTTTCATCTAATTGATCTGACTACAGAGGACTGCATATATAAAATATCTTCTATTTAACCACTTCACAACCGGCCCATAGCCGAAAAACGGCTACAGGGCGGTTGCTTAACTCTGGGAGGGCGTACTATGACGTCCTCCCAGAATTCCCCTCTTGCGCGCGCACTCGAGAACATCTCTGGACCCGGCGGATCACGGTCACGGTAAACGGCCGCTCATCGCGGGCGTTTACCACGTGATCGCTCCGTCAAATAACGGAGCGATCACATGTAAGCAAACCGGCGTCATTTGATGACGCCGGTTCCTCTCCCCTCCTCTCTATGTACCGATCGGTACAGTGTGAGAGGAGAGGGGGAGGGATCGGTGGCAGCAGTGCTGTGGGCGGGATCTGTAGTGCCCACAGCCTGCTCTGCAGTCACCACCGATCCATCCATCCATGCTCAGCCATCCCTCTATACCCTGCAATACACAGCAATAGCCTGCAGTGTATTGCTGGGTATTGCAGGGTATGGAGGGATGGCTGAGCATGGATGGATGTATACCCAGTAGTACTCTGCGATACTCTGCCATACCCTGCGATACTCTGCCATACCCTGCGATACTCTGCCATACCCTGCAATACCCAACAATACTCTGCCATACTCTGCGATACCCTGCCATTCCTTGCAATACTCTGCGATACTCTGCCATACCCTGCGATACTCTGCCATACCCTGCCATACTCTGACATACCCTGCGATACCATGCAATACCATGCAATACCATGCGATACCATGCGATACCCTGCCATACTCTGCGATGCTCTGCCATACCCAGCTATACTCTGCCATACCCAGCAATACTTTGCCATACCCTGCAATACTCTGCCATACCCTGCCATACCCTGCCATACTCTGCCATACCCTGCCATACTCTGCCATACCCTGCCATACTCTGCCATACCCTGCGATACTCTGCCATACCCTGCGATATTCTGCAATACTCTGCCATACCCAGCAATACTCTGCAATACCCTGCAATACTGTGCAATACCCAGCAATACTCTGCAATACCCAGCGATACTCTGCCATACCCAGCGATACTCTGCCATACCCTGCGATACTCTGCCATACCCTGCGATACTCTGCCATACCCTGCCATACCCTGCCATACCCTGCCATACCATGCTATACCCTGCAATACCCTGCAATACCCTGCAATATTCTGCGATACCATGCGATACCCTGCGATACCATGCAATGCTCGCTACGATCGAAGCCAGGATCGTTTTTTTCTTTTATTTCAGGCTTTCCAGCCTAGAGGTGAGATGTGGGGTCTTATTGACCCCATATCTCACTGTAAAGAGGACCTGTAATGCCATATTCCTATTACAAGGGATGTTTACATTCCTTGTAATAGGAATAAAAGTGATCAAAAAAAATTTTTTGGGGGGGAAAAAAGTGTCAAACTAAAATAAATAAAGTAAAATGAACAATAAAAAAAAAAAAAAAAAAAATGTAAAGCGCCCCTGTCCCCGTGTGCTCGCATGCAGAAGCAAAGGCATACGTAAGTACCGCCCACATATGAAAACGGTGTTCAAACCACACATGTGAGGTATCGCTGTGAATGTTGGAGCGAGAACAATAATTTTGTCCCTTGCCCTCCTCTGTAACTGAAAACATGTAACCAGTAAAACATTTTAAAGCACCGCCTATGGGGATTTTTAAGTAGCAAAGTTTGGCGCCATTCCACGAGCGGCTGCAATTTTGAAGGGTGACATGTTAGGTATCTATTTACTTGGCGTAATTTCATCTTTCACATTATGCAAAAACATTGGGCTAAATTATCAGTTTTGTTTTTTGTAAAGCACAAAACTTTTTTTTCCCAAAAAAAACACGTTCAAAAAAATTGCTGCGCAAGTACCGTGCTAGATAAAAAGTTGCAACCACCGCCATTGTATTCTCTAGGGTCTTTGCTAAAAAAACATATATAATGTTTTGGGGTTCTATGTAATTTTCTAGCAAATAAATTATGATTTTTACATGTAGGAGAGAAATGTCAGAATTGTCCTGGGTGCTCCAGAACGCCTGATGGTGCTCCCTGCATGTTGGGCCTCTGTATGTGGCCACGCTGTGTAAAAGTCTCACACATGTAGTATTGCCATACTCGGGAGTAATAGCAAAATGTGTTTTGGGTTGTAATTTGTGGTATGCATATGCTGTGTGTGAGAAATAACCTGCTAATATGACAATTTTGTGAAAAGGAAAAAAAAAAAAAAAAAAAAAATCTTGATTTTGCAAAGAATTGTGGGAAAAAATTACAACTTCAAAAAACTCACCATGCCTCTTTCCAAATACCTTGGAATGTCTTCTTTCCAAAAAGGGGTCATTTGGGGGGTATTTGTACTTTTATGGCATGTTAGGGTCTCAAGAAATGAGATAGGCCGTCAGTACTTCAGGTGTGATCAATTTTCAGATATTGGCACCATAGCTTTTGGACTCTATAACTTTCACAAAGACCAAAGAATATACCCCAATTTGTACTTATTTTTAGCAAGGATATGTAGCAGTATAAATTTTGGCCAAAATTTATCAAGAAAAATTACAAATTTGCTAAATTTTATAACAGAAACGAAGAAAAATTCATTTTTTTACCGAATTGCAGACTTTTTTCTTTTATAGCGCAAAAAATAAAAAAAACAACGGTGATTAAATACCACCAAAAGAAAGCTCTATTTGTGTGAAAAAAAGTACAAAAATTTCATATGGGTACAGTGTTGTATGACTGAGTAATTGTCATTCAAAATGTGAAAGCACCGAAAGCTGAAAATTGGTCTGGTTATTAAGTGTGTTTAAGTGCCCAGTGGTCAAGTGGTTAAAGTAAAATAATATATTTGTACAAAAAAGTTGGCTATACATTTAAATAAAAAAATAAATGATACAACTTATTTTTGTTTTATGCTTCTTGAACAATGCTACTTTCATGGCTGTGCTTCCAATACTTTTAAGTTTAAATGACTATTGGGACTTTTCTGTGTGTAGTTCTTAAATACTCACACCCAACTCAGGCAAGCATTTGCACCAGTGTTGGTAACATTAATGTGTGACCATTTCAGATAGTTCTTATTACTGCCACTTTAAGAATCTGTTGCTATGATAGCAACCATTTATTTAACATTTTCTGCCATTTCTCAGATTGGTAATTGAGACCAACTCTGAGCTGGCATAGACAGGTACGTGAGTACTCAGAGCGGGCAGTACCTTTGTCGGGAAGCTAGCTGTATGTACACAATATAGTGCTGTCGACTGGGCGATTCTTTGTCCTAAAGCTAAATTTGAAATGGGATAATGGTGGTGTCAAAGCCAAAAAAAGGACAATGCCCACATTTGGGAAATTATTTGTCATTAAATGGGCAGAGTGTGATGAGAACTGAGACTAGTTTCCCATCATGTCTGCAGAGGGCACGTTTGGAAGCAGACATTGGGCTGCATATTAGCTATAGATCCATTTTTTTTTTTTCGTCCTGTGTCTAGCCAATCAAAAGCAAAAATAAAGCTGAAGGTCCCCATCATGCTCCACACACCCCATTACCAAAGTCATTTACTAAAAGCATGCTGAATATGAGAGACTTTTGGAGTTTCCCTGCAACTACATATTAATCTGTGAGGGATAAAAGTGAAGATTTGAACCAGAAATTTTACACATAAAAAAAAAAAAAAACTTCCACACGGGCTCCACTAAGACATTACTGTGAATACACAAAAAACTTTTTTTTAATAGCGCATATTCTAAATACAATGGAAATATCATGTAGCATTTCTCTGTGATAACATTGTACAAATATTTTATTCATCCTAATGGAATACTGTATCATGCTCATATGATTTTGAGTTTGCTACTTTTCAAGAGTATTTCATTATTCTGCAGATAGTGAGGGCTTCTGTCGGCATTGGTTTGCAACTACAAAATGGAACTGTATGCATAGTAATGCCAATTGAAAGCATGCTCAGGCAAGTTTATTTGAGTTGGTTTGCCTAAAAGAGCTAATCCTGCAGACAACGGGGGCATCTTGTGGCCTTTCTAAGTAAGAACAAGCTCTTCTAAACTCTATACACAATAATGGTAATCATTCTACAGAGCATGCTTAGATGCATTCATATGCGTTTTGTAAGAGCTCATTTATCTGCAGACAAGGCACTTTTTTTTTTTGCATTGTTTTTTGCAACTACAAAATCAAATAAACGGTTGTATATTCATAGTTATGCTCCCACGAGTTCTCTTGAGATTGTTTGCTTACAAGAGCTCATCCTGAAGGCAAATGGTGACATCTTGTGGTCATTCTAAGCAACAACAACCTTATGTCAATTATATTCACTATAATGGTAATCTAGAGAGCATGTTCAGAAGCATTCATAGAAGTCTGTAAGAGCTCATTAATCTGCAGACTAGGTGGGCTTCGTTTGTCAAAGTTTTGACACTACAATATCAAATAAAAAGGTGTATTCATAGTAATGACAAGCTAGAGCATGCTCAGATGAGTTCACATGAGATGGTTTGCATACAAGAGCTGATCCTGTAGACAATGGGGACATCTTGTGGCCTTTCTAAGCAACAACAATCTCATGCCAACTATATTCACAGTAATGGTAATCTAGATGGCATGCTCAGAAGCATTCATATGAATTATCAAGTTCAGAAGTAGTCTGCAATGTGGGTTTCTTTTCTCATTTTTTGGACACTACAAAATAAGATAAAATGTCTATTTATAGTAATGGCAAAATGGAGCATGCTTTGATTAGTTCATACAAGTTTGGTAGCTTACACAAGCTCATTCTGCAGACAACGGGGACACTCTGTGGCCTTTCTAAGCAACAGCAATTTCATGTCAACTATATTCACACTAATATTAATCTAGAGAGCATGCTCAGAAGCATTCATATCAATTTTCAAGTTACTAAGAGCTCAGTATTCTGCAGTCAGTGTTTTTTTGTTTTTTTTTTCTATTTTTTGTCACTGCACAATCAAACTGTGTATTTATAGCAATAGCAAAATAGAGCATGCTCAGATGAGTTCATACAAGTTTGTTAGCTTACACAAGCTCATCCTGCAGACAATGTGGATGTCGTGTGGCCTTCCTAAGCAACACAATACTTGTATGGACTACATTCACTCATATAAACTACATTCACAGTAATAGTAATCTAGAGAGCATGCTCACAGGCATGCATCTGAGTCTGCAAGAGCTCAGTGATCTGCAGACAAAGTGGGTTTCATTTGTAATTTTTTTGACATTACAAAATCAAATACAAGTTGTATGCATAGTAATGACAAGCTAGAGCATGCTTAGATGAGTTCACATGAGATTGTTTGCTTATAATAGCTCATCCTGCAGACAATGGGGACATCTTGTGGCCTAAGTAACCTATAAACTATGCAGCTTTAATGGTAATCTAGAGAGCATGCTTAGGAGCATTTATATGAATGAGTTTGTAAACTCATTCTGCAGACAATGGGGATTATTTACTAAAGGCAAATACACTTTGCACTACAAATGCAAACTACACTTGACATTGCACTGAAAGTGCATTTGTAAGTGGAGTCACTGTGGATCCGAGTGGGACATGCAAGGAAAATAAAAAAACAGCATTTTAGCTTGCACATGATTGTATCATAAAATCAGCAGAGCTTCCCCTCATTATACATCTACCCCTCAGATTTACAGCAACAGCCCTCCCATGTGCAATTTCAAGTGCACTTTGCACTTGTATTTTGCACTTGTAGTGCAAAGTGGATTTGCCTTTCATAAATAACCACCAATTTTTTTATTTTATTTTTTGCATTGGTTTGCAACCACAAGATCAAATAAACTGTGTAAATATAGTAGTGGCAAATGATGACAATGGGCAGACAAGTTCATATGATTTTGTTAGTGCATCCTGCAGCCTTTATAAGCAAAAGCATACTCATATAAACTACTTTCATAGTAATCTAAAGCAGTCTTTCTCAAATCCAGTCCTCCCAACAGTTCATGTTTTTACTGTGATGAAATGGCTGTGGTAATTACTAAGCCAGTGAAACTGATCAAATCACCTGTGAAATTAATGGGAAGCCTGAAAACATGCATTTATAGGAGTCTGCAAAGACCACAAAGTGGGCTTCATTTGTCATAATTTTTACACTACATCAACTAAAAAAAAAAGTGTATTCACAGTAATGACAAGCTAGAGCATTCTCAGAGTTCATATGAATTTCTTGGCTTACAAGAGCTCACCCTGCAGAGCTCATCCTGCAGACAATGGGGACATCTTGTGGCCTTTCTAAGTAACAACAAGTTCAGATAAACTCCATTCACAGTAATGTTAATCTAGAGAGCATGCTTTAATGCATTTGTATGACTTTGTAAGAGCTCATTATTCTACAGACAGGCAATGTGAGCTTTTTTTGGCATCGGTTTGTAACTACAAAATAGAATAAACTGAATATTCATACTAATATCAACCTAAGACAATGGGCAGACAACTTCATACACTTTTTTTTTTCAACTCGCAACAGCTCATCCTGCGGACAATAGGGATATCTTGTGGCCTTTTTAAGCAACAACAAGCTCATATAAACTACAGTATATTCACAGTAATGGTGATCTTCTAGAGCATTGATTCTCAAACTATTTTTTTGCCAAGGCACCCTCTAAAATTATGAAGAGTCTTGGGGCACCCCATTTTAAAACATAAAACATCCTTCTAATTGTTTTATATAGCACATTGTCATTTCTCTTCTCCCTCAGTTTTTCTCCATCACTAAGCTAATGTAACCCCCAACTCTTATAGAGAGGGGCAAGCAGAGGATTATTGGTTGTTAGGACACTGGTGGCTAGAAGGTCGTAATGGTGCACAATGAAAACCTGTGGCTTTATTTAACTAAAAGGCAGGCTTGCTCCACCTTCTGGCTTGTATACATCTGTGGTAAATATTTAGGAATTTTGCATGGGTACTCTGGTGGAAAACGGCTGATCTAGAGCGCATACTCAGAAGCATTCATATGAGTTTGTAAGAGCTTATGATTCTGCAGACAACTGTTGGCTTCTTTTGGCTTGCAACTCCAAAATTAAATCTGGTCCAGCTTATGGATGGTCCCCAGATCCAGAAGGGCCCCTTGGAGAAGCACTGCCCAAGGACTCCAGACAAAATAAGTCTTCAGAAGCAGGTGCTTGGCAAGTCTCATTGGGGAGAACTGAAGCCAGGCTCTGAGCGTTAGGTTGGCCTTATTGCATAATGTAATAAATAAGGTTTGAGCAGGGCAGCATCACTTGTTCTAATTAAGAATGTGAAATGACCAGAGGGCCTAGAACATAAAATAAAAAATATATAAAAAAAATGCATAAAATCAATATAGAATATATAATCACACAAATGACAAACTAATCACAAATCAAAAGCCATCAAAAGACCATCTAACACACACATAAAATTATTTTTTAAATATAAACAGATGATATGAAATCAAAGATAATCAAGATCTTTCTCCAGTGCACACAGTCCAAGCCACCGTCTTCCTCTTGACTGTCTGCTTTGGGCTAGAAGGAGGGGGCTTAGGCCCTACCCCTAACAGCTGCCCTGGCCAAGTGTATCAGGCTGGTTGGGTGCACAATATTACCAAAATGGTATAGCTACGCAACACAAGGGATGTCTTATACACTTGAAAGAGTATGTTCATTATGACACCACCATTAAGCAGTGTAAAGTTTGGGGGTTATAGCCCCACACCACCATGTGCAAAGCCATTTAACTTTAAACTAAAAGTGGTTTACTTTTTCTTAAGGCAAGCACAAAGAAATGCAACACACAAAAAGTCTGCTTGTCTACAAAAGCACAAACATAATATAAGGAAACACAGTTCATAAAATGAACTTTACTCCCCAGGCTTAGAACAGCCTCAGTCTGGCTATCTGGCGGCTTCACACAATTGTGCATTACTCCAAACAGGTGTCTATCCCCAACGCCTACTGCTATCACACCTAATACTAATTCCTGTTTTAAGCATTGCTTCCTAGAGGCTCTTGAATCTTTGTAGACTGGAGTCCCTGTAGCCAGGGATGGAGGCCATTTTGTGAGAATACCTAAATAAAAAATATGGCGCACTGGCCTAATGCATTATCCAACCAATTTATTAAAAGATATGAATACAATCATAAAGATGTCTACTCACAAACATACTGGAACTCCCTGCCCCTGCATGTGCAATCAGCCCCTACCCTGTCAGCCATAACTCATTTATACAGGGTTCCCTATCCCACATCCACCTAACAACTGTACCCGAGCCACCCCCATCATCCCCTGCATCTCTTAATTTGTGTACCACCTCCCCCTCCCTTTAGAATGTAAGCACCATGAGCAGGGCCATCCTGTCCCTTCTGTATTGAACTGCATTGTAATTGAGCTTTCCCCCTTTATATGGTAAAGCACTGCATAAACAGTTGTCACTATATACATTTTGTATAATAATAAGTAAAAAACATGCTCATCAGGCCATATGTGCGGCTATCTCTCATTTGTTGCTAGAACCACCAAACCTGGGAGTGGGTGCTCTAACAATACTCCTGTAACAACTTAACATAAACTAATTAACTAATCCCTTTAAGCAGCCGATGTGACTCATCAGGATTTCACTACAGGTCAGGATTTCACTACAGGTCAGACTTGTCACTGAGCTAAACACAGTTGATTATAAATTATCATAATTACCACCACAAGACATTTCATCACAATAGCAGGAGACCACCAGTAACAGACGGACCGTCTCCTACATTGTACAGAGGACAAGGTGATCAGCTCTCTCAATTAACATCTTGAGTTCATGACACTAGCATCTGACAGTGTGTGTCCCAACAGCATGAGACCACACACATTATATATACACATATATACAGCATTGAATCTGACTGGGGTTGGGGTTCTTCACCCTGTGCCCCTTAAAATCCAGGGCCCATAATCAGTTGGCAGGAGGCTCGCATTTAGTCCTCTCAAAAAGCCTGTGTCCTGGC
The DNA here is from genome assembly GCA_028564925.1 of Lithobates sylvaticus. NCBI lineage: Eukaryota > Metazoa > Chordata > Amphibia > Anura > Ranidae > Lithobates > Lithobates sylvaticus. Next base: position 990,645 of record JAQSEC010004143.1, read on the forward strand.
TAGGTCTGTCACATTTCTCCCCTTTCGGCAGGAGACTAACACAGGAGGAGACCCCAGACGGGTTGACTCCGAAGTTAGTCCATAGTTCCAGTCCTCTAATGCCTGTACCCACACAGTATCCCAAACAAATTGTTTCAAACAGAGCACTACTCACCCAGCCAACCTCTGCCTCTCTCAAAGAACATATCTGCCGCTGGGGAGATGCCTGGACTGGCCCTCCTCCTTGGAGTCTTTTTAGCCGCTGGAGAGAAGACAGGGTGACTGGGCTCAGTCTGTCATGCTGTTGGGCATATGGGCCTACTGCCCAGCATCCCTGGGGTATACAGGTGGAAACTGAATTCCCATCCACCTTTACAGGAAATCTGTCCTGTGTCAGTTGAGGGCAGAGGCCAGCAGCGCTCTGTTCCGTTGTCAGCAGTTCAGCTGGGCGTAGGAGCTTCCCTACATCATCTGCTCCAGCTAACTGTTGGGGAGAGAGGCCGACTGCCCCAGCTCCCTGGAACTCTGCAGCTGTTACCGGTGCTGGGCAGAGGTTGGTAGCACTCTGCCCGGTTGCCAGCACTTCTGCTGGTTTTCTGTTAGTGGAGACCACAGGCCCATCCACTGACACCAGATCAAGCTGCAGTTGTGAAGTGCAGATTGCATTCTCTCCTTGGGTCCTGAGCTGCTGCTCGGGAGTGACCACCACCTCCTCACCCTGGGCCTCTAGAACTGCCACAGGTGTGGGACAGAGGTCTTGGACCCTCTGTTCAGTTACCAGATCTTCAGCTGGAGAAGTTTGTTGTAACTCCATAGGTGCTGCTGGCAGAAAACCACATGTCCCTGTCAGTGTTGTGGGAGAAAGGCCGACTACCTCTTCTCTCAAGAAGGGCGAAGCCACTGTTGGTGCTGAGCAGAAGGTAGCAGAGCTCTGCCCCGTTGTCAGCACTTCAGGTTTGGGGACGACAATCTCTGGAGTTTCCACTGCCGATTCTCTGGCATGCTGCTGAACGTGTTCTAGCAGTTTCCTGTATGCCCTTTCCAGATGCTGTTCCTTCCTTAACAAATGGTCCAGATCAGGTTTAAGCTCTGAGACCCCTGCAAGACCGAGCATAGCCTCTTTATATTCTGAGCAGGTCCTCAAGGGTAGGTTCCCTTTCATCGCCAAATACAAAACGATCTGTAAGGCTCTCCCACAGCAATCCAGGGCCTCCAAAGTCATATCCCTCCGGAGAGCATTCTGTTGTCTCCCCTAAATATCCCTGCTCTGCGTGCCATTGCCGAGCCCGATAATGATTGTCCAGCTCTATCTCCTGCTGGACCAGCCTGTCCAACTCAGTCACCCATTGCTCCTGGGGCTGCCAGGAAGGCCATCCGCAATGTCCGTTGGTCACTGGCCCGTTGCTCTTGGGTTGGAAAGCACTTGCCCTGTTTTATACCAGCGAGCTGGAGGGCTCCAATCCAGAGCTCCACCCGAATCTGCTGTCTGAGCTCTAGGTATTCCTCCTCAGACACAGTCCTTGTGTATGCTGCAAGGATGATCCGCAGCAGCCCTGGGAACTCTGATGCCAGGTCCATATCTCCGCTTGGGGTGACCGAAGTCTGCTATCCTGATCTTGGATTCCGGTGGAGGTTTGGATGTCCCACTGCTTGCCAACAATGTGACGGAACGTCCCTACACTCCTCTTGAGTGCGTTTGTCATATATCACTTCCTCCCAGTCTGGATATAGATATCAGATATTCCAACCGCTCCCAAGCACCAAAGGAGACGACACTTGCTTAGTGCTAGCATGGACTGTTTTATTACAAAACCAAACTGACATTTATATACAGTAAAAAATGTAATAAACACCGCGCTAATAAGTGCAAAAATAATGAAATGCCCTAATACCGAAAGTAGTAAGGCTATGGAAATAACATAAAAAATATATATATGAGTAGCAGCAGCAAAAAAAATGTGGATATACACATAAACCAGATAAAACAATAAAAAAGCCGCGCGAATTACACAAATGGGGTGGTAAGTGACCTATACCACAATAGAAAAAATATTGTAAATGAATAAAGTCCAAGGGGTAACAATATAATAAGTGCAGAAAAAAAGTTCGTGAAAAGAATGTTGAAGTGACTTGTCTGATGAAAGTGCCACAATTGATATCAAAGTAAATTGGTGACTTGTGCTGTGATCAACCAAGAACAAACATGCTCCACCACCATTCAAAAAATGCGCTTACCAAAAGGCAAGCTCAATTAAGCCTGCAACTCAACGATGTCCCGGTGGATCCAAATACATTCAGTATTTACTTGGACGGCCTCAATGGGATACGTCAGTATGGAAATATTAATCCTCCAGAATCCAAAGCCCAGACTCATCGATCAGAGTTTATGAAATCATAAAAAACACAGGGAAGCTCCCATAGTGTAAAACCAAACAGAATTAGATGGAGATCTCACCCTCTCTCCTTTCATTATTTTTTGTTATGACACTAGCATCTGACAGTGTGTGTCCCAACAGCATGAGACCACACACATTATATATACACATATATACAGCATTGAATCTGACTGGGGTTGGGGTTCTCCTTCACCCTGTGCCCCTTAAAATCAAGGGCCCATAATCGGTAGGCAGGAGGCTCGCATTTAGTCCTCTCAAAAAGCCTGTGTCCCAGCTAGGTCTGTCACAGGGTGGTTCTTAATGAGACCCCTTGGACTAACATGTTTTGAAGGACTGTCCTTCTTCAGAGCCTACTGTAGTCAGGGGCGGAGGCCCCTTTCCCACCAAAATGTCCCTTTAGGGGCTGAAAAACCTCTTGTTTCAAATACCTCTCTATTAATTCAGAGAGGACTGCAAGACCTCTCCCTAACATGGCTAACCCAGAAATTCCTTACCCAGCTACGGCAAGCCCCCTGAGTACCCACACTCTTCCCTTAAAGGGGTCCTAACTTAAACACTGGCGTCCTGTACGGAGTAAAATGTTGCAAAGCACTTACGCACTTGACTCCAAGCTACTAGTGAGATAATAGAATTCTATACAGCTGTCATTGTCGAACATGAAATCCTCTGTGGCCTTGTGAGTGTGAAGCGCCTCCCTAGATGGAAAGCAGACAGGCAGGATGAATTTTCTCATTGGATGAAGTTTCTCACTGGAGGACCTCAAAGTCTGCATGCCAAACTGGCGGTGCTTTCAAAAAAGAGTTAAGTTACATTGTAAGGGCTGCATCATGGAGAAAGGTGGTGCCTTGTGGGTGCCAAGCTGCCTCCTTTGATGGGAAGCAGGCAAGCAAGCTGTAGCTTCTCATTGGAGGAGTCAGAGTAGCTGTTCATTGTTAGCTTGATGCCCCACTAATAAAAAAAGTGAAACATTCTTACTCAGATGGAAAGTGATTGTGGGAAATGAAGCTCGTGACTACAGGACTGCAATTAACTATTTGTGCCAAGCCAGACATACTATACAAAAAGAGTTAAGTGTAATTTTCAGGCTGTTTCATAGACATAAATATTCCTTGTGAGTGTGAAACTGGCTTTCTAGATGGAAAGAAGCGGATAGGGAGGAGCAAGCTCCTAACTGCAGGACTGCAATTAGATATGCACACCAAGCTGGACATCCTCTAAACAATTAGTTAATGGAAATTTGCAGGCTATTTCCTTTACAAAAATAGTCCTTGTGTGTGTGAAACTGGCTTTCTAGATGGGAAGAAGCAGATAGGCAGGAGGAAGCTCCTGTCAGCAAGGCTGCAATTAGCTATGCGCACCAAGCTGGACATCCTCTAAAAAAATGATTTAATGGAAATTTTCAGGCTATTTCCTGGACAAAAATAGTCCTTGTGAGGGAGTGTGAAACTGCCTTTCTAGATGGGAAAAAGTAGATAGGTAGGATGGAGCTCCTGACTTCAGGACAGCAATTAGTTATGCGCACCAAGCTCCTCTAAAGCATCCTCTAAAAATGAGTTCATCTAAATTTTCAGTCTGTTTCCTGGACACAAATAGTCCTTGTGAGTGAGTGTAAAACTGGCTTTCTAGATTGGAAGAAGCAGATAGGAAGGATGTAGCTCCTAAATGAGGCACTGCAATTAATATCTGAGTGCACACCAAGCTGGAAATCCTCTATAAAATCAGTTAATATAGATTTTCAGGGAAAAAGACCCTTAGGAGGAGGTTGATGAGAGCAGACGTGTGAGATGTGAGCTCCCGCACACGCCCGGACCATGTACAGCGGCGCCAGAAACTCCCCGCCTCCCTGCTTACTGAGCTGAGGATGCCAACTGGGCGGAACGCACTGCCGGAGGGGAGCGATGGCTGCACAGAATAAGCGAGATGAGTAACAGCTGTAACAGCCTCTAGGATTCCCCGCACCCACGGCGTCCCACAGCGTCATCCCCCAGCAGGTAGAGGCTCGCTGAAACAGGGACTCAGCACGGAGCCCACACGGAACCCGCAGCTAGAAACAGCCAAATTAAGGAGGAAACAGCGGGAAGACAGAGTGAGGGGAGCCGCCACACATCAGCGTGATCATCTCTCTACCCCTCTCTACCTCTCCACCCTGGCTCTCGGACCGGCACACTGATCCCTTACCAGAGCAGAGAGCAGTGAAAGTGCTCAGAGGTTCAGGCTCGGGAAACCACAGCTGCTGGACTCCAGGACTTCAAAAGGTACTATCTCTTCATTTCTTTACACAGCCTACTGCTGACATGCATGGAAAGCTGAAGCAAGGTAATGGACTAAGGCAATTAAACTTGCAAGGATAATTAAAACCGGTTAATAATGGCTGCTTGAACTGTTTAAACCTGACATATCCTGCACACTACATATACCTTATGTTTTGAGGCAAAGCAAATTATATTATATATGTACAGGACTGCAAACACATTCAGATGAAACTATCACCCTAATCATAAGTGTACCGAACTTCAGCCGCTGAGCCTGGAGCCTTTTTTTTTTTTTATTGGAAATAAGAGAATTGCGAGTAAGAAGGCATTAAATAAAGCATAACACTGTATGATTTTTAGCAGATAACTTAAGCTAAAGGGTGAAGGCGGGCAGCATAACGGTTTAAACGGTGGCAGCGATTAAAAAGGATCACCATCACAGAGATAACTGCTTAAGCATAAGCACATTCCCCCACTGAAACCCGCCCTCCACAACCCCCCTTTTTCCTATTTTTTTTTTTTTTGGAGGGGAGGGGCCACAAACATAAAAAGCTGACGGTAAAGGAAGAGCAGCCCCAGAACAGTACGCATAGCCCCGTTGGAATGGCCACCCGAAGGCGGGCGGCACAGCAGCCGAGCGGAGGGGGAAGGAATATGACTGCAGGGCTTAGGGCTTATATGACTCCCCAGACCCCACAGTCCCCTCAGAATCCTCAGGGTGGGAGCACAGTAGCGGGACCTAAAAAACAACTAAACAGCTCCCCTGAGGCGGCAAGAAGACAAGGGACGCAGGAGAACGGTGGCAGAGGCTCCCCAGGGCTAACATCATACAAAATACAACCCCACAGTAAACTATCTGTAGGTAGAGGTAGACATCTGTTGGAGGTGAGCCAAGTAGAACCCGGGGCGACATATCAGAGAGAACCAGAGGCAGTGATGGAGCAAGAAGGGAACCTACACACAATATGCACCCCTAAAAACATGAAAGATCATGAAGGGAGGAAGGATATATGTTTAAGCACGGACAGAGGCAAGAAGGAATTTCCCGAGCTGGGATATACTCCCTCGGAGGTAGGAGAAGTAACATTGGAACAACCAGGGGAAGAAGTGCAGGGGAAGCACGGGAACACCCCAAACTATCTCACCCACTGCCCCAATTCCCAAGGTCTTCAATATGCCTTCCCTGATAGGGAAGATACAGACCTACCACAAAGTTTAACAGATAATTTAAACGGAGAACAAAGAGAGGAAGATTTAAGTGGAATGGGGGAGTCAGAAGAGAGGGATATAGGGGGGAAAAAACCCTGGGCGACGGAACCTCTGAAAGAAAAGTTACAAGAGCCAGTGACAAAACAGACAGACGGGAAGATAGGGAGAACGGGCAAAGACCGGGACTCGGAATTCACCGAACTAAGAAATCTGATAAAAGCTCTACCAACAAAATAAGACATACAAGGCCTAATAGCTTCAGTAGACAGGGCATGTAAGCAGTCAGCAGAGGAATTAAAAGAAGAGATAGGGGCGGTGGGCTACCGAGTGGAAAATTTGGAAGCGGAACAGGACGAGATAAAGCTTGCAGCTTCTCGTACAAGGGCTTATTAAGAAACAAGAAGACACAATGAACTTTTACAGAGACCAATTAGATGACTTAGAGAACAGAGATCGCCGCCAGAACATCAGGATAAAAGACCTACCTGAGGCGCATAGTAATAAGGACTTACCCGAAACAGTACAGAGGATCTTTCAACAAATAGTGGGGCTTAATGGGAAGGAGCATATCGAGATAGACAGAGTACACCGCATAACTTACCGGGTTACCCAGACAAGACAGAATAAAGAAAGGCCAAGGGATATAATTTGCAAAATACATAACTACACTGAAAAAGAGAAGATCATGAAGGCAGCACGAGAATTAGCAGTAATTAATTTTGAAGGGGCGGAGATTTCATTATATCCCGATATCACACGTAGGACACTAATTCAGCGTAGGATGGTACGCCCCCTGTTGGAGGCAATGAGAAAAAAATAAATAAGATATCAATGGGGATACCCTTTCTCACTAACAGCAATAAAAGATGGTAAGACTGCGGTGTTACGTACTAAAGACGATTTAATAAAGTTCTGTGAAACACTGGAACTACCTCAAACAGATTTTGAGGACTGGAGAGTCGACACCAAGACTAACACAAAACAACCCCCCACGCAATGGTCTACCGTAACAAAGAGATAATGAGGGGCTGGGGCAACAGGAGCTACTCATGCCCCCCCCTAACCCTTGACCCTTTTTTTTTTTCTCCGCAAGGACTATACAAGAAATTAATGATGGTCTTTATTGTTAGGGGTTTATATAATGCGTGAATATTCTTTCTTCTCTGCTGTTTTTCCCCATTCAAGGGGTAAGGTAATAAAGGAATTAGAGGGGGGTAGGGATGGGGTGAGGGGAGGGAGGGCGAGTGGGAATAAGAAAGGGAGAAAAGGTGTATTATAAGAAGAAGAATAAAAGCAATAGGTCCGGGCGGGGAGGGGGGCTCTAGGATAAGGGCGGGCTAACTTTAGCATTTTCAATACAATTAGGACGGTCCGGTGGCCGGACTTGTAATCCGCAGTATGCGGATAAAAGGTAGGGGGAGGGAAGGGCAAGGGTTGCCTGAGCAGGGGACCCCCTCTATTAGTGGGCCCGGGATAGGGAAAACGGGCCAAGGGGGAAAGGGAATAGGAAGACAGGTTGTGGAACAGAAACTCCCAGAAAGAAAAGAAAAATACCCCAAAGGAAAAGAGATAAACAGAAAAGTGTATTTCAAAGAGAAATCAGAGGATTGATAAGGTGGTGAAAATAATGACATACAATGTGAGAGGGCTGAACTCTCCCAAAAAAAGGGACCGCCTGTGGCACGAGGTGAGTCACCAAGAGGTGGATATAATTTTTCTTCAGGAGACGCACTTCGGGCCAGGACGATCCCCAAACTACCGGAATTCATATATAATCAGTGGTTCCATGATATATCCCCAATAGCGAGAGCCAGAGGAGTATCCATAGCCCTCGGGAAAACCTGCCCCATGAGTATAACCGAGGTGCAGGCGGACCCGGAAGGGAGGTTCATATTCATAAAAGGGACTCTCCTAGGATCAATTTACACGTTGGCATCTATCTACGCACCAAACGTGGGCACGGCAGAATTTTTATTAAAAACATGGAAAAAGTTAGACGGGTTTAAGGAGGGATGTGTGATTCTGGGGGGGGACTATAACATAATTATGGACCCCGACCTAGACACCACATCCCAGAGAATGGGACTACCATTCAAGATATGGAAACGGATGAAAGAATATCTGAAACGAGTGCACTGGGTGGGAGAGCACTCAATGAGGGAAAAAGAGATTACAGTTATTTTTCTAAGACCCACGCAGTGTACTCAAGGTTGGATATCTTGATGGTAGACCAGTATTACCTGGACCATGTACAAGAAGTGAAAATAAGAGCTATAACAATCTCAGATCACGCCCCAGTAGTTATGAGGTTTCGACCGATATCCGGAGGTCAGAAGGAAAGAATCTGGAGATTAAACGAATCATTATTAGATGACAATCAGATATCGGAAGAAATAGAAAATAAACTGGTGGGCTATTTTGAAGAAAATAGATCAGGGGAAACATCAGAACAAGTAAGATGGGACGCCCATAAAGCAGTGGTAAGAGGAGTTTTAATAGCCCAGGGAATCAGGAAAAAGAAAGAAAAAAAAGGAGTTGGAGGAACTAACTATAAAGATACATAAAATGGAACAGAAACATAAAAGCAGTATGAAACCGGAAGAGGCCAGACAGCTGGAAAAATACAGACTAGAATATAATTTGTACCTGGACAGGAAAACGCAAAATAAATACAGATATGCGGCGCATAAATTCTATGAAAGCGGGAATAAATGTGTCAAGTTACTGGCCAACCAACTTAAAAAGCAACAAGAAATCTCCCATGTACATGGTATCCAATCCAGGGACAAATTAATAATAGACACTAAATCGATAGCAAAAGAATTTGAAAACTATTATAAAAAACTATACAACATAAAAATGGAAGGGGGAGACAGGGATAAGAAGGAACAAGCTGAAAGAATTAGGGAATATATCAGAGAGTCTTCCCTGCCGAACTTGGCACGAGAAGTGGTAGAGGGGATGGAAGTGCAGATAACTGAGGAAGAGGTAAAAAACACAATAGAAAGTCTCCCTAATGGTAAGAGCCCAGGCTCTGATGGGCTGACGAGTGCATACTATAAAAAATTTAAAAACATATTGGTAACACCGTTAAGCGAATACCTTAATCAGATAACAGTCAACCAGAAAATGTCTCCAGAATCCCTGACAGCCTTCTTGACAGTAATCCCAAAACAAGGAAAAGATCTGAAACATTGCTCTAACTACAGACCCATCTCCCTGTTGAACACAGACACGAAACTGTTAGCAAAGATCTTAGCAAACAGACTACAAGAAAAAATAATACGGGTGGTGCATCCCAATCAGACAGGCTTTATGGTAGGGAGAGAAGCTAAAGATAACACTATAAGAGCTATACACCTGCTACATTGGATGCAAAATGGCCCCAAAAAGAGCCCAAGAGTTATTCTGTCAATGGATGCCGAAAAGGCCTTTGACAGAGTGAACTGGGGCTTTATGCTAGAGGTGTTAAGGGAAATGGGACTGGGAGAGCGGATGATGGGATGGGTGACCGCACTATATACCGGACCAAGAGCACGGGTTAAAGTAAACGGGGCACTATCAGAAGGATTTGAAATTACAAATGGAACAAGACAGGGCTGCCCACTGTCCCCCTTACTCTTCTCATTGGTATTAGAACCTTTCCTGTGTAAAATAAGGGAGAACAGGAGGATAAAAGGAGTAGAAATAGGCATTAAGGAATACAAGGTCTCAGAATACGCTGATGATCTACTGTTCTTCCTGTCAGACCCACAAGAGTCAGTGAGAGAAGTAATGGGGGAGGTGAGGAGATTCGGAAATCTTTCAAATTTTAAGATCAATATAGAGAAATCAATAATATTACCCATATACTTATCCAAAGACCTGAGATCAAAAATTCAAACTAATTACCCATTTAAGTGGGAAGAAAAATCACTGTTTTATCTGGGAGTACATATTTCAGCAGACGTAAAAACAATGTTCGAACAAAACTATAGCCCTCTGTTAGTAAAGATAGAAGAAGACCTGAAAAATGGAAAGGAAAGATAATAACTTTATTCGGTAGAATAAATACGATAAAAATGAATATAGTGCCTAGGCTCCTATACGTCCTATATACACTACCAATCCCAATACCCAAATTTTTTTTTAAAAAAATACGGAAAATATTTACTGCCTTCATATGGGAAAACGGGAGAGCAAGGCTAGCACATAAGATCTTATGTAGGAACAAGGGAGAAGGAGGGGTAGGCCTACCGGATATGTTAAAATATTATAGAGCAATGACACTAGTTAGAATCCTGAACTGGTGTCATGATCAGGATAACAAAGCATGGGTGCTGCTGGAAAAGAATCTGGCTGGCAGAGACTTAGCAGGGGCACCATGGATACCAACTAAAGATAGGGGGCTATCGGAATGGACATCACCATTAACGAAGAACACGCTGTCGGTATGGGACAGAATGAATAAAACGGGAAGATATGCCCCGAAAATATCACCCTTAGCCCCATTGGGTGGGTACCCATGGTTCCCTCCAGGCGAGGAAAAAGGAGCGTTAGGACCCTGGGAAATAGAAGGAAACACGATGAGTTTAAAATATGCCCCGGAAGGGGTTATCCTGTCACAGAGGGACTTAGAACTAAGGTATGGAAGCACGAGCTGGACGGGCTGAAGGTATAATCAAACGAAACAGTTTTACAAGAAAATAGATAAACAAATCCGATCACAGGATTCCTTAACGGTGTTCGAGAAAATGTGTATAGATATACCAAAGCCCAACCATCTATTATCCCAGATGTATAAAATAGTACTCAGTGAGGAAGAAAATACAATACCATACTTTATAAGGGAATGGGAAAGAGAACTAGGGTACAAATTCACGACACTACAAATAAAAAAGGTAATAGAAGCCACCTACTCTTCGTCAACAAGCTCAGCCACACAGGAAATGTCATATAAATTTTTAACCAGATGGCATAGAACCCCTGCCCGATTGGCACAAATATACCCAACCGCAGAGAGCTCCTTTTGGAGAGGATGCGGAGAGAAGGGAACTCACCTCCATATATGGTGGACCTGCCCTGAGATAAAGAAATATTGGTGTGAAATTGCCCCATGGATCAGGAAAATGGAAAAAGAGAGGACTGAGATGAAACCAGAATACTACCTGTTCCATGGGGCTATGAACACCAAAGCAGTATACAAAGAAAATATGATACAGCACTTACTGAACGCAGCCAAGAAACTAATACCAAGAAATTGGAAACAGAGAAAGATACATAAAATGGAACAGAAACATAAAAGTTATGAATCCGGAAGAGGCAACAGCTGGAAAAAACATACTAGAATATAATTTGTACCTGACAGAAAACGGAAAATATTACTGCCTTCATTGGGAAAACGGGAGAGCAAGACTAGCACCTAAGATCTTAGTAGGAACAAGAAATTTTCCCATTACATGGTATCCAATCCAGGGACAAATTATAATAGCACTAAATCGATAGCAAAAGAATTTGAAAACTATTATAAAAACTATACAACATAAAAATGGAAGGGGGAGACAGGGATAGAAGGAACAGCTGAAGAATTGGAATATATCAGAGAGTCTTCCCTGCCAAACTTGCACGAAAGGGTAAGGGGGGGGGCCCCGAAAATATCACCCTTAGCCCCATTGGGTGGGTACCCATGGTTCCCTCCAGGCGAGGAAAAAGGAGCGTTAGGACCCTGGGAAATAGAAGGAAACACGATGAGTTTAAAATATGCCCCGGAAGGGGTTATCCTGTCACAGAGGGACTTAGAACTAAAGTATGGAAGCACGAGCTGGACGGGCTGCAGGTATAACCAAATGAAACAGTTTTACAAAAAAATAGATAAACAAATCCGATCACAGGATTCCTTAACGGTGTTCGAGAAAATGTGTATAGATATACCAAAGCCCAACCATCTATTATCCCAGATGTATAAAATAGTACTCAGTGAGGAAGAAAATACAATACCATACTTTATAAGGGAATGGGAAAGAGAACTAGGGTACAAATTCACGACACTACAAATAAAAAAGGTAATAGAAGCCACCTACTCTTCGTCAACAAGCTCAGCCACACAGGAAATGTCATATACATTTTTAACCAGATGGCATAGAACCCCGGCCCGATTGGCACAAATATACCCAACTGCAGAGAACTCCTGTTGGAGAGGATGCGGAGAGAAGGGAACTCACCTCCATATATGGTGGACCTGCCCTGAGATAAAGAAATACTGGTGTGAAATAGCCCCATGGATCAGGAAAATGGAAAAAGAGAGGACTAAGATGAAACCAGAATATTACCTGTTCCATGGGGCTATGAACACCAAGGCAGTATACAAAGAAAATATGATACAGCATTTACTGAATGCAGCCTAGAAACTAATACCAAGAAATTGGAAACAGAGAGGGAGGTTCATATTCATAAAAGGGACTCTCCTGGGATCAATTTACACGTTGGCATCTATCTACGCACCAAACGTGGGCACGGCAGAATTTTTATTAAAAACATGGAAAAAGTTAGACGGGTTTAAGGAGGGATGTGTGATTCTGGGGGGGGACTATAACATAATTATGGACCCCGACCTAGACACCACATCCAAGAGAACGGGACTACCATTCAAGATATGGAAACGGATGAAAGAATATCTGAAACGAGTGCACTGGGTGGATATCTGGAGAGCACTCAATGAGGGGAAAAAGAGATTACAGTTATTTTTCTAAAACCCACGCAGTGTACTCAAGGTTGGATATCTTGATGGTAGACCAGTATTACCTGGACCACGTACAAGAAGTGAAAATAAGAGCTATAACAATCTCAGATCACGCCCCAGTAGTTATGAGGTTTCGACCGATATCTGGAGGTCAGAAGGAAAGAATCTGGAGATTAAACGAATCATTATTAGATGACAATCAGATATCGGAAGAAATAGAAAATAAACTGGTGGGCTATTTTGAAGAAAATAGATCAGGGGAAACATCAGAACAAGTAAGATGGGACGCCCATAAAGCAGTGGTAAGAGGAGTTCTAATAGCCCAGGGAATCAGGAAAAAGAAAGAAAAAAAAAAGGAGTTGGAGGAACTAACTAGAAAGATACATAAAATGGAACAGAAACATAAAAGCAGTATGAACCCGGAAGAGGCCAGACAGCTGGAAAAATACAGACTAGAATATAATTTGTACCTGGACAGGAAAACGCAAAATAAATACAGATATGCGGCGCATAAATTCTATGAAAGCGGGAATAAATGTGGCAAGTTACTGGCCAACCAACTTAAAAAGCAACAAGAAATTTCCCATGTACATGGTATCCAATCCAGGGACAAATTAATAATAGACACTAAATCGATAGCAAAAGAATTTGAAAACTATTATAAAAAACTATACAACATAAAAATGGAAGGGGGAGACAGGGATAAGAAGGAACAAGCTGAAAGAATTAGGGAATATATCAGAGAGTCTTCCCTGCCAAACTTGGCACGAGAAGTGGTAGAGGGGATGGAAGTGCAGATAACTGAGGAAGAGGTAAAAAACACAATAGAAAGTCTCCCTAATGGTAAGAGCCCAGGCCCTGATGGGCTGACGAGTGCATACTATAAAAAATTTAAAAACATATTGGTAACACCGTTAAGCGAATACCTTAATCAGATAACAGTCAACCAGAAAATGTCCCCAGAATCCCTGACAGCCTTCTTGACAGTAATCCCAAAACAAGGAAAAGATCTGAAACATTGCTCTAACTACAGACCCATCTCCCTGTTGAACACAGACACGAAACTGTTAGCAAAGATCTTAGCAAACAGACTACAAGAAAAAATAATACGGGTGGTGCATCCCGATCAGACAGGCTTTATGGTAGGGAGAGAAGCTAAAGACAACACTATAAGAGCTATACACCTGCTACATTGGATGCAAAATGGCCCCCAAAAGAGCCCAAGAGTTATTCTGTCAATGGATGCCGAAAAGGCCTTTGACAGAGTGAACTGGGGCTTTATGCTAGAGGTATTAAGGGAAATGGGACTGGGAGAGCGGATGATGGGATGGGTGACCGCACTATATACCGGACCAAGAGCACGGGTTAAAGTAAACGGGGCACTATCAGAAGGATTTGAAATTACAAACGGAACAAGACAGGGATGCCCACTGTCCCCCTTACTCTTCTCATTGGTATTAGAACCTTTCCTGTGTAAAATAAGGGAGAACAGGAGGATAAAAGGAGTAGAAATAGGCATTAAGGAATACAAGGTCTCAGCATACGCTGATGATCTACTGTTCTACCTGTCAGACCCACAAGAGTCAGTGAGAGAAGTAATGGGGGAGGTGAGGAGATTCGGAAATCTTTCAAATTTTAAGATCAATATAGAGAAATCAATAATATTACCCATATACTTATCCAAAGACCTGAGATCAAAAATTCAAACTAATTACCCATTTAAGTGGGAAGAAAAATCACTGTTTTATCTGGGAGTACATATTTCAGCAGACGTAAAAACAATGTTCGAACAAAACTATAGCCCTCTGTTAGTAAAGATAGAAGAAGACCTGAAAAATGGAAAGGAAAGATAATAACTTTATTCGGTAGAATAAATACGATAAAAATGAATATAGTGCCTAGGCTCCTATACGTCCTATATACACTACCAATCCCAATACCCAAATTTTTTTTTAAAAAAAATACGGAAAATATTTACTGCCTTCATATGGGAAAACGGGAGAGCAAGACTAGCACATAAGATCTTATGTAGGAACAAGGGAGAAGGAGGGGTAGGCCTACCGGATATGTTAAAATATTATAGAGCAATGACACTAGTTAGAATCCTGAACTGGTGTCATGATCAGGATAACAAAGCATGGGTGCTGCTGGAAAAGAATCTGGCTGGCAGAGATTTAGCAGGGGCACCATGGATACCAACTAAAGATAGGGGGCTATCGGAATGGACATCACCATTAACGAAGAACACTCTGTCGGTATGGGACAGAATGAATAAAACGGGAAGATATGCCCCGAAAATATCACCCTTAGCCCCATTGGGTGGGTACCCATGGTTCCCTCCAGGCGAGGAAAAAGGAGCGTTAGGACCCTGGGAAATAGAAGGAAACACGATGAGTTTAAAATATGCCCCGGAAGGGGTTATCCTGTCACAGAGGGACTTAGAACTAAAGTATGGAAGCACGAGCTGGACGGGCTGCAGGTATAACCAAATGAAACAGTTTTACAAAAAAATAGATAAACAAATCCGATCACAGGATTCCTTAACGGTGTTCGAGAAAATGTGTATAGATATACCAAAGCCCAACCATCTATTATCCCAGATGTATAAAATAGTACTCAGTGAGGAAGAAAATACAATACCATACTTTATAAGGGAATGGGAAAGAGAACTAGGGTACAAATTCACGACACTACAAATAAAAAAGGTAATAGAAGCCACCTACTCTTTGTCAACAAGCTCAGCCACACAGGAAATGTCATATACATTTTTAACCAGATGGCATAGAACCCCGGCCCGATTGGCACAAATATACCCAACTGCAGAGAACTCCTGTTGGAGAGGATGCGGAGAGAAGGGAACTCACCTCCATATATGGTGGACCTGCCCTGAGATAAAGAAATACTGGTGTGAAATAGCCCCATGGATCAGGAAAATGGAAAAAGAGAGGACTAAGATGAAACCAGAATATTACCTGTTCCATGGGGCTATGAACACCAAGGCAGTATACAAAGAAAATATGATACAGCATTTACTGAATGCAGCCAAGAAACGAATACCAAGAAATTGGAAACAGAGAGGGAGGTTCATATTCATAAAAGGGACTCTCCTGGGATCAATTTACACGTTGGCATCTATCTACGCACCAAACGTGGGCACGGCAGAATTTTTATTAAAAACATGGAAAAAGTTAGACGGGTTTAAGGAGGGATGTGTGATTCTGGGGGGGGACTATAACATAATTATGGACCCCGACCTAGACACCACATCCAAGAGAACGGGACTACCATTCAAGATATGGAAACGGATGAAAGAATATCTGAAACGAGTGCACTGGGTGGATATCTGGAGAGCACTCAATGAGGGGAAAAAGAGATTACAGTTATTTTTCTAAGACCCACGCAGTGTACTCAAGGTTGGATATCTTGATGGTAGACCAGTATTACCTGGACCATGTACAAGAAGTGAAAATAAGAGCTATAACAATCTCAGATCACGCCCCAGTAGTTATGAGGTTTCGACCGATATCCGGAGGTCAGAAGGAAAGAATCTGGAGATTAAACGAATCATTATTAGATGACAATCAGATATCGGAAGAAATAGAAAATAAACTGGTGGGCTATTTTGAAGAAAATAGATCAGGGGAAACATCAGAACAAGTAAGATGGGACGCCCATAAAGCAGTGGTAAGAGGAGTTTTAATAGCCCAGGGAATCAGGAAAAAGAAAGAAAAAAAAAGGAGTTGGAGGAACTAACTAGAAAGATACATAAAATGGAACAGAAACATAAAAGTAGTATGAATCCGGAAGAGGCCAGACAGCTGGAAAAATACAGACTAGAATATAATTTGTACCTGGACAGGAAAACGCAAAATAAATACAGATATGCGGCGCATAAATTCTATGAAAGCGGGAATAAATGTGGCAAGTTACTGGCCAACCAACTTAAAAAGCAACAAGAAATTTCCCATGTACATGGTATCCAATCCAGGGACAAATTAATAATAGACACTAAATCGATAGCAAAAGAATTTGAAAACTATTATAAAAAACTATACAACATAAAAATGGAAGGGGGAGACAGGGATAAGAAGGAACAAGCTGAAAGAATTAGGGAATATATCAGAGAGTCTTCCCTGCCAAACTTGGCACGAGAAGTGGTAGAGGGGATGGAAGTGCAGATAACTGAGGAAGAGGTAAAAAACACAATAGAAAGTCTCCCTAATGGTAAGAGCCCAGGCCCTGATGGGCTGACGAGTGCATACTATAAAAAATTTAAAAACATATTGGTAACACCGTTAAGCGAATACCTTAATCAGATAACAGTCAACCAGAAAATGTCCCCAGAATCCCTGACAGCCTTCTTGACAGTAATCCCAAAACAAGGAAAAGATCTGAAACATTGCTCTAACTACAGACCCATCTCCCTGTTGAACACAGACACGAAACTGTTAGCAAAGATCTTAGCAAACAGACTACAAGAAAAAATAATACGGGTGGTGCATCCCGATCAGACAGGCTTTATGGTAGGGAGAGAAGCTAAAGACAACACTATAAGAGCTATACACCTGCTACATTGGATGCAAAATGGCCCCCAAAAGAGCCCAAGAGTTATTCTGTCAATGGATGCCGAAAAGGCCTTTGACAGAGTGAACTGGGGCTTTATGCTAGAGGTATTAAGGGAAATGGGACTGGGAGAGCGGATGATGGGATGGGTGACCGCACTATATACCGGACCAAGAGCACGGGTTAAAGTAAACGGGGCACTATCAGAAGGATTTGAAATTACAAACGGAACAAGACAGGGATGCCCACTGTCCCCCTTACTCTTCTCATTGGTATTAGAACCTTTCCTGTGTAAAATAAGGGAGAACAGGAGGATAAAAGGAGTAGAAATAGGCATTAAGGAATACAAGGTCTCAGCATACGCTGATGATCTACTGTTCTACCTGTCAGACCCACAAGAGTCAGTGAGAGAAGTAATGGGGGAGGTGAGGAGATTCGGAAATCTTTCAAATTTTAAGATCAATATAGAGAAATCAATAATATTACCCATATACTTATCCAAAGACCTGAGATCAAAAATTCAAACTAATTACCCATTTAAGTGGGAAGAAAAATCCCTGTTTTATCTGGGAGTACATATTTCAGCAGACGTAAAAACAATGTTCGAACAAAACTATAGCCCTCTGTTAGTAAAGATAGAAGAAGACCTGAAAAATGGAAAGGAAAGATAATAACTTTATTCGGTAGAATAAATACGATAAAAATGAATATAGTGCCTAGGCTCCTATACGTCCTATATACACTACCAATCCCAATACCCAATTTTTTTTTTAAAAAAATACGGAAAATATTTACTGCCTTCATATGGGAAAACGGGAGAGCAAGACTAGCACATAAGATCTTATGTAGGAACAAGGGAGAAGGAGGGGTAGGCCTACCGGATATGTTAAAATATTATAGAGCAATGACACTAGTTAGAATCCTGAACTGGTGTCATGATCAGGATAACAAAGCATGGGTGCTGCTGGAAAAGAATCTGGCTGGCAGAGATTTAGCAGGGGCACCATGGATACCAACTAAAGATAGGGGGCTATCGGAATGGACATCACCATTAACGAAGAACACTCTGTCGGTATGGGACAGAATGAATAAAACGGGAAGATATGCCCCGAAAATATCACCCTTAGCCCCATTGGGTGGGTACCCATGGTTCCCTCCAGGCGAGGAAAAAGGAGCGTTAGGACCCTGGGAAATAGAAGGAAACACGATGAGTTTAAAATATGCCCCGGAAGGGGTTATCCTGTCACAGAGGGACTTAGAACTAAAGTATGGAAGCACGAGCTGGACGGGCTGCAGGTATAACCAAATGAAACAGTTTTACAAAAAAATAGATAAACAAATCCGATCACAGGATTCCTTAACGGTGTTCGAGAAAATGTGTATAGATATACCAAAGCCCAACCATCTATTATCCCAGATGTATAAAATAGTACTCAGTGAGGAAGAAAATACAATACCATACTTTATAAGGGAATGGGAAAGAGAACTAGGGTACAAATTCACGACACTACAAATAAAAAAGGTAATAGAAGCCACCTACTCTTCGTCAACAAGCTCAGCCACACAGGAAATGTCATATACATTTTTAACCAGATGGCATAGAACCCCGGCCCGATTGGCACAAATATACCCAACTGCAGAGAACTCCTGTTGGAGAGGATGCGGAGAGAAGGGAACTCACCTCTATATATGGTGGACCTGCCCTGAGATAAAGAAATACTGGTGTGAAATAGCCCCATGGATCAGGAAAATGGAAAAAGAGAGGACTAAGATGAAACCAGAATATTACCTGTTCCATGGGGCTATGAACACCAAGGCAGTATACAAAGAAAATATGATACAGCATTTACTGAATGCAGCCAAGAAACTAATACCAAGAAATTGGAAACAGAGAGGGAGGTTCATATTCATAAAAGGGACTCTCCTGGGATCAATTTACACGTTGGCATCTATCTACGCACCAAACGTGGGCACGGCAGAATTTTTATTAAAAACATGGAAAAAGTTAGACGGGTTTAAGGAGGGATGTGTGATTCTGGGGGGGGGACTATAACATAATTATGGACCCCGACCTAGACACCACATCCAAGAGAACGGGACTACCATTCAAGATATGGAAACGGATGAAAGAATATCTGAAACGAGTGCACTGGGTGGATATCTGGAGAGCACTCAATGAGGGGAAAAAGAGATTACAGTTATTTTTCTAAGACCCACGCAGTGTACTCAAGGTTGGATATCTTGATGGTAGACCAGTATTACCTGGACCATGTACAAGAAGTGAAAATAAGAGCTATAACAATCTCAGATCACGCCCCAGTAGTTATGAGGTTTCGACCGATATCTGGAGGTCAGAAGGAAAGAATCTGGAGATTAAACGAATCATTATTAGATGACAATCAGATATCGGAAGAAATAGAAAATAAACTGGTGGGCTATTTTGAAGAAAATAGATCAGGGGAAACATCAGAACAAGTAAGATGGGACGCCCATAAAGCAGTGGTAAGAGGAGTTTTAATAGCCCAGGGAATCAGGAAAAAGAAAGAAAAAAAAAGGAGTTGGAGGAACTAACTAGAAAGATACATAAAATGGAACAGAAACATAAAAGTAGTATGAATCCGGAAGAGGCCAGACAGCTGGAAAAATACAGACTAGAATATAATTTGTACCTGGACAGGAAAACGCAAAATAAATACAGATATGCGGCGCATAAATTCTATGAAAGCGGGAATAAATGTGGCAAGTTACTGGCCAACCAACTTAAAAAGCAACAAGAAATTTCCCATGTACATGGTATCCAATCCAGGGACAAATTAATAATAGACACTAAATCGATAGCAAAAGAATTTGAAAACTATTATAAAAAACTATACAACATAAAAATGGAAGGGGGAGACAGGGATAAGAAGGAACAAGCTGAAAGAATTAGGGAATATATCAGAGAGTCTTCCCTGCCAAACTTGGCACGAGAAGTGGTAGAGGGGATGGAAGTGCAGATAACTGAGGAAGAGGTAAAAAACACAATAGAAAGTCTCCCTAATGGTAAGAGCCCAGGCCCTGATGGGCTGACGAGTGCATACTATAAAAAATTTAAAAACATATTGGTAACACCGTTAAGCGAATACCTTAATCAGATAACAGTCAACCAGAAAATGTCCCCAGAATCCCTGACAGCCTTCTTGACAGTAATCCCAAAACAAGGAAAAGATCTGAAACATTGCTCTAACTACAGACCCATCTCCCTGTTGAACACAGACACGAAACTGTTAGCAAAGATCTTAGCAAACAGACTACAAGAAAAAATAATACGGGTGGTGCATCCCGATCAGACAGGCTTTATGGTAGGGAGAGAAGCTAAAGACAACACTATAAGAGCTATACACCTGCTACATTGGATGCAAAATGGCCCCCAAAAGAGCCCAAGAGTTATTCTGTCAATGGATGCCGAAAAGGCCTTTGACAGAGTGAACTGGGGCTTTATGCTAGAGGTATTAAGGGAAATGGGACTGGGAGAGCGGATGATGGGATGGGTGACCGCACTATATACCGGACCAAGAGCACGGGTTAAAGTAAACGGGGCACTATCAGAAGGATTTGAAATTACAAACGGAACAAGACAGGGATGCCCACTGTCCCCCTTACTCTTCTCATTGGTATTAGAACCTTTCCTGTGTAAAATAAGGGAGAACAGGAGGATAAAAGGAGTAGAAATAGGCATTAAGGAATACAAGGTCTCAGCATACGCTGATGATCTACTGTTCTACCTGTCAGACCCACAAGAGTCAGTGAGAGAAGTAATGGGGGAGGTGAGGAGATTCGGAAATCTTTCAAATTTTAAGATCAATATAGAGAAATCAATAATATTACCCATATACTTATCCAAAGACCTGAGATCAAAAATTCAAACTAATTACCCATTTAAGTGGGAAGAAAAATCACTGTTTTATCTGGGAGTACATATTTCAGCAGACGTAAAAACAATGTTCGAACAAAACTATAGCCCTCTGTTAGTAAAGATAGAAGAAGACCTGAAAAATGGAAAGGAAAGATAATAACTTTATTCGGTAGAATAAATACGATAGAAATGAATATAGTGCCTAGGCTCCTATACGTCCTATATACACTACCAATCCCAATACCCAAATTTTTTTAAAAAAAAATACGGAAAATATTTACTGCCTTCATATGGGAAAACGGGAGAGCAAGACTAGCACATAAGATCTTATGTAGGAACAAGGGAGAAGGAGGGGTAGGCCTACCGGATATGTTAAAATATTATAGAGCAATGACACTAGTTAGAATCCTGAACTGGTGTCATGATCAGGATAACAAAGCATGGGTGCTGCTGGAAAAGAATCTGGCTGGCAGAGATTTAGCAGGGGCACCATGGATACCAACTAAAGATAGGGGGCTATCGGAATGGACATCACCATTAACGAAGAACACTCTGTCGGTATGGGACAGAATGAATAAAACGGGAAGATATGCCCCGAAAATATCACCCTTAGCCCCATTGGGTGGGTACCCATGGTTCCCTCCAGGCGAGGAAAAAGGAGCGTTAGGACCCTGGGAAATAGAAGGAAACACGATGAGTTTAAAATATGCCCCGGAAGGGGTTATCCTGTCACAGAGGGACTTAGAACTAAGGTATGGAAGCACGAGCTGGACGGGCTGCAGGTATAACCAAATGAAACAGTTTTACAAAAAAATAGATAAACAAATCCGATCACAGGATTCCTTAACGGTGTTCGAGAAAATGTGTATAGATATACCAAAGCCCAACCATCTATTATCCCAGATGTATAAAATAGTACTCAGTGAGGAAGAAAATACAATACCATACTTTATAAGGGAATGGGAAAGAGAACTAGGGTACAAATTCACGACACTACAAATAAAAAAGGTAATAGAAGCCACCTACTCTTCGTCAACAAGCTCAGCCACACAGGAAATGTCATATACATTTTTAACCAGATGGCATAGAACCCCGGCCCGATTGGCACAAATATACCCAACTGCAGAGAACTCCTGTTGGAGAGGATACGGAGAGAAGGGAACTCACCTCCATATATGGTGAACCTGCCCTGAGATAAAGAAATACTGGTGTGAAATAGCCCCATGGATCAGGAAAATGGAAAAAGAGAGGACTAAGATGAAACCAGAATATTACCTGTTCCATGGGGCTATGAACACCAAGGCAGTATACAAAGAAAATATGATACAGCATTTACTGAATGCAGCCAAGAAACTAATACCAAGAAATTGGAAACAGATCAAGGTCCCAACACTGGAGGATTGGAAAAGAGAGGTAGATAAAATGCAAGAGGCAGAAAGATGGGTATATAAAACGAGAAATAAACAAGAGAAATATGATGCAATCTGGAAGGGATGGGAAGAACTGGCCAAGGAAATAGAAATTGAAATACAAGCTAGGAAAAACGAAGGGGACTGAAGTAAACAGACGGGAAGGAGACCACAACCTGG
The DNA here is from genome assembly GCA_028564925.1 of Lithobates sylvaticus. NCBI lineage: Eukaryota > Metazoa > Chordata > Amphibia > Anura > Ranidae > Lithobates > Lithobates sylvaticus. The sequence goes on from JAQSEC010004143.1 coordinate 1,013,246, forward strand.
GCAACCTATTTGGGGAATGTATAAGTATGTTCTTCTGCTTTTTGTTTTTAAAAAATAGCAATGTATAAGGAAATGCTGAATACAAATTTGATGGTTGCTTGTTGTGGAGGGAGAGGGGCGCTCTCGGCGGCCATGGACCATTGGGATGAGGAACAAATTAAAACCTTTTAAATGTTTTCCTTTTTTTTTTTTTTTTTTTTCACAAACATACAGTGGTGTGAAAAATTGTTTGCCCCCTTCCTCATTTCCTGTTCCTTTGCATGTTTGTCACACTTAAGTGTTTCGGAACATCAAACCAATTTAAACAATAGTCAAGGACAACACAAGTAAACACAAAATGCAATTTGTAAATGAAGGTGTTTATTATTAAAGGTGAAAAAAAATCCAAACCATCATGGCCCTGTGTGAAAAAGTGATTGCCCCCTAAACCTAATAACTGGTTGGGCCACCCTTAGCAGCAACAACTGCAACCAAGCATTTGCGATAACGTGCAATGAGGCTTTTACAGCGTCCTGGAGGAATTTTGGCCCACTCATCTTTGCAGAATTGTCCTAATTCAGTTACATTAGAGGGTTTTCGAGCATGAACGGCCTTTTTAAGGTCATACCACAACATCTCAATAGGATTCAGGTCAGGACTTTGGCTAGGCCACTCCAAAGTCTTCATTTTGTTTTTCTTCAGCCATTCGGTGGTGGACTTGCTGGTGTGTTTAGGATCATTGTCCTGCTGCAGAACCCAAGTTCGTTTCAGCTTGAGTACACAAACAGATGGTCGGACATTCTCCTTCAGGATCTCTTGGTAGACAGCAGAATTCATAGTTCCTTTTATCACGGCAAGTCTTCCAGGTCCTGAAGCAGCAAAACAGCCCCAGACCATCACACTACCACCACCATATTTTACTGTTGGTATAATGTTCTTTTTCTGAAATGCAGTGTTCCTTCTACGCCAGATATACTTGGACACACACCTTCCAAAGAGTTCCACTTTTGTCTCATCGGTCCACAGAATGTTGTCCCAAAAGTCTTGGGGATCATCAAGATGTGTTGTGGAGAAATTGAGATGAGCTTTGATGTTCTTTTTGCTCAGCAGTGGTTTTCTCCTTGGAACTCTGCCATGCAGGCCATTTTTGCCCAGTCTTTTCCTGATGGTGGAGGCATGAACGCTGACCTTAACTGAGGCAAGTGAGGCCTGCAGTTCCTTGGACGTTGTTGTGGGGTCTTTTGTGACCTCTTGGATGAGTCGTCGCTGCGCTCTTGGGGTAATTTTGGGCGGCCGGCCACTCCTGGGAAGGTTCACCACTGTTCCATGTCTTCGCCATTTGTGGATAATGGCTCTCACTGTGGTTCGCTGGATTCCCAAAGCTTTGGAAATGACTTTATAACCCTTTCCAGACTGATAGATCTCAATTACTTTCTTTTCTCAATTGTTCCTGAATTTCTTTGGGTCTCGGCATGATGTGTAGCTTTTAAGGATCTTCTGGTGGACCTTACTGTGTCAAGCAGCTCCTATTTAAGTGATGCCTTGATTGTGAACAGGTGTGGCAATAATCAGGCCTGGGTGTGGCTAGAGAAATTGAACTCAGGTGTGGACAACCACAGTTATAGTATGTTTTAACAAGGGGGGCAATCACTTTTTCACACAGGGCCATGATGGTTTGGATTTTTTTTCACCTTTAATAATAAACACCTTCATTTACAAATTGCATTTTGTGTTTACTTGTGTTGTCCTTGACTATTGTTTAAATTGGTTTGATGTTCCGAAACACTTAAGTGTGACAAACATGCAAAGGAACAGGAAATGAGGAAGGGGGCAAACACTTTTTCACACCACTGTAAGACAAATCATACTTGACTAGGTAGGCACAAGGAAGGGGTATAAGGAGAAAATAAAACGACACATAGATTGAGTGGTATGTGGGGGAAGGAGGGGTGGGGGGAGGGGGGAAGTAATAGGGGGAGGTCGAGAAAGGAAATTTGAGATTGGAACACGGTTGGCGGAAATCGGGATATGCACACTTTCACAAAGAAACACTAAAGCCCCATACACACGCGCGGATTATCCGAGGACCAGGTCTGTCGGATCATGTCCGTCGTACTTTGTCTGATGTTGGTGTTGCGTACACACGGTCGGACAACGTTGTCGGAATTTCCGGTCTGCAAGAACGTCGTGACGTAAGTCGTCTTCCACGAGACTGGAAAAGGGAAGTTCAGCACCACGTCAGGCACCCGTTGGGCTCCTTCTGCTGATCCCGTGTTTATCGCGAGTTAGTCGAAGTTTGGGGACTTAAGATTCGCGCTTCTCAGTTTTGTCACTCAGATCGTTACTGCTCTTCAGTTTGTGCTTGTCGTGCGTATATGTTTATTAGTGCGTGTAGTCAGTTCGCATTTGTTGGTCATTGCGGCCTATATCTTGATATAGGACGCTTTGATTTTCACTGCTTATTGTCTGTTCGTTTCTGGTATTCATTTCGTTCTTTCAGGCCTTGCTGTTTATCGGTGCTTTCTGTTTGTCCGTTCTGACCAGCCGACCGTTTGTGAGCTTGTGAGCGATGTTTCCCGTGCGTACTCGTCTGCCCCCAATAGACACCTATGGCCTAGTCACTTAAGCAATGTCTTTTGTCTGCTGCATAGTATTGTTTGGCCCCAAACACCCCCTAAAATATGCACAAATGTTTGCTGTGTGGTTTACTTCACGTAGAGCCCCTTTTTTTTTAGTGTTTTTTGTGGGGGGGGGGGGGGCAAACTCATTAGGAAGGGGTTGAAATCTTATTTTATCTTTCCTGTGGGCTGCCAATAGTGTTAAGTAAGGTGGGTCTGCCCAAACTAGCACACATTATTGAGCCATTTGGCAATCAATGAAGTGCAGAGGGTTACCTGTCCAAACCCCCCCCCCCAAACCCCTAGTTATTGTCAATGGCCCATCAGAAGTGGGGGGATTGATGGGGGGTGAGTCATCTGCTAGGGGGACCCTCTACTTTGCGTTGCAAATACTTTCCAGCTTAAAATGTAAAAGTCTGATCTTGTTCCAAGATGTTTAGTGTCTAATCTGCTTGCAATGTTTATGTGCAAAGTGACTCATTTTTTTTTCTTGTTTCATTCCACAGTTCCCTTCCACGCCACAGGAATGGCAGACTGTGGCCTCCCACTTTGCCAGCCGTTGGGACTTTCCTAACTGCGGAGGTGCAATTGATGGGAAACACGTCCGCATTGTCCCACCCCCCAACTCGGGGTCCTACTATTATAATTACAAGGGGTTTAATAGTGTAGTGATGTTGGCGGTGGTGTCGGCGACATACGAGTTTTTGTATGTGGACGTGGGGATGAACGGCTGGATCTCGGATGGTGGTGCCATTGCGCACACGGAGTTCTACTGGCGTCTCCAAAGTGGCAGTCTGTGCTTGCCACCTCCAGAGGAGAATGCTGAAGGACTCCCCTTCGTCTTTGTCGCAGATGAAGCGTTTGCGTTGACTCCCCATCTGATGAGGCCCTTCCCGATGAGGACCCTCACCCCAGACCAGAGGGTCTTCAATTACAGGCTGTCCAGAGCCCGCAGAGTGGTGGAGAACACCTTTGGGATCCTGGCCAGCGGCTTCCGCCTGTTTTTGACGGCTATTAACTTGGCGGAATACAAACTCAACCACATAGTTCTTGCCTGTTGCATATTGCACAACTTTTTGAAAAGACACAACACCAACTATGTGGTGACCGTTGGCCCAGATGTTGAGGGCCCTTCCAATGCCGACCTCACAGCCCTTCAAGCGGCACGTCCAGGCTTGCCCCCTCTAAATGCCCGCGCGGTCCGCGAGCAATATATGGAGTACTTTGTGGGTAGGGGGGCCATTGCTCTGCCTGACGATATGTGAGAGGCATTTTTAAATAAATATATTTTTTTACCAAACCTATGTTTTCTTGTCATTTCCATATTCTAGCTTATTTGAGATATACATTTTTGCCCTTTAGCTTCAACAGTGGGAATGCACTTTCTGGGCAAAAGGAGGTAACAGTCTCTTCTTCCCCAAAAGATTCTTCTCATGTTGTGTGTTTGATACCTAATCTTTTGTCTAGAGAAGGTTTGTAGTGCATAACTGACACCCAAAATACTCCTTTTCATCACCATGACAGAAATGTGTGTATTCTCAAAAATGGTGTGCTACGTGTTTTCAAACAAATCACTGTGGGTGTCATTTACATAAGTCAAATCTACTATGCTCTACAAGTGCACTGCAAAAGTGCCCCCCAAATCCTTTACATTTGACATACATAATGCTTTTGTGTTTTTAAATAAGGAAGCCACACATTTAGAAAATTAAAAAAGTTTACTTGCAACACATTCACAAGTGCGTTTACAAACTTCTTGCCAAAACTGACAAGATCTTGGTTCTTGACAACATTGTTTACAAACATTCTGCATTTGGTAAAACCAGGCATGGAGCAAAACAGAACATAGGAACTAGGAAAGTTCAACTTTCTAAAGTGAAGACAAGATCAGACATGACTATATGCTCAAAGTGTGTTTGATCTTGCCTTCATCACATGGGGGGTCACCCCTGGAAACTGGAAATTTAGAACATGCACACAATTTGGGTCGGAAAATGGACATTAGTTGGTAAAACACATGACTAGAATGTTCAAAAGTGCCATTTTCCATCATGGGGATGAATGGACGTTTTTTGGGGGTGCAACCCCTTCACCACAACCACTTTAGTAGTTCGTAAAGTGGTTGCACCCCCAAAAAAATGTTGTCATTCATCCACCATGATGGGAGCTAGCACATGTGGACACAATGTGTGCATGTTCCAAATTTCACACAGTTCTTAAGTTGCAAATGTGTTCAGAAACAGCCACAAATGGTGCGTTTTCAGATTTTTCCTAAAACATCAATGATCTTCAATTTTTGTTGAACATCATTGATGTTTTGCTTTATGTCATCTAGATCTCGATTGCAGACCATTATCTCCCCGATGAGTACGTGGGCACTCTCTGTGGTAAAGTGCTATTCTTCTTCCACAACATCCACGTCACCTAAAAACAACCAAAAAAAACACAAATGTGTTTTGGAAATGAGGCAGGCATACATTGATTAGCTTACCAGTAGCTGTGTTCTCCCACACTCACCTGTTGTGGTGACAAGTTCTCCAATTTCTATGATCTCTCCTTCCTCCTCCTCCTCCTCTGCTTCTGGTCTTTCCCCTTCTTTGTGAGGTGTTGGTTTTGTGGTTTCCTCAGACGTCACGAGTTTTCGCTCCCCTATGAGAAGGTACAAAAGGAAGATTTAGCAACACAATATATTGAGGGCAGAAATAGGAAATGTCAAACATTGCTTGAAAGTGAGGGACAATATTTTTGTTTGGCCAGTTACAAATGACAACAACATGAATGTAGTCACTTTGTAAAGGTGCTAAACTTACTAGCTTTTTGGTAGAAGTTTGTCTGATGGAGACCCCCCTCTAGTATCCCCTGGAGCACATGTGTGGAAAAGCATAATAAAAAGTGGGTTTGGGTGTCCCAGCACTAGTGCTCTATAGTGCAGATGGGTAATCAGCTACTGGGTGACCTCTCCTTTACATAGAATAAATTGGCTTTACATTCTTGATGACATTTCTAGTGAGAACAAACTTCCTTTCCCCCAAAAAAAACACCAAACATCGTATTATAAGTGGCCGATCGATCGAGGTTGAGTACGATCGAATGGACACACACACACGAACATGACAGTGGCAGAAAGATCGAGGTTGAGTACGATCGAATGCACAGACGAACATGAAAGTGGCCATTTTCTAATGTACAACTTTGTAAAAATACAAACACATGGAGCAGTATGCAAGCCAAAAATCAAACACAAAACACAACTACTTACTTTTTTGAAGAATTCGCTTGATCTTTCTGTACTGATCGGGCTCCCTCAGTTTCAGGTCTGACCAGCGTTTCCTCAGTTGCTCCTTGGATCGTTGTACCCCAAAATGATTGTACAACCTCCTCACAACTTTAGACATGATCTTGGCCTTTCGGACATTGGGGTTGAGGTAAGGCCCATACTTCCCATCATAGTCGCTCCTCTTTAATATGTCCACCATCTCCAACATTTCTCCAAATGACATATTGGAGGCCTTGAATTTCAGGCTCCGGGATTGGGACGTTTCTGCCTCCGGCCTTTCCTCGTCCTCCTCCTCGTTGCTGCAATATTTCGGGCGCACCTGCTGTGTCCCCGCCATGTGCTCTCCCCACTGCGCCGTAAAGAGAAGGGGTGGGGAATAGACGAGAAAGATTGTCAGGGGTGGGCGGAGTTTGACGCATGCGCACTGTATATAAAACGTCACACGCCTGTGTCGTAGCCACGATCTGTGAGACGAGGGGAGAGAAAGCTCACGCACGAGACGATCGCTAGAACGAAGGTACAATTTGACGTTGGTACATAACTAGCCTAGACTGATTAGACCTTGAGGCTTCTTTATGGAGAAGATTAGGAGAGTTTAGCCTGACATAATTTATAGTGTTTTGTGTGGTGTTGTGTCTTGCAGAGATTATGGACGGCTTCAACCATGTGAGTTTTCTCCCCCTCTTCATTGATAAATATAGGGAAATGCCCCTATTATGGCAGGCGAAACACAGAGACTACAGCAACAGACCAAAGAGGTACGCAGCCATGAAGAAACTTGTGGCATTTGTAAAGCCAAGGTTCCCCACGGCAACCGTGGAGACCTTAAGAATAAAAATTGCCAACCTGAGGAGTACCTATTTCCGGGAGCGCAATAAGGTCCTGAAGTCCCAAGCATCTGGAGCTGCAGCAGATCAGGTCCATGTCCCCACGCTCTGGTACTATGACAGGCTCCATTTTCTCAAAGACCAGGCTAATGTCAGGAAGTCACTCTCAACTCTTCCTTGCACGCGTCCTTCCATGCACGCCACCCCTGATGAGGCTTCCGAGGAGCAACCTGGGCCTTCCAGTCTGGAAGATGTGGAGGAGCCCAGCTTGTGGCAGGTATAGTAGTTTTGTAACCATTTTGTGAATAATGAATGATGTTCACTTAATTCAGGATCCCCAATTGCTTAGTTCCTAACGTGTTTGACATATCAACTGACAGTAGTGTTGGAGACAGTTGGGGCAAGAATCTAAACTGCAGGGCTGAGAATTGTATGGTTTTCTATTTGTAAACATTTTGCAACAGTCACTAGATGAGAATTGTGTGTGTTTGATGAACAAATAACTGAAACTATGTCCCTTTTTCATACACAGGAATACCTCAGCCAGGAGGTGGCTGTGGAATGTGGCAGTCAGGAGGAGGCAGGGGTTAGTGGCAGCCAAGAGGTGGGTAGTGGCAGCCAAGAGGGGGGTAGGCGTAGGAGCCTGACTGTCTCCCAAGTCCCTCCCCTCCGCCTTCCCTACAGAAGGGCGAGAAGGATGGGGGAGGTGGGAGAGTCAGCGCTCCAGCTGATCAGAGATGCTTCAGCCTCCCTATATGCCACACCCACCTACGAGGAGGCCTTTGGCTCCTTGGTTGCCAATAAAATGAAGGGTATGGAGGTGGGGCAACGCAGCATGTGTGAGGGGGTCATCCTCAAGGTCCTAAATGAGGGGATGGCTGGGGAGATGACCCCACTCACACATGTTTGCGATAGGGACCTTGCTCCGCCTCCTCCTCCTTCTGCCACCCCACCAGCACCACAGCCACAGCGTGCAAGGAAGCGTGGAAGGAAGACCTGAGAGTGACGACCTGGATTCAGTCTGGTCTGAGAGAAGATGGAGCCTCTCGTAGTACCAGAGCCTGGGGACCTAGATGGCATCTGCTGCAGTTCCGTATGTTTTGGACTTCAGGACCAGATAGCACTCCCTTATTATTTAGATAGGTACTCCTCAGGCCCCCAATTTTAGACGCTTCTAAAATGATGGTTGCCGTGGGGGTCCAAGGCTTTGCAAATTCCCCAAGTTTCTCCATCGCTGCGTTCCTCTTTGATTTGTTGCTGAGACCTAAATAAAGGTATTTTGGATTTGAAATAATCATTGCCTATGTGTTTTACTTTTCTACAATGACAGTTTATTTGTGAGTAGGCAGGTACATTTCACTAATCATAAAGTATAATTAACAAGGGGCACCAACAACCAACAAACTCCTAGTAAATTTAAGCAACAAATACAAATGTTAATAATGTTGTTTTGCTAAGTTGAGACACACAACCCCCCTCAAAAAAAAAAAAATCTCCTTAAAATATGTATTCCAAAAAAAATACAAAAATGAGAAATCATCCAAAAAAGATAACAAAGATTCTTTTACGATCTGAGTAAAAATAAACATGTAGTCTAGAAATCCTGAAAACTAAGAAAGAACTAAGTTTGGGAGAAGTGCAGGTGAATAGGAGCAGCTAAAACATGTCATTCTTCTTGCATTGTAAAGAAAAAGAGAATGCGCTGCATTAAAGACATTTTAACATTGCAGCGTGACGAATGTGCTGTGTCGATTAGGAAAGGTAGTTTTACCTGACCGAGCGCTACCGTCACAGAATTTCTTCTGAGCATGCGTAGCACTTTGTCCGTCGGACTACGCTACACACGATCGGATTTGGTGTGATCGGACTTTGTTGTCGGAAAATCTATCCAGCAGGAGATAGGACTTTGTCCGTCGGACAATCCGATGGAAACTGTCCGATGGTGCCTACACACGGTCGGAATTTCCGACAACATTGTCCAATAGGACAGAATCCATCGGAAAATCCGACCGTGTGTATGGGGCTTTAGGGAGGAATGAGTCTTCTCCCCCTAATTAAACAAACACATATAAATATACATATGTGTATATATATATATATCAAGATTTTTTTTTTTTTTTTTTTTTTCTCCTCTCACCACAAATTCAGGAAAATCACATTTGAGTAGGAAGGCACAAGGTTGGAGCACTGAGAGAAAACAATACAACACAAACTGAGTAGAGCACAGAGGGTGGGAGGAGGGGAAGGGTGATAGGGGAAGGCTGAGGGGGATGATTGGAGATCTAGAAACGGTTGGGGAAGACTGTAGGATATATACACTTTCATAAGGAATCATTTTAGACACTTTTATTCAACAGGTGGGATGACACTAAGGACACGTAGTAAGAAACTAGCTGAAAACATTTAGGGGAAAAGGTGTTATAACACCTGAATTAAAGAACTTGATTTTTTCTTTTTTTTTCTTTTTTTTTTCTTTTGACTTTCTGCTGCTCCTCTCTCCAGGGACGGGGGCCGCCGGAAGGGCCAATCTCCAGACCACAGGGGTATTAAATGATGGGATAGACTAATGAAATGTAATCAGCAGGATGTAAATGGCATAAATAAAATTATTAATAAAGATTTAATTATAAAAAAAAAATATATATATAGATTTTTAGTCTTTTTCATGGACAAAAATAGTCCTTGTGAGTGAGTGTGAAACTGGTTTTCTAGATGGTAAGAAGCAGATAGGCAGGATGGAGCTCCTGACTGCAGGACAGCAATTTGTTATGCGCACCAAGCTGGACATCCTCTAAAAATGTGTTAATATAGCTTTTCAGTCTGTTTCCTGGACAAAAAGAGTCCTTGTGAGTGAGTGTGAAACTGTCTTTCTAGATGGGAAGAAGTAGATAGGAAGGATGGAGCTCCTAAATGGGGCACTGCAATTAGATATGCTGACCAAACTGGACATCCTCTATAAAATGAGTTAATGGAAATTTTCAGGCTATTTCCTGGACAAAAAATAGTCCTTGTGAGTCAGTACGAAACTGGCTTTCTAGATGTGAAGAAGTAGATAGGGAGGATGGAGCTCCTGACTGCAGGACAACAATTAGTTATGCGCACCAAGCTGGACATCCTCTAAAAATGTGTTCATCTAAATGTTCTGTCTGTTTCCTAGACATAAATAGTCCTTGTGAGTGAGTGTGAGCCTGGCTTTCTAAATGGGAAGAAGCAGATAGGAAGGATGGAGTTCCTAAGTGTGGGAATGCAATTAGATATGCGCACCAAGCTGGACATCCTCTATAAAATGAGTTCGTGGAAATTTTCAGCCTATTTCCTTGACAAAAATAGTCATTGTGAGTGTGTATGAAACTGGATTCCTACATGGGAAGAAGTATATAGGGAGGATGGGGCTGCTGACTGCTGGACAGCAATTAGTTATGCGCACCAAGCTGGAATTCCTCTAAAAACTTGTTAATATACATTTTCTGTCTGTTTCCTGGACAAAAATAGTCCTTGTGAGTGAGTGTGAAACTGTCTTTCTAGATGGTAAGAAGCAGATAGGCAGGATGGAGCTCCTGACTGTAGGACAGCAATTTGTTATGCGCACCTCCTCTATAAAATGAGTTCATGGAAATTTTCAGGCAATTTCCTGGACAAAAATAGTCCCTGTGAGGGAGTGTGAAACTAGCTTTCTAGATGGGAAGAAGTAGATAGGGAGGATGGAGCTCCTGAATGCAGGACAGCAGTTAGTTATGCACACAAATCTGGACATCCTCTAAAAATTAGTTCATCTAAATTTTCAGTCTGTTTCCTAGACAAAAATAGTCCTTGTGAGTGAGTGTGAAACTGGCTTTCTAGACTGGAAGAAGCAGATAGGAAGGATGGAGCTCCTAAATGTGGGACTGTCTGTATAGCAAACAGCCAATTTTTCCTGTTTCTAATATAAATACCCATTTCTGTCTTTATGATATAATGCCTTACCTACAGATCTTCCATTACCTCCAAAACACCTTCATCCATGCATTCATCCTTGCCTCAGCCCCTTCATTCATACCTCACCAGCCAAGCATTCCATCTATCACCACCTCAGTCTGGCTGCTTCCCATCTTAGCCCCTGGTTTCCCATTGCCCAGTAAACAGCCATCAACAGCAAGTATTCTTACATGTTCATCTCAGCCTCGGTCAGCATCATTGCCCTCTCCCAGCTCAGTGAACTCCTTTATTTAGAAAACATTCCAAGCCACACCCTCAGGGGTTTGCCTCCAACAGCTAAACCACTCCCACAAAGGATGTGACCTCATTTCATTCACACAGGATGTGAATGACCATATAAGGAAATACAATACAGGGACTACAATACAGGGACAATTGTTTTCCTTCAAAAGAACCAATCACAGATGTATACATTCAAACAGACTAAGCAGTGATGTACAAACCGTCTAAACTGCTTTCAATGACAACGAACGATATAAAACTATGGCTCCGTGGGCCACAATATTTATACCGTTATGCTAAAGTTCCAGTGTACACAGGGATGTTTGCTTGAAGCCATCAATGCCGTCATCAGAAAATGGCCAGTCTCCCGGTGAGGCACAAATTAACTTCCTTAAACCAGCAAACACGTCTGTAGTGTCCATAGGAAGGTTTACGCAGCCAATGGTCTTCCGCCAACGTCTTTATGTGCGAATGCGCTCAGATGAGCGCATTACAGCAAAACCGACACTGGGGGGCATCTGACAACATACATTAATAAAATTTTCCATGACAGTCCCTCGTTTTTGTCATATCCTCCCATGTGTCTCTTGATGAATTTCGATCTTCTTACACCTGGCCTTACAGTCCATAAAAAGGAAAACACGGCTTGACATGGAGACTCTGTTCTTCAGTAGAGATGACATGGTGAGCTGTAGTAGTCGCTGGTCGGTCTGGGATCCTCTGTGTCTTGTTTGCAGGTCGGGCGTCTTGGGCGTCTTATTGAGGAAAATGGGGTCATCTGCTCGGGCTCTGGTCACGCGTCCAAATCAGGCAGCAGGAGCACCTCATCACGATATATATAAGGAATAGAAACAAAAACCACATGAGTAAATATACCCCTACTTCCTTCAACTATGATCCACTGCAAAAATAAAAATTAAATCACCACAGATTCCCAGACTTTTTAGAGAATTCCACCCTTCACTAGCTACAGCTCTGGCTTTGCCTCTCAGGGATCCAAGACTCATCCATATGGGCCTGAACTTTGTCACTAGTATCCCCGATTCAGGTATAACAATCTTTACTTATGAATTCCCAGGACCCCCCTTTGGATTGTGGGAACTTCCTTGTAGCTTCAACAGTTACATGAAAACATCCCATCCTCAATGGATGATACATTTTTCAATTGTTTCATAAGCTCAAGTCCCCACCGTGTACAAGCAATTCCCTTCAAGGTGTCCCTGTCATTCTTACCTTCCCTCGCGCCATCAGATCCTCGCGATCGGCCGCGACATAAGATGCTGGGTCGAGATTCACCAGCACACATGAATCTCTTCCATTAGGGGAATTACTTTATAAACCGTAGATCTGAAGCTTTACTTTATAAACTGTGGGCTAGTTATCCCGATACCAAAGCTGGTGAGAACCAGAGCTATTGTCAAAATTATAATTAATTTTACCCTCTAGAAATGTATCGATAAATTCCATTTACAAATGTCTGTTTGGAGTCTTTACTAGTTTGTCACAACTCCTCACACCAATATGCCTATATATCATACACCGCTGTCATCACTGGGGCACTAGAGCTCCGTGGAGACTCAGAGTAGACCCAACCATGTGTCCTGTTCACTTTCTTAGCTAGTTGGAAAATACACTTTAAAAAAAATATAAATAAAGATACTTCTCATCCTTGTTGTCTTGTTCATCAATCTTCTCTGCAACGACCCAGTCACCTGTCACTTGTCACCTGTCACCTGTCACAAACTTGGCTAGAATTAGAGTGGTTAGTATCATTGGTTTGAAAAATTGTCACTCAGCCCATCCTCTTCCCCCCTTTTCCTCATCTTTACAAAGTGGAGGAAAACATTCAGGGTTTAGAATGGTGCAGAGCCTCAGAAACTCCTTGGACCTGAAAAGATACTTATACACACAAGTTATTAATCTGTCAATCATAAACAATACAACATTCGTGTACATTCGTAAATTGTCAATGACATTCCTCAAAACCGATAATAGCCAAACCCGCTGTAATCCTTACTTTCATGTTTTTACTAAAATACAACACCCACAACACGACTGTCGCGGTAGGTTCAGACTTATTCTTGTTACCACATAGAACATGACACACCTAAAACTTTAGACAAACATTTTGATACAAATGTGGGGGAGATATTTCATAGTTCCTAAATCAAAAATTAAAATTAAAACCAACCAGATGGAATTCTGCCTTCACTCTTAGCGATAGAAGAAAATACATACAATTTGGAAAGAAAAAAACACAACAGTAGTTTGAAATCTTTGCATGGACCAGCCGCACAAAGTTCAAAAACAGGCCTGAAAATGTTTTTATTTTATTTGTTAATCTATTTTTCTTGATCCCGCCAAAATAAGTTGGTTACATTGGCAGAATTATCAGAGGAAACTACAACAGATCTAGTGTTGGTGGACCCAGCCTGCCTCTCAGCATTGGATCACCAGTCACTGCTATCCCCTTAGGCCAGGTGTACATAAATGCGGTTCCTTCCGGACTGAAACCACCCTCTGTACACCCCCTCCCGCTCTACCATAATAAACTTCTGAAACCACAGCTGAGCTACATATTTCATGCACTGTGCCATACTGTCTGACTGTGGGAAATCTCTATTATTTCCCATACATGAACCCCTCCTAGTGTCCATGGCAATTCGAATTGGCTTATCGTCTTACCCCCGCGTCCAGGGAAACCGTTCCACCTAAATTCGGAGAGCACCGCCAGGTGTGGCTGCTTTTGCAGTGGATCGTCAGACTACAGCTAGTCCTTCAACTAGAAACCTGAACGAGGGCGTCATCACCCCCCCCCCCCGAATCAGATCTCTACCCCTCACAGTGTATGCATACACAAACGCATTGCGCTGTACGACCGTACACTGCGTCGCCAGACAACACTACACAGAGCACTTATGCCTGCTCAATAATGTGGCTTTTCTTAAAAAGAAATAAAAATAAAATGGGGACAGCCGTGTTCTCAGTAGTTACATGATCAACCTAATAATAAACGAACAATCTGGGCATGAACAAAAATAATGTACTACATACTGCAAACTATATAGTGAATATAAAACAAGTTTTTTCTTAAAAACCAAAGTCTTTTCTACAAGACTCAGCTAAAGCTATAAAAACCAAAACAAATAAAGACTAAAAATGACCCACACCACTAAAAGTACAAAAATTCAGTTAAAGCTAGTCTTGTTATCCATTGAATTTATAGAGACTTAATATTACAATAACTTGAATGCCTTCTTTCAAACGCAAGTCAAAAAAAACCCTCCCCTCCTGTGGATACATTAGGCATGAACTCATCAAACTGGTTCATTTAAATATCAATGAAGAGGAAGAGCCTAGATTTTCAAATGCAGGCTTAAACAATACAAGCCTAAAAAGAACAATGAATTACCATCTGAGACACTCCCATACACTTGCAAAGCTAGTTTCATTATACACTGAAACCCAGTGCAGATTCCAATGTAAACCAAAATCCAATACAGAAAACGCAAAAGCTTTACTTTGAGAGTTGAAAAGCACAAAATCCTTCAAAATGTGATTTCTCCTGCATAAAAGGCTGACAAGATCAAACTGCCCCTCTAAATCACCTTTCTAAAACAGGACAGACCGTACTATTTACCTCGCACTAAGCGTTGAAAATCTGCCCCAAAGGCTGAACACAGCAGATACATCAAGATGGCCGATTGAAATAAACCATAGCACATGGTAGTAATCAACAAAGGCCAGACTTCAGCAAGATGGAGTTTTTCCCGCCAAACGAAAACAGCTAGCCTATAATAGCTTACATTAAATGATGCCTAGAAACAAGCATGACAAGAGCTAGGCTACAACATGGAGAATTTTTTCCCGCCGAAACTAAAACAAGTTAAACTACAATAGCTTACATTAAATGATGCCTAGAAACAAGCATGACAAAGGCTAGGCTACAACATGGAGAATTTTTTCCCGCCGAAACTAAAACAAGTTAAACTACAATAGCTTACATTAAATGATGCCTAGAAACAAGCAAGCATGACAAAGGCTAGGCTACAACATGGAGGGTTTTTTTTCCCGCCAAAACTAGCACATGGTTTCACACACAAAGGAATGATGTTTGCCCCTTCCCCTATAGGATGACCCAGCACAACTTAAGACAAAATACACTTCTTGTCCCCCCCCAATGTTACTCACTTACTGTGGCATCAACTTCCATAACAAGCCAACCCTTCTCCCCATGCATAGCCAAACAATTTACTTATAAACTGCTCAGCCAGCCACATTGTAAGATGCACCTAAAATGCCACATTTATACTGACTAATTATATCCAATACACAGTTTGTTACTTACACCACATACACACACACACACATACACTCACACACACACACACACAGACATACATACACACACAGACATACATACACACACACACATACACACACACACGATCAAACTTCCAGAATTATTTCAAAAAGACAAAAAATGTGTTCTTTCAAAGCAGAACCTCCATATCACATCACATAGCCAAGGAGGTTCAGTTTGGTCCCCCAAGTGAGTCGCCA
This sequence comes from Lithobates sylvaticus, assembly GCA_028564925.1. NCBI lineage: Eukaryota > Metazoa > Chordata > Amphibia > Anura > Ranidae > Lithobates > Lithobates sylvaticus. The sequence goes on from JAQSEC010004143.1 coordinate 1,028,707, forward strand.
GCTGACATGGCAAAAATCTGACTATCTGTATAGCAAACAGCCAATTTTTCCTGTTTCTAATATAAATACCCATTTCTGTCTTTATGATATAATGCCTTACCTACAGATCTTCCATTACCTCCAAAACACCTTCATCCATGCATTCATCCTTGCCTCAGCCCCCTCATTCATACCTCACCAGCCAAGCATTCCATCTATCACCACCTCAGTCTGGCTGCTTCCCATCTTAGCCCCTGGTTTCCCATTGCCCAGTAAACAGCCATCAACAGCAAGTATTCTTACATGTTCATCTCAGCCTCGGTCAGCATCATTGCCCTCTCCCAGCTCAGTGAACTCCTTTATTTAGAAAACATTCCAAGCCACACCCTCAGGGGTTTGCCTCCAACAGCTAAACCCCTCCCACAAAGGATGTGGCCTCATCTCATTCACACAGGATGTGAATGACCATATAAGGAAATACAATACAGGGACTACAATACAGGGACAATTGTTTTCCTTCAAAAGAACCAATCACAGATGTATACATTCAAACAGACTAAGCAGTGATGTACAAACCGTCTAAACTGCTTTCAATGACAACGAACGATATAAAACTATGGCTCCGTGGGCCACAATATTTATACCGTTATGCTAAAGTTCCAGTGTACACAGGGATGTTTGCTTGAAGCCATCAATGCCGTCATCGGGAAATGGCCAGTCTCCCGGTGAGGCACAAATTAACTTCCTTAAACCAGCAAACACGTCTGTAGTGTCCATAGGAAGGTTTACGCAGCCAATGGTCTTCCGCCAACGTCTTTATGTGCGAATGCGCTCAGATGAGCGCATTACAGCAAAACCGACACTGGGGGGCATCTGACAACATACATTAATAAAATTTTCCATGACAATATGTAGATAGGTAGGATGGAGCTCCTGACTGCAGGACCGCAATTAGTTATGCGCACCAAGCTGGACATCCTCTAAGAAGGAGTTAATATAGCTTTTTAGTCTGTTTCCTGGACAAAAAGAGTCCTTGTGAGTGAGTGCAAAACTGGCTTTCTAGATGGGAAGAAGTAGATAGGAAGGATGGAGCTCCTAAATGAGGCACTGCGATTACATATGCTCTCCAAACTGGACATCCACGATAAAATGAGTTAATGAAAATTTTAAGGCTATTTCCTGGACAAAAATAGTCCTTGTGAGGGAGTGTGAAACTGGCTTTCTAGATGTGAAGAAGAAGAAAGGGAGGATGGGGAGGATGGGGCTCCTAAATGTGGGACTGCAATTAGATGTGCGCACCAAGCTGGACATCCTCTATAAAATGAGTTAATGAAAATTTTCAGGCTATTTCCTGGACAAAAATAGTCCTTGTGAGTCAGTGTGAAACTGGCTTTCTAGATGTGAAGAAGAAGAAAGGGAGGATGGGGCTCCTGACTGCTGGACGGCAATTAGTTATACGCACCAAGCTGGAATTCCTCTAAAAACTTGTTAATATACATTTTCTGTCTGTTTCCTAATTTCCTCCAAACTTCACACAATAGAAGACTCTATACATGCCAACATATTCTAAAAATGTCAGCTCATTTGGTTAAACACACCAAAAGTTATTCACATTAAGCTATATTTTACAATGCTAAAACATTTAATGTAAAGAGCTTAACGTGTAATAAAGTGCCTAAACCTCAGTCGATTGCCCTGAAACTTTGCACAGCCCTAGATCTTAACTTACCAAACCTATCCAAGAAGTTTCATGCGATTCAGTGTTCCACAAGGCAAATTAGGGACATTAAGCTTGATTTTTGGGGAGCTTAATGTGGCTTAACGTACAAAAAAGAGCTTCAATTTTAACCAATTTCCCCGAATCTTCACACAACAGAAGACTCTATCCATGCCAACATATTGTGAAAATTTCAGCTTATTTGGTTAATCACACCAAAAGTTATTCACGTTAAGCTATATTTTACAATGCTAAAACATTTAATGTGGAAATGGCTTAATGTAGCTTAACGTGTAATAAAGTGCCTAAACCTCAATAGATTGCCCTGAAACTTTGCACAGCCCAAGATCTCAACTTACCAAACCTATCCAAGAAGTTTCATGCGATTCAGTGTTCCACAAGGCAAACTAGGGACATTAAGCTTGATTTTTGGGAAGCTTAATGTGGCTTAACGTACAAAAAAGACCTTAAATGTTAACCAATTAATCACACCAAAAGTTATTCACAGTAAGCTATATTTTACAATGCTAAAACATTTAATGTGAAAATGGCTTAACCACTTGCCGACCGTTGTCGGCACATATACGTCGGCAGAATGGCACGGCTGGGCAGAGGAACATAACCGTACGTTACTTTGATTTTACCGCCATGCCCGCGTGCACTCCGCCAGCTCCGTGACAGTGCCCGCGGATCCCGCGGACTCGATCAGTGCGGGTATACCCACGATCGTGTCACGGAGCTCAAGAACGGGGAGATGCCGATGTAAACAGCATCTCCTTGTTCTGCCTAATGACAGCACCGTGATCGTCTGCTCCCTGTCATCTGGAGCAGCGATCAGTGTGGTGTCACACACAGCCACGCCCTCAGACAGTTAGAAACACGCCCCCAGGATACACTTAACCCCCTCCCCGCCCCCTAGTGGTTAACCCCTTCCCTGCCAGTGACATTTTTACAGTAATCAATGCAATTTTATAGCACTGATCGCTGTATTAATGCCAATGGTCCCAAAAATGTGTCAAAATTGTCCGATGTGTCCGCCTTAATGTCGCAGTCATGATAAAAATCGCTGATCGCTGCCATTACTAGTAAAAAAAAAAAATATTAATAAAAATGCCATAAAACTATCCCCTATTTTGTAGACGCTATAACTTTGCGCAAACCAATCAATAAACACTTATTGTGATTTTTTTTTACCAAAAATATGTTGAAGAATACGTATCGTCCTAAACTGAGGAAAAAAATAGTTTTTTTATCTATTTTTGGAGGATATTTATTATAGAAAAAAGTTAAAAATATTGCTTTTTTTTTCAAAATTGTCGCACATTTTTTTGTTTATAGCGCAAAAAATAAAAACCGCAGAGGTGATCAAATACCACCAAAAGAAAGCTCTATTTGTTTGGGTACAACATCGCACGACCGCGCAATTGTCAGTTAAAGCAACGCAGTGCCAAATTGTAAAAAAGTGCTCTGGTCAGGAAGGGGGTAAAATCTTCCAGGGCGTTTAAAGGGATTTTAAAGTCAGAAGGTTTATTTATCTTAATGCATTCTATGCATTAGGATAAAAAGCCTTCTGTGTGCAGCAGCCCCCCTAGTACTACGCTGATTCCCATCTAGATCCAGCGATGACATTGCAAGTCCCTGACAATCACAGTCATGACTCCTAGAGGCATGATGGGATTTGTAGTTTCACCACAGCTCGATTTGAGCTTGCCTAACCCCTTAAGATAACAACATAATACATGCATTTTTTTTTTTTAAGGACAAACAAGGCTTTCCTTTTGTGAATATCGCCCTGCAACAATAATTTTTTTTGCAATCCTTAGACAATTAAGTGTAATAAAATTAAACAAAAGGCATTTTTTTCTTTCTTTCGGTATATATATGTAAAAAGGTGTCAACATTTTTAATAAGCAAAGCAAACAAAAAAATGAAAAAAAGTTTAACTATTAGTTAATAAAATAGAAAAGAAAAAAATCACCAGGAAAATTGCAATTCAATAGAGAAGGAGAATATAGAGTTAATCAGTGCTGATTAACCACTTCAATACCAGGCACTTAGACACCTTCCCGCCCAGGCCAATTTTCAGCTTTCAGTGCTGTCGCAATTTGAATGACAATTGCGCGGTCATGCTACACTGTACCCAAACAAATTTTTTTATCATTTTGTTCCAACAAATAGAGCTTTCTTTTGGTGGTATTTGATCACCTCTGCGATTTTTATTTTTTGCGCAACAAACAAAAAAAGACCGAAAATTTTGCAAAAAAACAAGTTTTTCTTTGTCACTGTTAATTTTTTTTGTAAATAAGTGCGTTTTCTTCTTCAATGACGGGCACTTATAAGGCGGCACTAATGGGCACTGATAAGGCAGCACTGATGGGCACCGATGAGGTGGCACCAATGAGGTGGCACCAATTATGGGCACTGATAAACGGCACTGATGGGCACTGATAGGTGGCACTGATGGGCATTGATAGGTGGCACTGGTATGCGGCACTGATGGGCACTCAGGTGGCACTGATGGGCACTCATAGGCGGCACTGATGGGCACTCATAGGCGGCACTGACGGGTACTCATAGGCGGCACTGATGCACACATATAGGTGGCACTGATAGGTGGCATGAATGGGCACTGATAGGTGGGCATGGGTGGGCACGGATGGGCACTGATAGGTGGCACTGATGGACGCTGATGGGTTGCACTGATGACACTGATGGGTGGCATTGCTGGGCATCCCTTTTTTTAAACATTTTTTTTTAATAACTATGATGTGCCAATCAGTGCCCATCTGTGGGCACTGATTGGCATATTTTTTGCATTTTTTTTAACATGTGGATGGCCATGGGGGATGTACCTGGCCATCCACATGCTGGGGGCTTCCCTGGTGGTCCTGGGGGCTTCCCAGGTGGTCTAGTGTGGGCATCTGAGGGGGGGCTGCGCTGATAAACAATCTGTCAGACGCGAGTGAGGAAAAGCCGATTACCGGCTCTTCCTGTGTACATCGTGATCAGCCGTGATTGGACACGGCTGATCACGTGGTAAAGAGCCTCCGCCGGAGGCTCTTTACCGAGATCAGTGTAGCGGTGTGTCAGACTGACACACCGTTCCACCGATCGCCGCGATGCGCGCCCCCACGGGCGCGCGGCGGCTGTTATCCTGAAGGACGTCATATGACGCCCAGTCAGGATAACGAAACCACTTCCCGGACGTCAATCTGCTATTGACCGGGCGGGAAGTGGTTAAAGAAAACTAAAGGGTTAATAAGGAGTTCAACAGAGGAACATTTAATTAGAAAAAAAATGTTTTATTTACATGTCAAGGTTCCTTTAACTCTCTTCACCTTCAAATCGAAGTTCATCCCTTTGATCTGTGAATGCAAAACACAGAAAGTTACAATTGATACAATGTTTCAATGTAACTTTCTGTGATGTGGTGGTTGATAAACATTGCCAGCCTGCTTCTATTTTTAGACAGTTCCTGCTGAATTGTTGAGTACAGAGACAGGGAAGGGTCCCAGCAGCAGAGCAGAAGGACTGGATGTACTAGACAGTGGCGTCACTAGGGTTGGTGTCACCTGGTGCGGTAAAACATGGTGTCACCCCCCCTCTTGCCTAGGCAGCCCTCACCCTGCAGGCAGCGCACGGTCACGGGGTGCACCCAAAACCAGCCCCTGTAAATTATAGTATAGGGTGGTATAGTGACAGGTTAGGATAGTATAGGGTGGTATAGTGACAGGTTAGGATAGTATAGAGTTGTATAGTGGCAGGTTGGGGGTGGTACGGGGAAGGTTGAGGGTGGTACAGGGCAGGTTGGGGGTGGCACAGGGCAGGTTGGGGTGAAGCAGGTTAGGGTATGAGTGGTATAGGGGCAGGTTGGGGTAGGTTGGATTGGTATATTGGCAGGTTGGGGGTGGTACAGGGCAGGTTGGGGGTGGCACAGGGCAGGTGGGGTGGCACGGGGCAGGTTGGGGTAATGCAGGTTAGGGTATGAGTTGTGTAGTGGCAGGTTGGGGTGGTACAGGGCAGGTTGGGGGTGGTACAGGGCAGGTTGGGGGTGGTACAGGGCAGGTGGGGGTGGCACGGGGCAGGTTGGGGTAATGCAGGTTAGGGTATGAGTGGTGTAGTGGCAGGTTGGGGTGGTATGGGGTAGGTTGGATTGGTATATTGTCTTTTGATGACGCCCTGGAGGAGGGGCGAAACGCGTCGACGTAATTTCCGGCCAAGGATCTAACCACTGACGCCACTTCCTGTTCCCGTGGAGCGCACGCTAAACCAGCTGCAACCGCGTAAGTATCTGAGAAGTTTGCCTTCCTTTATGCATCCTGTAAGTAGCGCAGAGTGCGCATTTTAAAAATCCTTCTACAACACTTTAAAATTTGCTCTCTTCTATTATCGGTACAATATCTCCAAGAACATCACTGTGCCTTGTGTGCATGCATCGCTCCCTGGATCCTCTCATCCCACTGGCTTGTTTATTCAGCTCTGCTTTTGTGCCTACTTGCCGAACCACAGTTTGTCTGCATATCTGCCCTCTGCTTTGCTGCTCTGTCTGTCTGCTAGCCCGGTGAGTCTATTCCAAGAAGGAGCTCATATGTACATTTATTTTGGTTCTTGTTTTTTTAGGACAATAACTGGATTCACTCACATTCATTTTTATTTATATATTTTCTTACCACATTTAGGTTGTGGTTTATCACTTATTCAATTTTGGTATCTATGAAATAATTTTATGGTTATTATTCAATCATGTCACTTATGTAATAATTTATCACACATATTATTTGATGCTAGTTTATTTTTTATGGGATTGGTTTGTGTCAGGCATGTAACCACTTCACACACATTATTGATGTTTGTCAATTTTGTGGGATCATTTATTATTTTGTCACAATTTTTGTTTGCCAGCGCTGTTTTATTGGTTTGAGCATTTTCTGAAGGTTATAGCATTTTTTTATCAGCAGCTGCACATTTTTTGTGTTTTCTTTTTCTCGTTCAATATTGCACACGTCTATTCCAGCGCTGTTTCTTTGTTTATATGGTATATTGGCAGGTTGGGGTGGTACAGGGCAGTTTGGGGAGGTACAGAGCAGTTTGGGGTGGTACGGGCAGTTTGGGGTAGTACAGGGCAGGTTGGGGTGGTACAGGGCAGGTTGGAGGTGGTACAGGGCAGTTTGGGGTGGCACAGGGCAGTTTGGGGGCACAGGGCAGTTTGGGGTGGCACAGGGCAGGTTGGGGTGGTATAGGGTAGTTTGGGGTGGCACAGGGCAGTTTGGGAGGTACAGGGCAGTTTGGAGTGGCATAGGGCAGGTTTGGGGAGGCACAGGGCAGGTTGTGGGTGGTACAGGGTAGTTTGAGGGGCACAGGGCAGTTTGGGGTGGCACAGGGCAGGTTGGGGGTGGCACAGGGCAGTTTGGGGGGCATAGGGCAGTTTGGGGTGGCGCAGGGCAGGTTGGGGGTGGTATAGGGCAGTTTGGGGTGGCACAGGGCAGGTTGGGGGTGGTATAGGGCAGTTTGTGGTGGCACAGGGCAGTTTGGGGGGCATAGGGCAGTTTGGGGTGGCACAGGGCAGGTTGGGGGGTGGCACAGGGCAGATTGGGGGTGGCACAGGGCAGATTGGGGGTGGCACAGGGCAGGTTTGGGGTGGTACAAGGCAGGTAGGGATGTGTGACAGTGTGCTGTGCAGTAACTTCTAGCATACCTCATGCTTGCAGGTGAAGACCCAGGCGGGTGGGCGGGGCTGCTGTGTCCTCTGGTCTATCTCCTTCAGCTGTGGGATCGGTGTGAATGGGTCTGTGGGAGGAGTGGAGGAGGCGGCCACACCCCCAGCTCCACCCACCTAATCCGGCTGCCACGGGAGATATGGGAGATCCTGAGTGACAGCTGGGGAGTGTTATAGGCAGCCTCCCCCCTGTCCCCCGCACGGCTGAATGTAGTGCTCGCTCCACTGCAAGCTATAGTGGCGGCCTTGGTGTCACCCCTCTGGTGGGTGTCACCCGGTGTGGGTCGCACCCCCCGCATGCCCATAACAACGCCTCTGGTACTAGACATGACCTGTGTACATTAATGACATGTTTTTGGGCGTGTCTAATGCACCCAAAGTCTGCTACTGGTTAAGGATTGTAAAAAAATGGTGAATAACTTTTGGGGTGATTTACCAAATGATCTGGAATTCTTGAATAGGTTTGGGAAGTTGAGATCTTAGGCTGTGCAAAGTTTCAGGGCAATTGATTGAGGTTTAGGCACTTTATTACACGTTAAGCTACATTAACCACTTTCAGACCGGACCAATTTGCAGCCAAAGGACCAGGCCCCTTTTTGCGATTCGACACTGCGTCGCTTTAACTGACAATTGCGCAGTTGCGAAAATTGACGTCCTTTTTTCCCCACAAATAGAGCTTTCTTTTGGTGGTATTTGATCACCCCTGCGGTTTTTATTTTTTGCGCTATAAACAAAAAAGAGCGACAATTTTGAAAAAACACATTCTTTTTTATTTTTTGCTATAATAAATATCCCCAAAAATATCCCCAAAAATATTTTTTTCCCTCAGTTTAGGCCGATACGTATTCTTCTAGATTGGTTTGCGCAGACGTTATAGCGTTTACAAGATAGGGGATAGTTTTATAGCATTTTCATTAATATTTTTTTTTATTAGTAATGGCGGCGATCAGCGATTTTTATTGTGACTGCGACATTATGGCGGACACATCGGACATTTTTGACACATTTTGTCAGGGAAATACCGTACTTCAGCGCCGGGTTCCAAGAATGCGCACGCGCGGTAGAGCGGCTCAGCAAACAGTACAGGTACGCCGGGTAGCGGGTGCACATGCGCGGGTTCACGGCGCTCGGGTATCTGCTACAGCTCACCCAGTGCGGCTCACCGCTATGCGTGGCGCTGACAGAGGACGAGTGCGCATGGGCACTCGTCCGGGTATCCCACCTGACCACTTACCTGGCCTATAAAAGGCAGTCCCTTTCCCTTCACTAATCGCTGGTTTGTTGTCTCTACTTCCTGAGTCCTAGCTCCAGTCCTTGTATCCTGTATCTTGTATCCTGTACCTGCCTGATTACCTGTGCCTGACCCGGAACCTTCCTGACCACCACTGCTGTTACCTGTGTTTGACCCCTGGCTTGCTCCCTGGATACTCTTCTGCCTGATCACCTGTGCTTGACCCTCGGCCTGCTTACTGGACATTCTCTGAGTTACTTACCTGTGTTTGATCCCTGGCCTGCTTTCTGGATACTCTTCTGCCTGATCACCTGTGCTTGACCCTCGGCCTGCTTACTGGACATACTCTGAGTTACTTACCTGTGTTTGATCCCTGGCCTGCTTCCTGGATACTCTTCTGCCTGATCACCTGTGCTTGACCCTCGGCCTGCTTACTGGACATTCTCTGAGTTACTTACCTGTGTTTGACCCCTGGCTTGCTTCCTGGATATCCCTCTGCCTGATCATTGGTGCTTGACCCTCGGCCTGGCTTCCTGGACTTCCAGTTCTCATATGCACCTCAGGATCTCCCTCCAGTGTATGTTCTGGTTCCTCTACAGCCTCTGCCTCATCACGGTCCTGCCAGGTGTCTACTTCCAGTGCAGCTTCAGCCTCACCTGGTCTACGTCGCTACTGCACACCACCTGCAACACACCTGCTGGCAACCCGTGCATCTTTGTGCCCGGTGTCATCTGTACCCACTCCAGAGGCATCGTGCACCTAGTCTCAAGGGGAGCAGCTCTCAGCATTTCAGCCCAGGTGAGTACCTGTGACAGTACAAACCAGCCAATGTCCGAGGCCGACAGAGCTGGTTCACCCCTTGAGGCCCTATGCCAGCAGGTGAAAGCCCTTACTCAGGCTGTACAACGCCTCCAGGATGGGTACTTTCAAATCGAGGGACGTCTCCAGCATCTGACCTTCTCTCCTAACCAAGCGGACCTGTCACCTCCTGCAGCCAGCACCTCCACTTCATCTCAAGCGCCCGGAGGTGCCTTCCCTGCTTACGTCATGTCAAACCCGGACCCCAGGGTCCCCACACCTGAACGTTTCTCCAGGGACCGGAAGAAGTTTCATTCTTTCAAGAACGCCTGTTTACTGCACCTGGCCCTGCAACCAAGAACTTTTCAGTTGAAATCCACTACTCTCCGACGAACCCCAATCCTGGGCACACCATTTGATGGAGCAAAAGAACCCACAGCTGGATTCCATAGAGACTTTCTTCTCTGCCATGTCGGCACTTTATGAGGACTCCCAACGCACAGGTACAGCAGAATCCACCCTGCACACCCTATCCCAGGGTAAAAGGCCCGTAGAGGACTATATAGTGGAATTTCGTAAATGGGCCGCAGACACAGAGTGGAATGAGTCTGCCCTGAAGTACCAGTTCCGCCTGGGACTTTCTGAGGTGTTAAAGGATGAGCTGGCCCGGGGAAGTCCCAACCACCCTGTCAGACCTCTACCAGCTTGTCACTGTAATGGAAATTTGTAAGTTCTGTATATAATTGTATTCCATTTTGTATGTATTGCACACTGCCCTCACTGTGCACACGGCACTAATAATGTTTTCAGTACATGTTTACATTCTTTCGAGTCCTGATTAGAATAAGCCTGCCTATGATACGCCCCTTGTTACCATAAATGAACAATTGTAATATTAATGTGACACCTACGTAATCATGTGTATAAACCCCTGAATTGCGTCATAATAAAGCAGAACGGTTATTTGGAAAGATGCTGAGCGTATCTTTTGTGTCTGTTCCCTACTGCAGTAGTTATTATTAATTTGGAACCACTAATCAATATGAGGATAGGAGTTGCCTATCTATAAATTTCCAGGACAGGTGGCGAGCTTTGCCCAGGAGGGGTTAAAAGGTGACCCTGAGTATCCGAAACAAGGAGCTTGAGACGATTTTCCACCAAACTTTACACAATAGAAGACTCTATCCATGCCAACATATTCAGCTCATTTGGTTAATCACACCAAAAGTTATTCACGTTAAGCTATATTTTACAATACTAAAACATTTAATGTGAACATGGCTTAATGTAGCTTAACGTGTAATAAAGTGCCTGTTATGACTAATTTCTGATTGGGACTCTAAAATAAAAGTTAATACTGCAGCTGCAGGAACAGATTCACAGGAATCAATCACTGTGTTTAAAATGTCCGATCTATGAAGAAATGTATTATTACATGTTATTTTATACACAGATAAGAAAGGGGTGGTATGAGATGTTATTAAAAACTAACGTACAAAAAAGACCTTAAATGTTAACCAATTTCCCCCAAACTTCACACAATAGAAGACTATATCCATGCCAACATATTCTGAAAGTTTCAGCTGATTTGGTTAATCACACCAAAAGTTATTCACATTAAGCTATATTTCACAATGCTAAAACATTTAATGTGAAAATGGCTTAATGTAGCTTAATGTAGCTTAACATGTAATAAAGTGCCTAAACCTCAATCGATTGCCCTGAAACTTTGCACAGCCTAAGATCTCAACTTCCCAAACCTATCCAAGAAGTTTCATGCGATTCGGAGTTCCACAAGGCAAATTAAGGACATTATGCTTGTTTTTTTGGGAGCTTAATGTGGCTTAACGTACAAAAAAGACCTTAAATGTTAACCAATTTCCTCCAAACTTCACACAATAGAAGACTCTATCCATGCCAACATATTCTGAAAAGTTTCAGATGATTTGGTTAATCACACCAAAAGTTATTCAAATTAAGCTATATTTTACAATACTAAAACATTTAATGTGAAAATGGCTTAATGTAGCTTAACGTGTAATAAAGTACCTAAACCTCAATCGATTGCCCTGAAACTTTGCACAGCCTAAGATCGCAACTTTCCAAACCCATCTGAGAAGTTTCATGCGATTCGGTGTTCCACAAGGCAAACGAGGAACATTAAGCTTGATTTTTGGGGAGCTTAATATGGCTTAACGTACAAAAAAGACCTTAAATGTCAACCAATTTCCCCCAAACTTCACACAAAAGTGAAAGTTTCAGCTGATTTGGTTAATCACACCAAAAGTTATTCACATTAAGCTATATTTCACAATGCTAAAACATTTAATGTGAAAATGGCTTAACCACTTGCCGACCGTTGTCGGCACATATATGTCGGCAGAATGGCACGGCTGGGCAAAGTAACGTACCCGTACGCCGCAACCCCTGTGACAGTGCCCGCGGATCCCGCGGACTCGATCAGTGCGGGGATACCCGCGATCGTGTTACGGAGCTCAAGAATTGGGAGATGCCGATGTAAACAGCATCTCCCCGTTCTGCCTAATGACAGCACACTGATCGTCTGCTCCCTGTCATCTGGAGCAGCGATCAGTGTGGTGTCACACACAGCCACGCCCTCAGATAGTTAGAAACAATCCCCCAGGATACACTTAACCCCTCCCCGCCCCTTAGTGATTAACCCCTTCCCTGCCAGTGACATTTTTCCAGTAATCAATGCAATTTTATTGCACTGATCGCCAATGATCCCAAAAATTTGTCAAAATTGTCCGATGTGTCCGCCTTAATGTCGCAGTTATGATAAAAATCGCTGATCGCTGCCATTACTAGTAAAAAAAAAATTATTAATAAAAATGTCATAAAACTATCCCCTATTTTGTAGACGCTATAACCTTTGCGCAAACCAATCAATAAACACTTATTGTGATTTTTTTTACCAAAAATATGTAGAAGAATACGTATCGGCCTAAACTGAGAAAAAAATAGTTTTTTTTTTTATATATTTTTGGAGGATATTTATTATAGAAAAAAGTAAAAAATATTGCTTTTTTTTTCAAAATTGTCGCACATTTTTTTGTTTATAGCTCAAAAAATAAAAACCGCAAAGGTGATCAAATACCACCAAAAGAAAGCTCTTTTTGTGGGAAAAAAAGGATGCAAATTTTGTTTGGGTACAACATCGCAGCGACGCAGTTCCAAATTGTAAAAAGTGCTCTGGTCAGGAAGGGGGTAAAATCTTCCGGGGCTGAAGCGTTTAAAGCGGTTCTGCACACATTTCATTTAGTAAATCTCTTTGCCTTCCAAATCAGGCAAAGAGTACTAAATGAAATGTGTTTTTTTTTTTTTTTTTGTCACTTACCTTGTAATCGATGACTTCCTGTCTTCTGTCTCTGCGGGGGTGGGCGGGTCTGTGCGGGGATCCTCGTCACGCCGCACTGTCTCCTGGGATCTGGTGTCATTGATCCCAGGAGTCTGTGCGGGCATCTTCCGAAATCTCGCGAGATTTCGTCACATCTTCCGAAATCTCGCGAGATTTCGGTCACATCTTCCGAAATCTCGCGAGATTTCGGTCACATCTTCCGAAATCTCGCGAGATTTCGGTCACATCTTCCGAAATCTCGCGAGATGTCGGCATTGTGGGCCAGCAACCCAGAAGAAAGGGGCCTGTGTGGTTTCAGGTGCCCACACGGAAGATGGAAGCCGGCATGAAGTCGTTTTAAAACTTCATATTGCGGAAGAAAAACGGCAGCATTAACATCAAGAAGTACTACAAGTGAGTGATGAAGATGCTAAGCGCATTACTGCACATTAGGCCCCCCCAAAAAAAACATCCAAGACAGTGTAGAACCGCTTTAAAGGGATTTTAAAGTCAGAAGGTTTATTTATCTTAATGCATTCTATGCATTAAGATCAGAGGCGGCTCTAGGCTTTGTGAGGTCTTAGGCAAAACTTAGACATGAGGCCCTCTCACGCCCATAATTGGAAAAATAATTAAACCGATAAAAAAATAATACTACATTGCAATGTACAGTATACAATTAACTGATAGCACTCCACCCATGGCCAGTCCTAAAAGATTCTAGCATGTTATTGGATCATATCACACCGGTGAGCTCACCCAGACGGTCCCCTCCCCTGTTTCGTAGGCTGTGCTCTGCACTCCCCTGGGAGTGTCTTGTCAGCAGATTGCCATTTGTGAGTGGTACATAGAGATAACATTGACAGCTCGAGGTGGCAGCGCCATCCTTCTTCCCGATGCTGGGCTCTCCCCTCCAGTGGCATAGCATGGGTTGTCAGTGTTAGGGGCAAGGCAAGTAATCAGAGCTCCCTAACCGTGGACTTTTAGCTCTGGTCTGATCACATGATCCACTGTGTCAATTAGTATTGGCTGCAGGGGAGAGGAGAGAGCACTTGACAATCACTGGTAAAGCCTGGAGCAGTGACATCACCCACATTTTCCCATGTCCCATCTGTTGTTGGCGGTTGTATGGACACATACCTCTGAACCCCTAAACCTTAGGTGCTCCATTATGCAAATCTTGACCAGCCACTGTTGTAGAATGCTTGGGCCTCCACTCTACCTTACTGGTAAAGGAGGCCATCCATCAAAGTTATAAGTCAATAACAACCAATGGAGCCTTACCACTTCCTCTGGCTGGTCTAGATCTGTATATGATAGAGTTCTTGGGGACTCAGGTCTCCCGAATTTTCCACCAGGTAGGTAAGAGGAATGCAGCACATATAGGGCCTTTTTTCATGTCCTGAGATAGTTTGGAAGGCTTAAAGAGTAAGTTCACCATTTCACACAAAATGAAAAGCTGAACTAACTCTCAGAAAGGGAGAAGGAGTGGATAGGGGGAAGTGGAGGTTAGCGTGGACAGAGGGAGAGGATATAAGAGGGGGGATAGGAGAAAGGATAGAGAGAGGGAGGGGGGAGAGGATAGCCTGGATAGAAGAGAGTAGAGAGTGGACAGGGGGAGGGGGAGAGGAGAGAGTGGATAGGGGAGGATAGCCTGGACAGTAGGAGGGGGGTGAGGAGAGAGTGGACAGAGGCAGGGGAGAGGAGAGAGTGGATAGGGGGATAGCCTGGAGGGTAGGAGGGGGGTGAGGAGAGAGTGGACAGAGGCAGGGGGAGGGGGAGAGGAGAGAGTGGATAGGGGGAGGATAGCCTGGACAGTAGGAGGGGGTGAGTAGAAAGTGGACAGAGGCAGGGGGAGGGGGAGAGGAGAGAGTGGACAGAGGCAGGGGGGGGGAGAGAGTGGATAGGGGGAGGATAGCCTGGAGGGTAGGAGGGGGGGTGAGTAGAGAGTGGACAGAGGCAGGGGGAGGGGGAGGGGAGAGGAGAGAGTGGACAGAGGCAGGGGGATAGGAGAGAGTGGATAGGGGGAGAATAGCCTGGAGGGTAGGAGGGGGGTGAGTAGAGAGTGGACAGAGGCAGGGGAGGGGGAGAGGAGAGAGTGGATAGGGGGAGGATAGCCTGGACAGTAGGAGGGGGTGAGTAGAGAGTGGACAGAGGCAGGGAGAGGAGAGAGTGGATAGGGGGATAGCCTGGAGGGTAGGAGGGGGTGAGGAGAGAGTGGACAGAGGCAGGGGGAGGGGGAGAGGAGAGAGTGGATAGGGGAGGATAGCCTGGACAGTAGGAGGGGGTGAGTAGAGAGTGGACAGAGGCAGGGGGAGGGGAGAGGAGAGAGTGGACAGAGGCAGGGGGAGAGGAGAGAGTGGATAGGGGGAGGATAGCCTGAACAGTAGGAGGGGGGTGAATAGAGAGTGGACAGAGGCAGGAGGAGGGGGAGAGGAGAGAGTGGACAGAGGCAGGGGGAGATGAGAGAGTGGATAGGGGGAGGATAGCCTGGACGATAGGAGGGGGTGAGGAGAGAGTGGACAGAGGCAGGGGGAGATGAGAGAGTGGATAGGGGGAGGATAGCCTGGACGATAGGAGGGGGTGAGGAGAGAGTGGACAGAGGCAGGGGGAGATGAGAGAGTGGATAGGGGAGGATAGCCTGGACGATAGGAGGGGGCGAGGAGAGAGTGGACAGAGGCAGGGGGAGGGGGAGAGGATAGAGTGGATAGGGGAGGATAGCCTGGACGATAGGAGGGGGGTGAGGAGAGAGTGGACAGAGGCAGGGGGAGATTAAAAAGTAGATAGGGGAGGATAGCCTGGATGATAGGGGGGGTGAGGAGAGAGTGGACAGAGGCAGGGGGAGATGAGAGAGGGGATAGGGGAGGATAGCCTGGATGATAGGGGGGGGGGTGAGGAGAGAGTGGACAGAGGCAGGGGAGGGGGAGAGGAGAGAGTGGATAGGGGGGAGGATAGCCTGGACAATAGGAGGGGGGTGAGGAGAGAGTGGACAGAGGGATGTAGGTAGAGAGGACAGAGGGAGAGAGAGGATGTGGCAAGTGAGGAGAGAAGAGAAAGACGGTGAAGAAAACAATGGGGGTGTGGAAGGGGGAGATAGGAGGGTTAGAGGGCAGAGGGAGTGGGGGTAGAGGGGGCAGAGGGGGGGCAGGAGGAGTAGAAGGAGGAGGGGGCTAACATGTGGTAATTGGGATATGTGGAAACAGTGTACATATCAGGGTGTTCAGGGCTCCTCCTCACACTGCAAAGCCATCCAGACATGTAATACTGAGAGTGGGACTGATACGCTATGCTTCCCCCTCCAGCCTCACACTAAGTTAGTTGCTCGTCCTCCACATACACATG
The DNA here is from genome assembly GCA_028564925.1 of Lithobates sylvaticus. NCBI lineage: Eukaryota > Metazoa > Chordata > Amphibia > Anura > Ranidae > Lithobates > Lithobates sylvaticus. The sequence goes on from JAQSEC010004143.1 coordinate 1,044,848, forward strand.
CTGGACATTGTAGACACGCTATCCCACCCAGCCTCCGCCTCTATCACAAACAAGCTCCACTCACCGAGCATGTATTTCTTCCAGGGCTGCTCCCGAGTCCTGCCTCCCGCCATGCATTGGGGCCGCTGTCGCCGACTTTAGGCTGGATATAGACAGAGACATTGAGGCGGTTGCCTCACTTAATAGAGAGGAACTCATTAAAGACCGCCCCAAAAAAATACAAGAATCCCGGCACAATTGGTCACTGCTAACCACATTCTCTGTACAACATAAACAGATAAAAGAGATTATCTCTAACCATTGGAAAGTTTTAAGAAACGATAGGATCCTAGGACCCCTTTTACCGGAGAAGGCGGGGGTGATTTATAGGGGAGCGCCATCTCTGGGAGGACAGATAGCCCCCAGTGTTCCCGACCCACCCACGATCCCTTCTTTTTTTCACAATATGAAGGGCTTCTTCCCTTGCCGTAAATGTAACGTAGCAAGAAAAAAACTGAAACATTTACATCTAGTGTCACAGGAAAAGAATACAAAATGAAACATCTATTGACATGCCAAACATGGTATGTCGTATACCTCATTACTTGCCCTTGCGGCAAACAATATGTAGGTAGAACCATCCGCACTTTTGCGATTAGGTGCAATGAGCATATTGCGGGCATAAAAAAGGGCCGTATTGACCATAACGTCCCCAAACATTACCGCTTACACCACAATAGAGACCCCAGAGGGACCAGGTTTCAGATTATTGATAAATTCGTTCCCCACTGGAGGGGGGAATCAGGACTTAGGGGTGTATCTAAACTTGAGACCTTTTGGATATACTCATTGAAGAGTTATATGCCTCATGGTCTCAACATAGAATGGGACATCAATGCCTTCATAAACAGGTCATGATTAGAGTTTTTTTTTTTTTTTTTGACTAATACGTCACTAAGTATTTGCACAGTAACATGAAATATTTACACATATGAAGATTAGGGGTTTATACATCCAGTTAGACCTCCCTCATCTAGAATGTTGATACATCATAAATGTATCTCAACAAATATATTCCTTTTGATTTTTGTAATATACTATAGGTTATTTGTGAAATACTGTACTGGCCTACGGATCCTCACTTTCTGTTAACGGGGAACATGACATTTCTTGAAAATAAATTAGTGTTGCTCTCGGACATGATAACATAGTATGTCCCTTTTTTGCACATTTACTTTCCACCTTTTTTTCCTTTTATATATTTTTCAGGTTCTATTCATTATCTTATACTTTTACGAAATATATGTACTTCCTTCCCCCTTTTTTCCTCCTCGCAGCCCTTTTAGGAGGACCTATCACTGCAATATACCCGTTGGATATGAATCAGCTGGTATTAGCTATATCCATACAGGGATCTCCTCCTTGCCTTTTATAATTTGGTTATTAGGCCCAATATCTGAATACATATTGCCAGACATAGCTGTTCATCGGGCATCCTTTCCATACAAATACAGGAGAAGGAACGTGGCTCTATACCAAATTAGACTTCTCAGGGCAACAGTGCATATTTTTTGTGCCATGGGGTTAATTAGGACCCCCGTCCCGCCCCCCCCCCCTCCTATCCGTCACTCTCAATAAAGAAATGCAATGATGAGTAGATACACTATGGTTTATTTTTTAAGGCTGTCGGGTTAATTTAAATATATAAACACTTACCGCTCCCCCGCCGCAATATGGTTCTAAATAACTTTAAGCTACGGCGTAAGGAGACGGACACGCCTCCCGGCAAGTTTGCGATGTTTATTTCCGTCCCTAAGGCAACCATATAGTCACATGGGCGCAGCCACACACGTCACCATCGAATATTAATAACATTGCATGGAGACACGGACGCAATACCACACGTCACTTCCGGATTCGATGTTAAGACGCGGGTTTGGCTTCTCCCCCGCTAGCTTACATTGGTTTCCAAGACAACCCCCACTGCATAGACGCGCAGGCGCAATGGTATACACCATCGCAACCATTCACAACTCCTTAGGCAATGACGATCACACCTACGTACACAGAGGTATTACTCCTCCCACTAATATTCGGGAGAAGATAGGCCTGATCTCGTCAGTCGCCGCCGATTGGAGGATTTACAGCATGGGATTGAGGCTTGGTTTTTGACCATCTTTGATGACATCATCCTTGCTTCCCTTCACCTGGAATGCACATTGAAGCGATACCGGAAGTGAGGATCCGTGAGTCAAACCAGGTGCTGCCCTTTAGACTATTAGCTTAAAGTGTATATATAATGTTGTGTGGTGGCTGGTAGACATGTACCCCAGTTGAAGCCTACAGGAGGCGAAACATGTCGGGTTAGATGTCTACCTAAGCCACTTTTTTTATCTTTTCTGCGCAGAGAAATTTGTTTTTAAATTTTTTAACCAATAAAACACCATTTGAAAAGTTGGGAGTTACACTATGAGGAGTTGCCTCTCTCTCTTTTATTTCCCTTGTCTGAGCTACTGTGGATGAAGACCCCTACAAGGATCCTGCTTTCCATTTTTTCCCACCGGGCCTTTTCAACAGGGTGTTGGTAAGTGGCCACATTCGCTTTTTTGGGCAACGCTCCAGCTGATCCAGCAGACTGCAATATAACCACTACCAGTCCGGTGCATCCGGCCTAAGCCTTATTGACTCACACCGAGAGGTCCGTGAGTCCAACAGTTCCGGTCATTATATACACACACACACACATATATATATATATATATATATATATATATATATATATATATATATATATATATATATATATGTGTGTGTGTGTATATATATATATATATATTAGTTGTTTTTGGTTTGGTTTGAAAAAGTATTTTGGATTACACATGATTAAATTGGGGAATCAGCAGAGCTTGCCCTTAATTCAGATCTTACCCTCACATTTCCAGCGACTGCACTTGCAGTGAAATTGAAGTTGCACTTTACACTTGTATTGTCAAATGAATGTGCGTTTTGTAAATAACCTCCATATTATTTAGACATGTACCTGCCTACTCCTAAATAAACTATGTTTTTCAATTACAAACACATATAGCATTATTTGGTTTAAATTAAATTACCATTTATTATGGTTAAAACAAGGGTAAACAAAATAGGAAGGCAACACTGGAGCCACTTTGAGATTTTGTGAAGGCTTTTTGCCCCCACGGCAGACATCTTCTGTCAGACCAGACTGAAGCCAGGCAATCACTTCTGACTCTTCCTTGCAGCCTTCCCACCACGCTTCCCTGCAGTCTTCCCTCCACGCTTCCTTGGAGGCTGGACCTCTGGTGGCGGACTTGTGGTAGGAGGAGGAGGAGTTGCTCTCGAGGCCTGCATCTGTCAGGCGGGTGGATGCAGTCATTTCACCCCTCAAACCCCCCTGAAGAGCTGCAAAAAATAGGCCCTCACACAGCTGCCGTTGGCCCTTCTCCATTCCAGCAACCTGCTGGCCAAGTAGGTGGCATAGGCCTCTTCCGGATTGGGGGGTCTTCTGAGAACCTCACTCGCCTCCCGAATGAGGGCGAGTGATTCCTCCTCAACCCTGCTCATCTGCCTGGGCCTTCTTGTGGCTATGCGCAGGGGAGGAGGTAGACTTCTTACAGTCTGGCTCGTGCTGGGCCCAGCCACCTCCTGGCTCTGGCTGGTCATGGCCTCCTCCTCCATACCACTTGTCCCGGCATCCTCCTGGGTGAGCTCATCCTGTGTCAAAAGAAAAAAAAAAAAATCAAACACATGTTTTTTTGGTTCTGGCCTCCTCAATCAGACAATTGTAAATTTCTTACCGTGCAAATAAATTTGTCCATATATCAAAAAGGCTATCATTTGGACCCCAGCATTTTCCAAGCAGTTCACCAATCTTTTTTTAAGGCATTTTTGCCCACTACTGTATAGTTATATGTATACATATGTAGCACCAACACTTTTTAGAAGTGGGCGCTATTTTAATATTTGGTTTGTTCAGAATTCTGAGTTCAGGGTGTTAATTGTTTGACATTTTTACGTTGACATCAGTTTGTCTGGCCTGTGCTGGAGTTCTGTCTGGTCCTAGGTGAGGTGAGGCACCTGTGACAGGCTCACAACACAGTCTGGTTGTACACATTATGAGGTTACATTTGCTCGGACACAATCAGTGGGAGCGTCTGGCCCCACTGTGTATTTTGGGAAGCGGGATTTGAGATGCTGAGGTCATGTGTTCAGGCTTGAGCTTCACTTTAGATTCCTGGTTCTGGTCCTCAACAACCCCACAAGTGTTCCTGGGCCCAGGAGTGTCTGCTGGCCCTGGAAGCCTGGTCACCCTGACCAGCCCCAGAGGCCCTTGTTGTCTGTGGTGGGGATCCATCCGTTCCCGAGCCTCAGAACTGGCTAGTTTGAGGCACAGCAATTGAAGGAGGATTCTGAAGTGTCCCCGTGTCCTCTCAGGATTGGAGAGGCATAGCGACTCGTACCGGCGAACACGGGGGAGGGGGCTCTTCGGAGGAGGGCAGTGGGGCTGGATGCTTGTTAGGAGCTGAGATGTATGGACACTAGTGAATTGCCATGCCCTACTGTTTTGCTGCAACGGCTGAAAGCTAAACGTAACCTCGGAACTGTTGCAAAAAAACACCCTTTCCTTACAACATAATGTGTGGCAGACACTTTGCTGGTTCCAAGTCACTTGTTGTTTGCTACATCTGCGGACAACGGTATATCCAACAGTGAAGTGTCCAGTTGTGAGGGGCTACTCTCTGGCCTTTCTTACTAACCTTTCTTGGGCTGCCAGCAGTTCAGAAGTGCCTGAGCTTTTTCACCCATGCCCTCAATTTACAACCGAGACACTGTGTAATGTTTAAACGTTGTTAAATAATGATCCAAAATCTGTCCAAATGAAAGGTGCTTGGAGTATGGGTCTCCGCAATTGATGGTTACTAACCTGGGGAACCCCTAGACAATGAATGACAAGCTACAAGAAGCGGGTAATCGGTAAGCCGTGAAAAGACATAGCGGCATGTTATAGAGTGGGAGTGGAGGTGGTTCCGCATAATAGAATTTATGATTAAAACATACATTTGTAAGCAATTCAAATCTTTACATTTACATCATTAATATTCACCCAATCACTATTTAGGCAAAAAAATATATACCTGGCTCCAGCTGGGCGCATCAGCTAGCTCCAAGGTGGAGGGGTCTTCTACTTCCATGGAAGCCTCAGCTGGGGTGGAGGGAAGAGTGGAGGGAAGGGTGGAGGGAAGGGTGGAGGGGGAGGGTGGAGGGAAGAGTGGACAGTGATTGCCTGGGTTCCATCTGGTCACCTAGAAAACACAGTTGGTTGTAGTACCACAGCTTGGGTACATAAACATCCTCTGCTGCTGCTCCTGATCTGAGTGACTCCGCAATCTTGTTGTGCTCCCGCTTGTACATATGCCTCAAACTTGAAATTCGGGCTTCAATAAACTTGATGTCTGCGTTGGGGACTCGAGTCTTCACAAAATCCAAAAGTGGCCCCAGTGTTACATCCCTATTTCCATATAAGGGGTTTTTGACCTCCCACAGGTTTTTATTTTTCCTGTAGAGCGTGATAAATTGTGACATAAAAGCCTGATCCTTAAATGGATTTTGACTGGATGTTGACATGTTTCTGTTTTTGTTAGTAATGGCAATACAAAAGACAAAAAACACAAATGTTACTAAAAACGCACATTCAGTTTTTATTCCAAAAAATGACACAAAACACCCACACACAGCCACCAATAACCACACACACACACCCAACACCCCACACACAGCCACCAACAACCACACACAGCCACCAACAACCACACACAGCCACCAACAACCACACACAGCCACCAACAACCACGCACAGCCACCAATAACCACGCACAGCCACCAACACCCACACACAGCCACCAACAACCACACACAGCCACCAATAACCACACACAGCCACCAACAACCACACACAGCCTCCAACAACCACACACAGCCACCAACAACCACGCACAGCCACCAACAACCACGCACAGCCACCAACAACCACGCACAGCCACCAATAACCACGCACAGCCACCAACACCCACACACAGCCACCAACAACCACACACAGCCACCAACAACCACACACAGCCATCAACACCCACACATGAGTAAAAAATGCAGGCCCAAAACCCAATAAACCACAGTGATGTATCCTAGAAACCCTTACCTTCGTACAGAGCGCTCGCTACTTCCGGTCGAAAAACACGTGGCCGTCAAATAGCCTTATATACACTGCGCACACTACACTGCGCACGCGTCGAAGTCCGCCTGCGTCCTCCTCGTCGCCCGCCCATGACGTTCCTTGTGGCGAGAATTCCCCGCCCCGCTTCCCCTCGTTGCATTGTGGGTGAATAAGTAGATGAAGATGGCGGACACATTATCAGCAAGTAGCGCGGAGGAAAGCCCAGAACCCCAGACATCTGCATCCAGCAGCAGATATAAGGCCACCAATATGGCCTTTGAAGAGATGGTGGAGATGGTGGACATCCTCCAAAGGGAAGATTACGACGGGGAAAATGGCCCCTACCCTCGACCCAACTTACGGAAGGACCAGATTCTTAATACAATTGTCAGCACCCTGGAGCATAAGTTCGGCGTACGAAGGGGCAAGGATCAACTGCGCAAGTGATGGTCCGACATTAAATCCAGGGAGCCCGATCAGTACAGGAGAATTAAAAAAGCGATCAAAAAAAGTAAGTCAATGACGTGCGCTACTATGGTTCTATTTGATATCTCGAATCTTGCGAAGATTTTCTTTGAACTCGTACGTGAATCTTGCGAAGATTTTATTAGAACTACGTACGAGTTCTAATAAAGTCTTCGCAAGATTCACGTACGAGTTCTAATAAAGTCTTCGCAAGATTCACGTACGAGTTCTAATAAAGTCTTCGCAAGATTCACGTGAATCTTGCGAAGACTTTATTAGAACTCGTACGTGAATCTTGCGACGACTTTATTAGAACTCGTACGTGAATCTTGCGAAGACTTTATTAGAACTCGTACGTGAATCTTGCGAAGACTTTATTAGAACTTGTACGTGAATCTTGCAAAGATTTTATTAGAACTCGTACGTGAATCTTGCAAAGACTTTATTAGAACTCGTACGTGAATCTTGCGAAGACTTTATTAGAACTCGTACGTGAATCTTGCAAAGATTTTGTTAGAACTCGTACGTGAATCTTGCGAAGACTTTATTAGAACTCGTACGTGAATCTTGCGAAGATTTTATTAGAACTCGTACGTGAATCTTGCGAAGACTTTATTAGAACTCGTACGTGAATCTTGCGAAGACTTTATTAGAACTCGTACGTGAATCTTGCGAAGACTTTATTAGAACTCGTACGTGAATCTTGCGAAGATTTTATTAGAACTCGTACGTGAATCTTGCGAAGATTTTATTAGAACTCGTATGTGAATCTTGCGAAGACTTTATTAGAATTTGTACGTGAATCTTGCGAAGACTTTATTAGAACTCGTACGTGAATCTTGCGAAGACTTTATTAGAACTCGTACGTGAATCTTGCGAAGATTTTATTAGAACTCGTACGTGAATCTTGCGCAGACTTTATTAGAACTCGTACGTGAATCTTGCGAAGACTTTATTAGAACTTGTACGTGAATCTTGCGAAGACTTTATTAGAACTCGTACGTGAATCTTGCGAAGATTTTATTAGAACTCGTACGTGAATCTTGCGAAGATTTTATTAGAACTCGTACGTGAATCTTGCAAAGACTTTATTAGAACTTGTACGTGAATCTTGCGAAGACTTTATTAGAACTCGTACGTGAATCTTGCGAAGACTTTATTAGAACTCGTACGTGAATCTTGCGAAGACTTTATTAGAACTCGTACGTGAATCTTGCGAAGATTTTATTAGAACTCGTACGTGAATCTTGCGAAGACTTTATTAGAACTCGTACGTGAATCTTGCGAAGACTTTATTAGAACTCGTACGTGAATCTTGCGAAGATTTTATTAGAACTCGTACGTGAATCTTGCGAAGATTTTATGAAATTTCGTTTGTCATTAGAAAGTTGGTTGAGTTTACCTGGCTGTGGGTTATTTGACTTGTAAGGTTATTTATTATTGTTAGGATATATAGTATTACTACTGTAGTAATGGTTGTGTGGGTAACTCACACAGGGACTCCAGAGGATGGTTTGGGGGGGGGGGGGCTACATCTGTTAAGCAGGGTGTCCAGCTACAAATTAAAAATAAATGGTCAGCATCTACAAATACTGTAGCTGATGACTTTTCGAATAAGTACACTCATCTGTCACAGGGTCCAGCGACCTCAGCACCCGAGGCCAAACCGTCCCTTGGATGCTGCAGCCACCATCTTTGATATTGGAATCAGGAAATTAATCTTTGCGGCTTCACTTCCCGGTTCCCTATTGGGCATGCGCCAGTTGCGCAATGCAATAGGACTGGTCCGCGCTAGCTCTGGGACCCCTGTGTGTCCCAGCAGACAGCACGGTGGGACGGGATGTGGCGTATACTTCTGTGGGAGTCTATGGCCGGATGTGTGTGCAAATAGCTGCCTTACACAGGTATCTGCAACCCCTCCCCCCTAAAAGGTTCCAAATAAGACACCGGAGGGGTGCAGGGATCCAATGAGCGGAAGTTCAACTTTAGGGTTGAAGGCCGGTTTAAGTATTGGAGTTTGATTAGATAGGGATTTCAATTATGTATTCAAGTAGGATCTTGTAACAAACTGATAATAATTGGACACCACTTTGAAACAATGTTTAATATTCATATTTCGGCACTCAAATATCAGTGTGATTAAAAGTGTACCTTTGTGTTCCATTCCCATAGGGGGCAAAAGACTCAGACCTCACTCAGGACATCCCAGGACCTCCCGGCCTCACCAGCCTAATTGGGCAATTAGCCCAAGCCCACGCAGGGATGTGGAGGAAGAAGAGGTGCTTGAAGTCGAGCACATCTGCACCCCACCAAGTGAGTGTCTGAGAACACAGATTGAGCTACTAAATTCATGTCTGCATGTTTTTCACCTTTTTTTTCTTTGGTTTTATCTACCCAACTTTTAGGTGATGATCTGGTTGTGGAAGGCCAAGCTGCGGAGCCGTTTTCCTCGGACAGTGCCCACAGGCTTATTGGGCAGATCATGGCCTGGAATCTGCATCTGGAAAGGATGCAAAAGCAGATGGAAATCATGCAGGACCAGATGGCCACCATGCAGCAGGGAATGAAGGACATGATTGATGTTTTGGGGAGAATCTAATACCCCTTTTACAGTTCAAAGCATCAATCATGTCCTTCATTCCCCTTTTGATATGCGATTTTTCAACAAGTTGAGAGGCCAAATTTTGAATATGCACATGGTGTGTCAACATGTGCTATGTGCCATCAGGGGATCTCAATGTACGCATTTTGTGTTTGCAACCCCTTCATCATAATGCTAGTAGGTGAGAGGAAGGGGTTTCACACACAAAACACGTCCATTGATTCCCCATGATGGAAGATAGCACATGTTGACATTACCCATTTGGAATTTAAATTTGTGTGCATATTCAAAATTTGGCTTCTACTGTACATGGGTGACATCAACCAGTTGAACTTTGTAAGTTCCATAGTTTTATATTGTGTAAATATTTGTAAAAAAAAAATAAGGTTTTAAATATTTTAAACCATGTTTTAATTTTTGGAAAAAAATAAATAAATAATAAAAAAAAAAAGATAAAAAAATGGTAAATCCGCCAAAAAATATAAAATATTTCCGAAAAAATCCCAAAAAAAAATTGTATTCCCAAAAAAAAAAAAAAAAAAAAAAAAAAAAATCAACCAAAAAAAAAAATGGAAAACACCAACAAAAAAAAGGAACATGTTTGGATGTGCACTATAATAAAACAAAAATGTTTGCACAAATTAAACAATATGTGTGCTTCTTCTTTTTCAATACTACCAGTTTGACCAAAAAATGTTGTGGTTCATTGACAAAGGGGCTTATTTAATAAAGGCAAAACACGTTTTTCACTATAATAAGTCCACTAGGAGAACATATAAAACGTCCAAAAAGAAAAGCAAACAATACGAAAACCACAATATTTTTTTCAGAAATCAATGGATTTATTTGGTAAAAAGAAAGTAATTTTTAAGGGTCTGCTTCCATTGCAATGGCCCCCCTACCATTAAAATAAGTGACATATCTGTCCCGCACTTGCTGTGCTGATTGGGGGGCCAAGCCAAGACGGCGATTATCCAGCCCTGTCATCTCGGGCTCCACTCCGGCCTCAGGTCCAAGAGGTAGCATGTAGCTGGCCAAATGCTTTCGTAGGTAGTTATGCATTATGCAGCAGCTCAGAATTATTGTGTTCAGTTTGTACTCTGCCAGATGGAGAGAAGTTAACATCAATCGGAAACGGTTGGCCATAATGCCGAAGGCATTTTCAACCACCCTTCTTGCTCTGGCCAACCGAAAATTAAAAACCCTCCTCTCAGGGGTGAGGGATCTTTGGGGAAATGGCCTCATCAGGTGTTCACCCAGACCAAATGCCTCGTCTGCAATAAAAACAAAGGGGAGTCCCTCCACATTCTCCGCATCTGGTGGCAGCTCCAGGCCACCTGTCTGGAGACGACGGCAGAACTCCGTCTGGTTAAAGACTCCTCCATCAGACATCCGGCCGTTTTTTCCCCACATCAACATAAAGGAAGTCATATTGTGCCGACACCACCGCCATCAACTCAATACTATGGAAATCCTTATAGTTCCAATAGTAAGACCCCGAATGGGGTGGGGGCACAATTCTGACATGTTTGCTGTCAATCACCCCTCCGCAGTTGGGAAAGTCCCAATGGGCAGCAAACTGGGAAGCCACAGTCTGCCATTCCTGTGGCGTGGAAGGACACTGTGGAGTCAAACAGAAAGATACAATTATAAGAAAAAAAAAGCCAAAACCCCAAAATAAATCCAAGAAATGAACAAACAATTTTGAGCAACATATGTATTTTTTTAAGTAGTCCTTGAAAAAAATCTAAAATCTATTTAACAAGGTGGGGGGGTAATTAATTAGAAGGTCACACAGTACACATGAACTCAATTTAAAAAAGAGGGGCAAGGGGGGTGAAAGGGGGGGGGGTGAGTAAAGCAGTACAATGGAGCTGATAAGATACATTTTTGTTCTAATAAAGGGACTAGGCTATGGGTGTTTATGGGCCCAAGATTCCATGCTGGGGAGGTTGGTGCAAGCAAATATGCATGTGGCCCACTAAAGAATAAATTCAAAAGCAATTTCTAAAAGTGAACCGCCAAAAAAAACAATAATACAATTTCTAAATGCTGGCAGGAATAGGGGACATTCATAGAATAGTCCTATCATGGTAATTAGCTAATGATGAAATTGATGCACTACATTAGCAAACATACAAGACATATGTAATTTTAAATGAGAAAACTTACCTTAATGTATTCCTCCTGCAGGACGTGAATAATGGCAGAACAGGTCTCTGGAATAATGATCCCCAGAGCCTGGGGGGAGATGCCTGTCGTGAACTTGAGGTCCTGCAAGCTTCTCCCCATCGCCAAGTAACGCAACGTGGCGACTAGCCTCTGCTCCGGAGTGATGGCTTGCCGCATGCAGGTATTCTGCCTGCTGATAAAAGGGGACAGCGAAGCCAACAGGCGGTGAAAAATGGGGTCCGTCATCCTGAGATAATTCCTGAAATCATCAGGATTATTCTCACGGATCTCACGGAGCAAAGGCATGTGTGAGAATTGGTCACGCTGGCGCAGCCAATTCTTGGTCCATGAACTCCTCCTCACCCTGTTCATGGACTGGACTCGGGCCAAAGTGTTAACCGCAACACCGAGCCCCTGCACAGCACAAACTCGTTCCCGAGTACGTCCACACTCCATGGCTTCAAAACGGTCGGCTGATCAAACAAAAAACTTAACTGAACGCACTGAAGAACAGCAAGGCCTATGAAGAACGACCTGAAGAACAGGAACGAGCGGACCAGAACGGCCTGAGAACAGGTAGGAACTGATCCACACGCACTGAAAGACAGATACAAACCTCACAAGCACAAACTGAACGGCAGAAACGAGTGAATTAAGCAGAAGTCTGAGAAGCGCGAATCGTCTCTAACCAAACGTCAACTAACACGAGATACACACGAGATTAGTTAACGGTGCCCAAAGGGTGTCGTTTTGGATCTTGAGCTTCCTTTTTATAGTCCCGTCGTACGTGCTGTACGTCATGGCGTGAACCGCCGGACTTTTAGCGTGATCGTGTGTGGTCAAGTCCGTTCGTTTTCAAGTCCGCCGAAGCCAGCTGGAAAGTCCGGTGGATTGTCCGCTGGACTAGGTCCGGCGGACAAAGTCCCTTCGTGTGTACGCGGCATTACAGTGTCTGTCTATAGCAGAATGATGCTGTGTGCTGTGTGTGTACTATTTATAGAGACTGGGTCACATGCTGCACTGGTCAATCACAGCCATGCCATTAGTAGGCATGGCTGTGATGGCTTCTAAGGGCACACTAGTGAAACGATCATCCATTGGCTGCCCTAAAGCTGTTAAAAAGGCGCCAATACAGCGCCGAACACCGGACCCGAACCCGAACTTACAGCCAATAGTTCGGGTTCGGGTCCAGGTCTCGGACACCCAAAAGTCCGGTACGGACCCAAACTTTACAGTTCGGGTTCGCTCAACCCTAATGATAATGAATCAGCAGTCTGCCTATATCACAGTCACAGCCAGAACACAGTGCACTAGGCCACCACAGCGGCGGCCTTTTATACTGTGGGGCGTGTACTAAACCCCCTGAGCTATAATTGGCTACAGGCATCCTGCCTGTAGCCAATTATGACTCTCCTCGCTGCCGGCGCTGTGATTGGCCAAGCATGTGGGGTCACAGTGCATGCTTGGCCAATCATCAGCCAGCAATGCACTGCGACTGGCGCAGTGCATTGCGGGCCGTTCACATATCACGAATGTGATGCGAACGGCCCAAATAGTTCTGGGCTCGCCGAACGGGCGAACGCCTGATGTTCGATTCGAACGTGGGTTCGAATCGAACACCGGGCCCATCCCTACTCAGCACCCATCTCATCTACATACTACCTACCATACCCTCAGCACCCCTCTTATCTATATACTACCCACCATACACTCAGCACCCCTCTCATCTACATACTACCCACCATACACTCCGCACCCCTCTCATCTACATACTACCCACCATACACTCAGCACCCAATGTCATCTACATACTACCCACCATACACTCCGCACCCCTCTCATCTACATACTACCCACCATACACTCCGCACCCCTCTCATCTACATGCGTGTATGAACAATTGCGCTGTCCATTATGAGGGGTTTCTACAATCCCTGTGCAGAGCTTCAGGGTCTATACACCGACTCTGCCCATTATGAGGGGTTCCCACCAACCCTATGCTGAGTTCCCAGTTCTCTACACCTGCTGGGCCCAATATAAGGGGTTCCCACAATCCCTGTGCTGAGTTCCCAGTTCTCGACACCTGCTGGGCCCAACATAAGAGGTTCCCACAATCCCTGTGCTGAGTTCCCAGGTCTGTACACCTGCTGGGCCCATTATGAGGGGTTCCCACCAGCCCTGTGCTGATTTCCCGGGTCTGTACACCCACTCTGCCCATTATGAGGGGTTCCCACCAACCCTAGGCTGAGTTTCCAGGTCTGTAAACTTGCTGGGCACATTTTGAGGGGTTCCCACAATCCATGTGCTGAGTTCCCGGGTCTGTACACCCACTCATCCCATTATGAGGGGTTACCATCATTCCTGAGCTGAGTTCCTGGGTCTGTACACCCACTAATCCCATTATGAGGGGTTCCCACAATCCCTGTGCTAAGTTTGTGGGTCTGTACACCCACTCTGTTATCATGGGTTCCCACCAAACCTGTGCTGATTTCCCAGGTCTGTACACCAGCTCTGCCCATTATGAGGGGGTCCCATCAAATATGTGACAAATTCCTGGGTCTGTACACCTGTTGGGCACATTATGAGGGGTTCCCACCAGCCCTGTGCTGGGTTCCTGGGTCTGTACACCTACTGATCCCATTATGAGGGGTTTTCCTACAATCCCTGTGCAGAGTTCCCCGGTCTGTACACCCACTCTGCCCATTATGAGGGGTTCCCACCAAACATGTGCCAAGTTTCCAGATCTGTACACCAGCTCTGCCCATTATGAGGGGTTCCTATGAGCCATGTTCTGAGGTACCAGCTTTCTACACCCACTGATCCCATTATGAGTGGTCCCCTTCATTCCTGTGCTGAGTTCCCCAGTCTGTAAACCAACTCATCCCATTATGAGGGGTTTCCACAATCCATGTGCTAAGTTCCCAGGTCTGTAGACCAGCTATGCCCATTATGATGGGTTCATACAATATCTGTGAGGAGTTGCCGGGTCTGTACACCCACTCTGCCCATTATGAGGAGTTCCCACCAACCCTGTCCTGAGTTCCCAGATCTGAACACCCGCGTGGCCAATTATGAAATTATGAGGGGTTCCCACATTCCCTGTGCTAAGTTCCTGGGTCTGTACACCCACTCATCTCATTATGAGGGGTTCCCATCATTCCTGTGCTGAGTTCCTGGGTCTGTACACTCACTCTGCCCATTATAAGGGGTCCCCAACAAGCATGTGCTGAGTTCATGTGTATGAACAATAGCTCTTCCCATTATGGGGGGTTCCTACAATCCCTGTGCCGAGCTTCAGGGTCTGTACACCCACTCTGCCCATTATGATGGCTTCCCACCAACCCTATGCTGAGTTCCCAGTTCTCTACACCTGCTGGGCCCATTATAAGGGGTTTCCACAATCCCTGTGCTGAGTTCCCAGGTCTGTACACCTGCTGAGCCCATTATGAGGAGTTCCCACCAGCCCCGTGCTGAGTTCCCGGGTCTGTACACCCACTCTGCCCATTATGAGGGGTTTCCACCAACCATGTGCTGAGTTACCGGGTATGTGCACCCAATAATCCCATTATGAGGGTTTCCCACCAACCATGTGCTGAGTTCACGGGTATGTACACCCACACAACCCATTATGACTGGTTCCCATCATTCCTATAACGAGTTCCCAGGTCTGTAGACCATCTCTGCCCATTCTGAGGGGTTCCCACCAAACCTGTGCCAAGTTCCCAGGTCTGTACCCCAGCTCTGCCCATTATAAGGGGTTCCCACAAGCCCTTGCTGAGTTCCCAGGTTTCTAAACCCACTGATCCCATTATGAGTGGTTCCCATCATTCCTGTGCTGAGTTCCTGGGTCTATACACCCACTCTACCCATTACTACCCACAATACACTCAGCACCCCTCTCATCTACATACTACCCACCATACACAACGCACCCCTCTCATCTACATACTACCCACCATACACTCAGCACCCAATGTCATCTACATACTACCCACCATACACTCCGCATCCCTCTCATCTACATACTATCCACCATACACTCCGCACCCCTCTCATCTACATATGAACCCTAAACTGCTGGGAGGCTAGTATAGATCTGATCAGATCAGATATTGATCTGTTCAGATACTATACCACTAAGGGAGGTGTATGCTTTGCGCGTGGGTGTTTGCGGTACTGGCACTAACCTGGGGCGACGCAGACCTTATTTGATAAAACCAAATTGATATCACGCGCCAGGCGTTCAGGGGGTTAAATCGTTATTGGATAATAAATGGCGGGTGCCCTGACAGTATAAAAAACAAACTAACTAACCAGTATCACCCGTAACAGTTATACGGTGATCACTGGTGAAAGGGTTAACAAGGGGCAATCAGGGGGTTAAAACCTTTATTAGGTAATATATGGGGGTACCTGACGCTATATAAAAACCTGACGGGGAACCTAAATAACTAAATAACTAACTGGCTAACCAGCGTCACCAGTGACACTTATACAGTGATCACTGGTGAAAGAGTTAACTCTAGGGGCAATCAGGGGGTTAAAACCTTTATTTAGGTTGTATATGGGGGTACCTGACCTATAAATCTATTTATGAACCTATATAAATCTAGCGGCACCAGTGACACTAATGCAGCGATCAGAAAAACGATTGCTTAGTGACACTGGCAAAAGGGGTTGAAAGGGTTACCCGGGGGGGGGGGGGAAATCAAGGGGTTAAACCTTTATTGGGGGGGGGGGGGGTGGGGGGCTACCTTTGACCTAAAGGGGCCTAAAGCTAACTGCCCTGATACTTTTTACAGTCACAAATGACACTAAATGCAGTGATCAGTAAATAAATGACTACTGCAATCAGTGACACTGTGACTGGGGGGGCAGGGTGTGATTTGGGGGGGGTGATCTGGGGGTGACTGGGGGGTGAAATGTGTGCCTGGTGTCAGTGTACTGTTGGTGCACTTACTTGTGTGTCTTCACTCGCTTGCGTCCCGGTCAGAAAGACCGTTCTGCTGTTGTTGAGATGCAAGAACCGCAGGTCCCTCGTATGAAGCAGAGTAATAGCGCCGCTATACCTTCTGGTGAACTGGCAAGCACCAGCGGCCTAGTACACTCTGGGCGTACATCCAGCATCCAGCACTGCAGTATCACGTGGTGACGTGGCGAGTCCCATAAGTGCAGTTCAAGCTGGCGAGGTGGCAATCACAAGTAGTGTCCCGCTGCCACCAAGAAGAAGACAAAGGCAGGCCTGTTGATCCCATAGTGTCCTTCCTGCAGAATTCGCCAATCCTGATTGGGTGCCTACCACTTCTGCAAAACCCGTACTTCCCCCATTCACTGGCCAACCCGGTATTCAGGTGGAAACAGCTGATTTTAAGCCACCCGATTTTTTTTCACAGTTTTCACAAAAGATCTCTAAAATTAAGAAAATCGCACCCCGGCCCTTTTAGCCCAAAATGGGTCCAAAATGACCAAAATTGCACTACCTGCCCCTTTAGCCTAAAATGGGTCCAAAAGGACCAAAATCACACTGCCAGCCTTTTAGCCCAAAATGGTTCCAAAATGACCAAAATCGCACCCCCAGCCCTTTTACTGCAAACGCATATCGTCCTCGCATTGCCATTCTAGTGATGCAAGCACGATACATAGTCACAGGGCATTTCCAATATGCACTCCATAGCACGCAGTTTGCGATGGGAAATGTGCAGATGTGAATGCAGCCTCATTGTTTGACAGCCCAAGCGCAGTTAGCAGATGTTTTATTTTTCCAAGTGACAAAACGTGCACAGAAAATACATGCATTTCAGACATGTGCTGTGCTCCCTGCCCCCCTCTCTCTCTCCCTGCCCCCCCTCTCACTCTCTCTCTCCCTGCCCCCTCCCTATCTCTCCCTGCCCCTTCTTTCTCTCTCTCCCTGCCCCCTCCCTATCTCTCCCTGCCCTCTCTCTCTCCCTCCCTGCCCCCTCCCTCTCTCTCTCCCTGCCCCCCTCTCTCTATCCCCCCCCCTTCCCCCTCCCTCTCTCTCTCCCTGCCCCCTCCCTCTCTCTCTCCCTAACCCCCCTCCCTCTCTCTCTTCCTGCCCCCTCCCCTCTCTCTCCCTGCCCCCCTCCCCCTCTCTCCCCCGGCCCCCTCCCCCTCTCTCTTCCTGTCCCCCTCCCCCTCTCTCTCTTCCTGACCCCTCCCCCCCTCTCTCTCTCCCTGTCCCCCCTCCCTCTCTCTCCCTGTCCCCCTCTCTCACTCTCCCTGCCCCACTCTCTCTCTCCCTGCCCCCCCTCTCTCTCCCTGCCCCCCTCTCCCTACACCCAATAATCCTATTATGAGGGGTTCCCACCAACCATGTGCTGAGCTCACGGGTATATGTACACCCACTAAACCCATTATGACTGGTTCCCATCATTCCTATGACGAATTCCCAGGTCTGTAGACCAGCTCTGCCCATTATGAGGGGTTCCCACCAACCATGTGCTGAGTTCCCAGGTCTGTACCCCAGCTCTGCCAATTATGAGGGGTTCCTACTAAACCTGTGCCGAGTTCCCAGGTCTGTACACCAGTTATGCCCATTGTACGGGGTTCCTCCCACAAGCCCTGTGCTGAGTTCCCAGGTTTCTAAACCCACTGATCCCATTATAAGGGGTTCCCACAATCCATGTGCTGAGTTCCTGGGTCTGTTCACCCACTCATCCCATTATGAGGTGTTCCCACCAATCCTGTGCCGAGTTCCTAGGTCTTTACACCCTCTCAGCCCATTCTGAAAGGTTCCCACCAACCCTTTGCCGAGTTCCTGGATCGTTTCCCCCTTCTGTGCCCATTATGAGGGGCTCCCATCATTCCTGTGCGGGGTCCCCGGGTCTGTACACCCACTGATCCAATTATGAGGGGTTCCCATCATTCCTGTGCTGAATTCCTGGGTCTGTACACCTGCTGGGCCCATTATGAGGGGTTCCCACAATCCCTGTGCTGAGTTCCAGGGTCTGTACACCCACTCCTCTCATTATGAGAGGTTCCCATCATTCCTGTGCTGAGTTCCTGGGTCTGTACACTCACTCTGCCCAATATGAGGGGTTCCCAACCAGGGGCGTACCTAGTGCATTTGGCACCCGGGGCGGATCCTATATCTGGCACCCCCACCTTAAAACGTAAAAACACCCCTCTGTGCCCCTTCAAACCTCTGCATCCTTAAATATCTCTTTGTCACTACTGTGTACATTACACAGCACCCTGCACCCCTTTACAATACACAGCACTCTGCACCTCTGGAACCTCTGGTGACAGAGGACCACTAGTACCCTCCGGTACATTACACAGCACCCTGCACCTCTGGACCCCTTTACATTACACAGCACTTTGGACCCCTTTACAATACAAAGCAAAAAGCTTACACAAGCAGCAAAAAAAAAGTTTAAATACCCCTTTACATTACACAGCACCCTGCGCCTCTGGACCCCTTTACATTACACAGCACTCTGGACCCCTTTACATTACACATTTAGAATTATTTATTATGAAAAAAAATAAATAGAAACAAAAGAAAAATGGATTAAGGTGTATTTTGAATTATTTATTATGAAAAATATATGAAAAAAAAACAAGAAAAAAAAAGGGGAAAAAAGGAGAAAGTAAACATAGAAAAAATATATATGTACATACAAAATTGTTAAAAACAATTGTGATATAAACTTTTTCGTTTACAAATATTACATATGGATATGACACATATAGATGGAAGGGGAAAACATCCCTCGACTGCCTAACATGTTTCGGGAAAGCAAAACGGTCCCTTCTTCAGAGGCATTGAGTGGAGATTGGATGTGAGAGGAGGAGTCTGGGAGAACAAAAAACAAAAGCAACAAACATAAGCATTGGAAGAGAACCTGAGAGGGAGAGAAAGCCATTCGTAGACGTTCTGTGAATGCACTTATACATACCAATAGCCAGGGGGATGAGAGTTAAAACACAAAAGCCAAGATGGATTTCCACGTGAGATGATATTTTGGGGGATATAGAACTACTACATGAGGCTCTAGACCCAAAAGTAACAGATTTTTCGCCTCTAATTATATGTTCAAACTTGAACAAAAAAAGGCCCAAAGATGGTCTCCAGGGGTGAAGCCTACACGGGGATCAGCCTGTCTCCACACAGGGGGAAAGAGCCAGCCCAGTGATCGAGACGTCTGTGGAAGTAAATTATAAAGATATAAATATATTTAATCTGATCCTAAAAGAAGAGACCAATTGTTGCCAAATCTTAGGAAAAAAAATACATTGCTTGTTGCTATATGGCTAATACATATTTTATATAGACAAATATCGTGTATATAAATATACATCCAAGACTCAGAATGTACATAAAAGTTGTTTACAACAAAATTGGAAATAAACTAACAGAGACTGAACTTACATTTTGGTAAAGATCCGAAGTTCTTGGCAGCAAAAAGAAACGCCTGTTCAATCTCAGTGGGAGCATTCGCTACTGATGTGTTGTAGGACTGACCATTTATAGGATAAAAAGACCTATTGCGCATGTGCGTGCGGAATGAGTGGAAAATGTTCAACAGCTGAGGCCAGGGCGTCCCCTATGGCGCGTCATGGCCTCATCATACAAGAGAGAAGCCTTGTGGCCAATAGGCGACAGGGGCGGGACTGATAGGGAGAGACGTCTGATGTCCGCATCAGCGGAACTCGATGGGATTAACTTCAGGAAATGGGCAAAAACGTCACGCCTGACGTCGCACATTGTAAGGGCATAGACCGGAGCATGCGCCAGAATTAGCGTGCGCATGCGCAGATGGAGAAATTACCTTAAGGTACGCAATGGAACGGACAGATGAAAACGATGGGCGGGGACCAAAAGTAAAACAGTCCTGTCATAGGATGGTTGTTATGGTGATATGGGGAAGCTCAAAGGGAGACAGGAAAAAAGGAAAGTGATCCCCAGAACCAAAACCGCACGGCGTCGCGCCCGACAGAGAAAAGAGTATATTCCAAGCTGGCGGGGCATCATGCGGTAAAGGCTCACTGACACGGGAAGGCATTGAATCCAAAATGGGCAGCCCTTGAAAAGGGCTGACCATGGTGGGTCCCAGCCGAAAAAAGTGGAGGGGGCATCTCTATCTCCAAACGGGGACGGGAGGTGGTACCCCTCTTACCCGCGCCAGGCGAGGCCGAATCCCAGGAGACCAAGGACCAAAATGGAGGAATATTTAAATTTATTTTAAAATAGAACAAAACAAAAAACAAACACCAAAAATGGCAATGTGTTAAAGGTAATCACTACAAAATGGCAATGTTTTAAAAGTTGGTCATTGCGATGGCATATTCTCTCCATACTCAGGTTCCAGATGATTAATTGACCTATGTATTCATATAGAAGTGTGTTATGAACAGGAAAAGTTTACACAAAATGTTTTTCTCTATAAGGAAACACAAAAATAAAGAAAAGAACAAAGGAACTAGTGAAATAAACCAGCAGGGTATCGTAAAGATAAAAATGAAAATAAATACACATGAGTAATGATAACAGCTAAGTAAATAGCAAATAACTGAACCACAAATCCAATTAACAGAAAAAGGAAAAAACATCTACTCCTTTTCACAGCCACCTGACACAAAACCCTCAAGGAAAGGACGAAAAGAAAGTTGGGTGTTGAGGCCCGGAAAGGAAGTTGCATTGCAGTCCGCAATCCATCTGACCTCTCTTTGGAGCAGAGACTTGTTCCAGTCACCACCCCTGCTGTCGGGGTGGATTCTGTCCAAGATAGTAAATGATATACGCGGAAAAATGCCCGCATGTTGATCTCTGACATGTCGCCCCAGAGGTAGGTCAGGGTTGGCACACCTCATGCTATTGATGTGTCGTGCAGCTCGTTTATTGAATTCATTTTTGGTTTTGCCAATGTAGAAGCATTTGCACTGGCAAGTAAGTAAGTATATGACACCGATTGTTTTGCAATTAGAAAAATGTTTTGGGCTGTATTTTTTGCCGTTCGGAAGCATAAAATTGGTTTTGGTGTTCATATATCTACAAATGGAGCAACCTCCACATGTAAAGGTACCGAAACGTTTGCACACATCGGTTCTGAAGGTACCGCTATATTCACTTTTGACCAAATAATCTCGAAGGGAACGCGTCCGTCTAAAAGTAATAGACGGTTTGGAAGGAATATGCCTACTTAGATTGGAATCTACATGCAGGAGATGCCAATGTTTTTGTAAAATTTGTTTAATTTTTTTATGTTGTTTATTATAGGTGGTTATGAGGCGGGTGGTATTTGGGGATGTATTCAGGGACCTGTCTGGAAAGAGAACCTCATATCTGACAGAGCCACGTGCGCGTCTGAATGCTTTTTTCAGACAGGTGCCTGAATATCCCCGTTTTAAAAGGCGCTGTCTCAGAAGATCTGCTTCACACTTGAAGGCTGCTTCCGTAGAGCAATTGCGTCTGAGTCTTAGGTATTGTCCATATGGTATGGACCGTACCAAAGACTCAGGATGGAAACTGGATGCGTGTAAAATAGTATTTCCAGCAGTCTCTTTACGATAGAGACTGCTGGAAAGAAAACCTTCCGGGGATTTGATAATTTTTAAGTCCAAAAACATAACAGAAATAGGGTCGCATGTCATAGTGAAAAACAAATTAAAAGTATTTTTGTTTAGAATGTTCATGAACATCTGCAGATCCTCTATTGAACTGTTCCAAATCATTAAAATATCATCTATGTACCTATACCAGGCTGCCACATGCCTGGTATAGGTAGAGATGGTTTCGTCCGACAAGATGAATTGTTCCCACTCCCCCAGATACAGGTTGGCATACGATGGGGCACAACATGTCCCCATCGCCACCCCCTGTATCTAGAGGTAGTGGGACCCATCGAACGAAAAAACATTATTTGACAAAATAAATTCTAAAGCTTCCAACAAAAAACTGTTTAGTTTTTCATCATCTTTTTGGGATTGTGAGATGAATCGTTTGATTACTGGAAGTCCCAGATTGTGAGGAATGGAACTGTATAGAGCCTCTACATCTATGGTTACCAGGATTGAGTTCGGCAAAGTGTGCAATTCTTCCAAATTTTGTAAAAGATGAATAGTATCCTTAGTATAGGAAAAAAGACCTGCCACATAGGGTCTTAAATGATTATCCACGAATTTACTTAAATTCTCAGTTATTGAGCCATTCCCCGATATGATCGGGCGGCCTGGGGGATTTAATTGGTTTTTATGTATTTTGGGTAAGCAGTAAAGGGTTGGAATACGTGGATAAGGTGTTCTAATGTATTCCCATTCGTTTTTGGTAATTGCACCATTACAGAACGCTTCGTCAACCATGGTATAGAAGGAAGTATTAAATTTCTCAATAATACTTTTCGAAAATTTTTTGTACCATAAGTTGTTTGATAGAACTTTCTGGCACATACTTGCTTATTGATCATTTGTCATAATTACTATGTTGCCCCCCTTATCGGAGGGTTTGATAGTGAGGGAATTTTCCTTTTTCAATGATTCTAAAGCTCTCAGTTCATTTTTTGTAAGGTTGCTACATGGGTTGGACGTCTTCATCTTTTTAATTTCTGTTATAGTTTGTGCCAGAAAGGCCACTAAATTAGGACTATTTGTGAATTGTGGAAATTTGTCAGACTTCTTTTTGAAGTGTTTTTTTGTATCTTTGAGACCTATTGGCTCCTTGGAAATGTGGGTATCCAACAGAGATTGAATATCTACCATATCGATGAGGTCACTAGGATCTTGTTCCTCCAATAAAGTTAAAAGGTCATCAAGTGCTTCCTCAGATTTTTTAATATCTGCTTCTATACTGATTTTTCCTTTTCTTTTGAGAGAATGCTTTTATAATAAAGTTTTCGTGCAAACAAATGCAGATCCTTTATTATTTCAAAGATATCTGCATTGTTATCTGGGCAGAAGCTTAGACCCCGTTGTAGGAGGCTTATTTCTGATTGAGTGAGTAAATGATTGGAAAGATTGATGATATTTAACTTTTCATCTATTGGGGGATTCTGAAGTGAGTTTATGTATTCGGGGGGCTTTCCTCCATGCGATGTACTAAAAAATCTTTGTCTGTTAGAGATAGGTTTGAAAGTAATGTGGCATCACCTGAAAGTGAATTTATAGTGGAGCCAGCACCAGAAGATCCTGCAAGAGAAACAGTCTGAGTAACACCACGTGCATTACCTTTACCCAAGGGCTGTGAGCCAGGTACCAGTTCCGAGGGTTCAGTGATTCTCTTTTTATTTAAATACGGTTCATCACCAGATGACATTCTTTTGTTTTTTTGTGATTTTCGATTCCTGTGTCTATTTTGGGGAAGAGAAGAGACAGATGAGTTAAGGGATGAATTGGAACCAGATTCTTTGGTGTTTTTGGCATAATTGTTTTTTTGTGATCGTTGCATCATACTGTTTTGGTTCCATTTGTAGGCCTTTCCTTCTTGGAAGGCTCTTTTATCACGCCAGAACTTTTTATCCTTCATGGCTAGTTTCTCCTGAGACTTTTGGTTTAGTTGTAATTTTATTTTTTCCTCATTTTCTTTATAAATGGGCAAATCTTTGAATGGTAATAATTTGGCATAGATTGTTTCGATTTCTTGATCGAAAGAGGAAATGCGTCTCTTGTATTCCTCACTTAGCAGAGTCATCATCGTTTTAGTACATAATTGTAAATTATTTTCCCATTTGATTTTAAAAGAGGCATCTACGTCCTCTAAGATTGGAAATATTTGGATCCGTAGACCCATGGGATTTATATCTTCTTGGATATATCTATCAAAGCTATCTGCGTGCCAAAAGCATGCAACTTTTTTGTCAGCGACTTTGCCAAGTTGGAAAAACAGGGAGGAAATTTCCGAATAAGATGATGATTTTTTGCCATAGTCTTTGGAGAAACCTGCCATGAGGGTGTCCCATTCTTTCCCTTGAAACATTTTACCAAAGCTTAGGTTTCGTGCAAAAGAGAGAAGCTATCCCAGACTTGTTTTCAACACATATAAAGAAAAACACCAGCAAAAATATAAACAAACATGCTAAATGTGTTCATACGTAACATTCAATCGTATAGTGAGTAGCACCATACAATATTTTTAGGGAAAATCTTTTCCAATTGTACAAAAGACAAAAGGGAAAAGAGAGAAAAAAGAAGAAAAGGAGGGGAGAGAAGAGTATATAAAAAAAGAAAAAATATATCAAAAGTTTGTTTTACAAAAGATAATAGTAAATTAAATTGGTTCAAGCGGGGGGAGGGAGTGGGTATTTCCTACCCGGTTAGGTAAATGCAAAAAGTGGTGCTGAACCATTCTAGAGGGGCATTAAGCTCCTAAAGGTAAATTATTGCCAACATCCCTAAATAGATATTTAGAAGGTGGAACCTCTGATGACAGAGGACCACTAGTACCCTCCGGTACAACTGGGACTTTTCAGGCGAAACATAGCAAAAAGCTTATGAAATAGAAACAAAAGAAAAATGGATTAAGGTGTATTTTGAATTATTTATTATGAAAAATATATGAATAAATAAATACAAGAAAAAAAAAAAAGGGGAAAAAAGGAGAAAGTAAACATAGAAAAAATATATATGTACATACAAAATTGTTAAAAACAATTGTGATATAAACTTTTTCGTTTACAAATATTACATATGGATATGACACATATAGATGGAAGGGGAAAACATCCCTCGACTGCCTAACATGTTTCGGGAAAACAAAACGGTCCCTTCTTCGGAGGCATTGAGTGGAGATTGGATGTGAGAGGAGGAGTCTGGGAGAACAAAAAACATACCAATATCCAGGGGGATGAGAGTTAAAACACAAAAGCCAAGATGGATTTCCACATGAGATGATATTTTGGGGGATAGAGAACTACTACATGAGGCTCCAGACCCAAAAGTAACAGATTTTTCGCCTCTAATTATATGTTCAAACTTGAACAAAAAAGGTCCCAAGGGTGGTCTCCAGGGGTGAAGCCTACACGGGGATCAACCTGTCTCCACACAGGGGGAAAGAGCCAGCCCAGTGATCGAGACGTCTGTGGAAGTAAATTATAAAGATATAAATATATTTAATCTGATCCTAAAAGAAGAGACCAATTGTTGCCAAATCTCAAGCAAAAAAATACATTGCTTGTTGCTATATGGCTAATACATATTTTATATAGACAAATATCGTGTATATAAATATACATCCAAGACTCAGAATGTACATAAAAGTTGTTTACAACAAAATTGGAAATAAACTAACAGAGACTGAACTTACATTTTGGTAAAGATCCGAAGTTTTTGGCAGCAAAAAGAAACGCCTGTTCAATTTCAGTGGGAGCATTCGCTACTGATGTGTTGTAGGACTGACCATTTATAGGATAAAAAGACCTATTGCGCATGTGCGTAGGGAATGAGTGAAAAATGTTCAACAGCTGAGGCCAGGGCGTCCCCTATGGCGCGTCATGGCCCCGTCATACAAGAGAAAAGCCTTGTGGCCAATGAGCGACAAGGGCGGGACTGATAGGGAGAGACGTCTGATGTCCGCATCAGCGGAACTAGATGGGAAATGATTAACGTCAGGAAATGGGCAAAAAAGTCACGCCTGACGTCGCGCGTTGTAAGGGCATAGACCGGCGCATGCGCCAGAATTAGCATGCGCATGCGCAGATGGAGAAATTACCTTAAGGTGCGCAATGGAACGGACAAATGAAAACAAATGGGCAGGGACCAAAAATAAAGAAGTCCTGTCATAGGATGGTTGTTATGGTAATATGGGGAAGCTCAAAGGGAGACAGGAAAAAAGGGGGGGGGGGTTTGATCCCCAGAACCAAAACCGCACGGCGTCGCGCCCGACAGAGAAAAAAAAGTGTATTCCAAGCTGGCGGGGCGTCATGCGGTGAAGGCTCACTGACGCGGGAAGGCATTGAATCCAAAATGAGCAACCCTTGAAGAGGGCTGGTCATAGTGGGTCCCAGCCGAAAAAAGTAGAGGGGGCATCTCTATCTCCAAACGGGGACAGGAGGTGGTACCCCTCTTACCCGCGCCAGGCGAGGCCGAATCCCAGGAGACCAAGGACCAAAATAGAGGCATATTTAAATTTGTTTTAAAATAGAACAAAATAAAACAAAAACAAACACCAAAAATGGCAAGGTGTTAAAGTTAATCAATATACAATGGCAATGTTTTAAAAGTTGGTCATTGCGATGGCATATTCTGGTGATGAACCGTATTTAAATAAAAAGAGAATCACTGAACCCTTGGAACTGGTACCTGGCTCACAGCCCTTGGGTAAAGGTAATGCACGTGGTGTTATTCAGACTGTTTCTCTTTCAGGATCTTCTGGTGCTGGCTCCACTATAAATTCACTTTCAGGTGATGCCACATTACTTTCAAACCTATCTCTAACAGACAAAGATTTTTTAGTACATCGCATGGAGGAAAGCCTCCCGAATACATAAACTCACTCCAGAATCCCCCAATAGACGAAAAGTTAAATATTATCAATCTTTCGAATCATTTACTTACTCAATCAGAAATAAGCCTCCTACAACGGGGCCTAAGTTTTTGCCCAGATAATAATGCAGATGTCTTTGAAATAATAAAGGATCTGCATTTGTTTGCACGAAAACTTTATTATAAAAGCATTCTCTCAAAAGAAAAGGAAAAATCAGTACTAGAAGCAGATATTAAAAAATCAGAGGAAGCACTTGATGACCTTTTAACTCTATTAGAGGAACAAGATCCTAGTGACCTCATCGATATGGTTGATATCCAATCTCTGTTGGATACCCACATCTCCAAGGAGCCAATAGGTCCCAAAGATATAAAAAAACACTTCAAAAAGAAGTCTGATAAATTTCCACAATTTACAAATAGTCCTAATTTAGTGGCCTTTCTGGCACAAACCATAACAGAAATTAAAAAGATTAAGACGTCTAACCCTTGTAGTAACCTTACAAAAAATGAATTGAGAGCTTTAGAATCACTGAAAAAGGAAAATTCCCTTACCATTAAACCCTCCGACAAAGGGGGCAACATAGTAATTATGACAAACGATCAATATGCAAGTATGTGCCAGAAAGTACTATCAAATAACTTATGGTACAAAATTTTTTCGAAAAGTATTATTGAGAAATTTAATACATCCTTCTATACCATGGTTGACGAAGCGTTCTGTAATGGTGCAATTACCAAAAACGAATGGGAATACATTAGAACACCCTATCCACGTATCCCAACCCTTTACTGTTTACCCAAAATACATAAAAAACAATTAAATCCCCCAGGCCGCCCGATCATATCGGGGAATGGCTCAATAACTGAGAACTTAAGCAAATTCGTGGATAATCATTTAAGACCCTATGTGGCAGGCAGTGTTGGTCATCTTACTTTAAAAAAGTAATTAGTTACGTTACAAATTACTTCTCCCAAAAAGTAATTGAGTTAGTAACTCAGTTACTACATTGGAAAAGTAATTAGTTACTCAGCAAAGTAACTGTGACTTTTTTTTTTAAATATTCTATACGTGTAACTAAGGGGCGGGTCTAGTATTACTGTAACCAAGGGGCGCATTTATTATTATTGTTATATATCGTGTAAACAAGGGGCTGCTCTATTATTACTATAACCAAGGGGCAGATCTGTTATAGCGTGTAAGCAAGGGGCGGGTCTATTATTATTATATCGTGTAAGGGGCGGATGGCTACAGAAGAGGGCGAATGTTAAATTAATGGGCAGAGCTCGATATATAACAATAATAATAAATGCGCCCCTTGGTTACAGTAATACTAGACCCGCCCCTTAGTTACACGTTAGACGCCCCTTGCAGAGTAGCATGAGCATCGGGAGCGTGCGGCATCGCCTCGTACAATTACATGTTAACTGCGCCTGCGCGGTGTAGAGTTCACTCAGAGCTGTTTAGGTTCGGCAATTTTCGGGAAGCTCCGTAGTCCTTCGTACTGCGCAAGCCCTGCGCCTGCGCAGTACAGGGGGTCCTTATACGGCGGGGGAACTTTTTCGGCAGGACACCGGAATTACACTACTGCCATCTAGTGACGGTAGATGTAATTGGGGTAACTAAGCCAAAGTAATGGTAACTGAGTTACCATGAGGGGAAAAGTAATTAGTTAGATTACTAGTTACCCTCTAAAGTAACTGAGTTACGTAACTCAGTTTATTTTAACTCAGTTACTTACATCACTGGTGGCAGGTCTTGTTTCCTATACTAAGGATACTATTCATCTTTTACAAAATTTGGAAGAATTGCACACTTTGCCGAACTCAATCCTGGTAACCATAGATGTAGAGGCTCTATACAGTTCCATTCCTCACAATCTGGGACTTCCAGTAATCAGACGATTCATCTCACAATCCCACAAAGATGATAAAAAACTAAACAGTTTTTTGTTGGAAGCTTTAGAATTTATTTTGACAAATAATGTTTTTTCGTTTGATGGGTCCCACTACCTCCAGATACAGGGGGTGGCGATGGGGACATGCTGTGCCCCATCGTATGCCAACCTGTATCTGGGGGAGTGGGAACAATTCATCTTGTCGGACGAAACCATTTCTACCTATACCAGGCATGTGGCAGCCTGGTATAGGTACATAGATGATATTTTAATGATTTGGAACAGTTCAATAGAAGATCTGCAGATGTTCATGAACATTCTGAACAAAAATACTTTTAATTTGTTCTTCACTATGACATGCGACCCTATTTCTGTTATGTTTTTGGACTTAAAAATTATCAAATTCCCAGAAGGTTTTCTTTCCAGCAGTCTCTATCGCAAAGAGTATATATACTCTACATATACTTACTTACTTGCCAGTGCAAATGCTTCTACGTTGGCAAAACCAAAAACGAATTCAATAAACGAGCTGCACGACACATCAATAGCATGAGGTGTGCCAACCCTGACCTACCTCTGGGGCGACATGTCAGAGATCAACATGCGGGTATTTTTCCGCGTATATCATTCACTATCTTGGACAGAATCCACCCCGACAGCAGGGGTGGTGACTGGAACAAGTCTCTGCTCCAGAGAGAGGTCAGATGGATTGCAGACTGCAATGCAACTTCCTTTCCGGGCCTCAACACTCAACTTTCTTTTCGCCCTTTCCTTGAGGGTTTTGTGTCAGGTGGCTGTGAAAAGGAGTAGATGTTTTTTCCTTTTTCTGTTAATTGGATTTGTGGTTCAGTTATTTGCTATTTACTTAGCTGTTATCATTACTCATGTGTATTTATTTTCATTTTTATCTTTACGATACCCTGCTGGTTTATTTCACTAGTTCCTTTGTTCTACTCTATATTTTGTGTTTCCTTATAGAGAAAAACATTTTGTGTAAACTTTTCCTGTTCATAACACACTTCTATATGAATACATAGGTCAATTAATCATCTGGAACCTGAGTATGGAGAGAATATGCCATCGCAATGACCAACTTTTAAAACATTGCCATTGTATATTGATTAACTTTAACACCTTGCCATTTTTGGTGTTTGTTTTTGTTTTATTTTGTTCTATTTTAAAACAAATTTAAATATGCCTCTATTTTGGTCCTTGGTCTCCTGGGATTCGGCCTCGCCTGGCGCGGGTAAGAGGGGTACCACCTCCTGTCCCCGTTTGGAGATAGAGATGCCCCCTCTACTTTTTTCGGCTGGGACCCACTATGACCAGCCCTCTTCAAGGGTTGCTCATTTTGGATTCAATGCCTTCCCGCGTCAGTGAGCCTTCACCGCATGACGCCCCGCCAGCTTGGAATACACTTTTTTTTCTCTGTCGGGCGCGACGCCGTGCGGTTTTGGTTCTGGGGAACAAACCCCCCCCCCCCTTTTTCCTGTCTCCCTTTGAGCTTCCCCATATTACCATAACAACCATCCTATGACAGGACTTTTTTATTTTTGGTCCCTGCCCACCTGTTCTCATCTGTCCGTTCCATTGCGTACCTTAAGGTAATTTCTCCATCTGCGCATGCGCATGCTAATCCTGGCGCATGCGCCGGTCTATGCCCTTACAACGCGCGACGTCAGGCGTGACTTTTTTGCCCAGTTCCTGACGTTAATCATTTCCCATCTAGTTCCGCTGATGCGGACATCAGACGTCTCTCCCTATCAGTCCCGCCCCTGTCGCTCATTGGCCACAAGGCTTTTCTCTTGTATGACGGGGCCATGACGCGCCATAGGGGACGCCCTGGCCTCAGCTGTTGAACATTTTTCACTCACTCCCTACGCACATGCGCAATAGGTCTTTTTACCCTATAAATGGCCAGTCCTACAACACATCAGTAGCGAATGCTCCCACTGAGATTGAACAGGTGTTTCTTTTTGCTGCCAAAAACTTCGGATCCTTACCAAAATGTAAGTTCAGTCTCTGTTAGTTTATTTCCAATTTTGTTGTAAACAACTTTTATGTACAATCTGAGTCTTGGATGTATATTTATATACACTATATTTGTCTATATAAAATGTGTATTAGCCATACATAAATATAGCAACAAGCAATGTATTTTTTTGCTTGAGATTTGGCAACAATTGGTCTCTTCTTTTAGGATCAGATTAAATATATTTATATCTTTATAATTTACTTCCACAGACATCTCGATCACTGGGCTGGCTCTTTCCCCCTGTGTGGAGACAGGTTGATCCCCGTGTAGGCTTCACCCCTGGAGACCATCTTTGGGACCTTTTTTGTTCAAGTTTGAACATATAATTAGAGGCGAAAAATCTGTTACTTTTGGGTCTGGAGCCTCATGTAGTAGTTCTCTATCCCCCAAAATATCATCTCATGTGGAAATCCATCTTGGCTCTCGTGTATTAACTCTCATCCCCCTGGATATTGGTATGTATAAGTGCATCCACAGAACGTCTACGAATGGCTTTCTCTCCCTCTCAGGTTCTCTTCCAATGCTTATGTTTGTTGCTTATGTTTTTTGTTCTCCCAGACTCCTCCTCTCACATCCAATCTCCACTCAATGCCTCCGAAGAAGGGACCGTTTTGTTTTCCCGAAACATGTTAGGCAGTCGAGGGATGTTTTCCCCTTCCATCTATATGTGTCATATCCATATGTAACATTTGTAAACGAAAAAGTTTATATCACAATTGTTTTTAACAATTTTGTATGTACATATATATTTTTTCTATGTTTACTTTCTCCTTTTTTCCCCTTTTTTTTTCTTGTATTTATTTATTCATATATTTTTCATAATAAATAATTCAAAATACACCTTAATCCATTTTTCTTTTGTTTCTACTTCATAAGCTTTTTGCTATGTTTCGCCTGAAAAGTCCCAGTTGTACCGGAGGGTACTAGTGGTCCTCTGTTATCAGAGGTTCCACCTTCTAAATATCTATTTAGGGATGTTGGCAATAATTTACCTTTAGGAGCTTAATGCCCCTCTAGAATGGTTCAGCACCACTTTTTGCCTTTACATTACACAGCACCCTGCGCCTCTGGACCCCTTTACATTACACAGCACTCTGGACCCCTTTACATTACACAGCACTCTGGGCCCCTTTACATTACACAGCACTCTGGGCCCCTTTATATTACACAGCACTCTGGGCCCCTTTACATTACACAGCATTCTGGGCCCCTTTACATTACACAGCACCCTGGGCCCCTTTACATTACACAGCACCCTGGGCCCCTTTACATTACACAGCACCCTGGGCCCCTTTACATTACACAGCACCCTGCGCCTCGGGACCCCTTTACATTACACAGCACCCTGCACCTCTGGACCCCTTTACATTACACAGCACTCTGGACCCCTTTACATTACACAGCACCCTGCACCTCTGGACCTCTTTACATTACACAGCACTCTGGACCCCTTTACATTACACAGCACCCTGCGCCTCTGGACCCCTTTACATTACACAGCACCCTGCGCCTCTGGACCCCTTTACAATACACAGCACTCTGGACCCCTTTACAATACACAGCACTCTGGACCCCTTTACATTACACAGCACCCTGCGCCTCTGGACCCCTTTACATTACACAGCACCCTGCACCCCTTTACATTACACAGCACCTGTATGTTACACAGACCCGCCTGCAATACAGCCCCCCCTACAATTCAGACCCCCCGCCTACAGCGGAGACCCCCACTACAGTACAGACCCCCCCTACAGTACAAACCCCCCCTTCAGTGGAGACCCCCCCTACAGTACAGACCCCCCCTTCAGTGGAGACCCCCCCCTACAGTACAGACCCCCCCTTCAGTACAGACCCTCCTTCAGTGGAGACCCCCCCTACAGTTCAGACCCCCCTCAGTGGAGACCCCCCAACTACAATACAGAGCGCCTCCCCCCTTCAGACCCATAATGTACCTCGGGTCGGGAGTGTCAGTGCGGGACACACAGCACAGTATAGACTACAAGGAGGAGGGGGAGGCGGCGCCGGCGGCTTCACTCTGCTCGGCTGTTTGAGCCAGCCGAGACAGAGCGGCGAACACCCCCCTCCCCCTCACCTCACTCGCCGCTGTGTTACAGCGCCGCTGGCGCTCTGCGCGCTCAGTCTCTGCTTCAATTGCGGAGGGGGGCGCCGGCCTGACACCCCCGCCAGTGTGTGGCACCCGGTGCGGCCCGCCCCCCCTTAGTCCGCCACTGTTCCCAACAACCATGTGCTGAGTTCACGTGTATGAACAATAGCGCTGTCCATTATGAGGGGTTTCTACAATCCCTGTGCAGAGCTTCAGGGTCTATACACCGACTCTGCCCATTATGAGGGGTTCCCACCAACCCTATGCTGAGTTCCAAGTTCTCTACACCTGCTGGGCCCAATATAAGGGGTTCCCACAATCCCTGTGCTGAGTTCCAAGTTCTCTACACCTTCTGGGCCCAACATAAGAGGTTCCCACAATCCCTGTGCTGAGTTCCCAGGTCTGTACACCTGCTGGGCCCATTTTGAGAGGTTCCCACCAGCCCTGTGCTGATTTCCCGGTTCTGTACACCCACTCTGCCCATTATGAGGGGTTCCCACCAACCCTAGGCTGAGTTTCCAGGTCTGTAAACTTGCTGGGCACATTTTGAGGGGTTCCCACAATCCCTGTGCTAAGTTCCCGGGTCTGTACACCCACTCATCCCATTATGAGGAGTTACCATCATTCCTGAGCTGAGTTCCTGAATGAATGAATGAATGAATAACTTGTATAGCGCTGCAATGCGAACTGAATCGCCTCAAGGCGCTGTATTGGCGTTTGGTTGTCGAGCTTCTAGAAGAGGTAGGTCTTGAGTTTCTTCCTGAAGGCCTGATGGTTTTCTTTCATGCGAATGTCGGTTGGGAGAGCGTTCCATAGCCGTGGTCCTTGGACAGCGAATCTCCGTTCCCCCTTTGATTTGTAGCGGGATTTAGGAATGAGGAGAATATTTTGATTAGCTGATCGAAGACTGCGATTCGGTGTGTAGTGTTTTATTTTCTCGCGAAGGTATTGCGGAGCGTTTCCATGTGTGCATTTGTGGGTGAGGCAGAGCGTCTTGAATGCGACCCGATTCCTTAAGTTTAGCCAATGTAGGTTCCTCAGGGAAGGGGAGATGGATTCCCAGGGTTTTTTCCCTGTTATCAGTCTTGCCGCCGTGTTTTGGATAAGTTGTAAGCGCGCAAGTTGATATTGGGGTAATCCTATGTAAAGGGAGTTAGCCTAGTCCAGTCGAGAATTGATGATTGTTCCAACTACCACTGCTTTGTCCTCCTTTGGAATGAAGGGGATGAGTCTGCGTAGCAGGCGGAGCAGGTGGTGAGATCCACTGACTACTGATCCTATCTGGGCATCCATTGACATTTCTGAGTCAAAAATGACTCCGAGACTCTTGGCCTTGGTCCTAGTGGTGATGGTCCATCCAAAGATGGTAAGAGGTGTCCAAGGGATCTTGGTTCGGGGGTTATGATTTGCATGTAGAATAAGAAGTTCTGTTTTTGATTCATTAAGTTTGAGGGAGCTAGTAGTCATCCAGTCGTCTATCATAGTGAGGCATTTTCCTAATTGCTGATGATGGTCTTTTTGTCTGGTGATACGAAAATATAATTGAGTGTCGTCGGCGTACGAGTGGAAGCAGAGGTCTGATCTTCTGATGATGTTGAGGAGTGGGCGAATGTAGATGTTGAAGAGCACTGGCGACAGGGGTGATCCTTGAGGGACTCCACAGGAGATTGCCCGGGTTTCAGAGGTGAAAGCTCCTAGTTTCACTGTCTGAGAGCGATTTCCTAAGAAAGATCCGAACCATTGTAGATCTGAGCCGGTGACTCCTGCTACTTCTGTAAGGCGGATGAGTAGAGTATTGTGGTCCACAGTATCAAACGCTGCACTGAGGTCCAACAGTACCAGGAGACATGATTCTCCGTCATCCGCTGCTTCGGGGGCATCATCCCAAATC
This sequence comes from Lithobates sylvaticus, assembly GCA_028564925.1. Lineage (NCBI taxonomy): Eukaryota > Metazoa > Chordata > Amphibia > Anura > Ranidae > Lithobates > Lithobates sylvaticus. The sequence continues at coordinate 1,079,661 of JAQSEC010004143.1, forward strand.
TTCAGGAGTGCGGTTTCTGTCCCATGGCCTGGGCGGAATCCTGATTGTAACGGGTCCAGGAGTGTGTGTGTGTCCAGGTGGCGTTGTATCTGTTGTACTACCGCTTTCTCCATAATCTTGGAGATGTTGTTCAAGCTTGTTATCGGTCTGCGGTGGTTAGGGTCCCGGGGGTCGAGGTTGGGTTTCTTTAGCAGGGGTTTGATGATGCCTTGTTTGAGGGTGCCTGGAACAATCCCTTCTTTGAACGATTGATTTATGAGGTGCGTTATGGTGGGAGCCAGGATGTCGGAGCATTCTTTCAGGAGTTTTGTGGGGATGATGTCAATAGAGGATGTGCTGTCTCTGAGATTTTTGATGATGTTTTTGGTGGTATCCGTGGTGATTGGGATCAGAGAAAACTTTGGTGGTTGTGGGATGTTTGTGTCGATATCGACTTTTTGCTCTGGTTGCCTGCCGTTGGATGTCTTTTTCTGATCAATTGTTTTCCTGATGTTGTCGATTTTATTGATGAAAAAATCTGATAATTCATTGCAGAAATCTTGGGTTTCATTTGCGGGGGGCTCTACACCCACAGTTCCTGGGTCTGTACACCCACTAATCCCATTATGAGGGGTTCCCACTATCCCTGTGCTGAGTTTGTGGGTCTGTACACCCACTCTGTTATCATGGGTTCCCACCAAACCTGTGCTGATTTGCCAGGTCTCTACACCAGCTCTGCCCATTATGAGGGGGTCCCATCAAATATGTGACAAATTCCTGGGTCTGTACACCTGCTGGGCCCATTATGAGGGGTTCCCACCAGCCCTGTGCTGGGTTCCTGGGTCTGTACACCTACTGATCCCATTATGAGGGGTTTTCCTACAATCCCTGTGCAGAGTTCCCCGGTCTGTACACCCACTCTGCCAATTATGAGGGGTTCCCACCAAACCTGTGCCAAGTTTCCAGATCTGTACACCAGCTCTGCCCATTATGAGGGGTTCCTATGAGCCATGTTCTGAGGTACCAGCTTTCTACACCCACTGATCCCATTATGAGTGGCCCCCTTCATTCCTGTGCTGAGTTCCCCAGTCTGTAAACCAACTCATCCCATTATGAGGGGTTTCCACAATCCATGTGCTAAGTTCCCAGGTCTGTAGACCAGCTCTGGCCATTATGATGGGTTCATACAATACCTTTGAGAAGTTGCCGGGTCTGTACACCCACTCTGCCCATAATGAGGAGTTCCCACCAACCCTGTCCTGAGTTCCCAGGTCTGAACACCTGCTGGGCCCATTATGAGGGGTTCCCACATTCCCTGTGCTAAGTTCCTGGGTCTGTACACCCACTCATCTCATTATGAGGGGTTCCCATAATTCCTGTGCTGAGTTCCTGGGTCTGTACACTCACTCTGCCCATTATAAGGGGTCCCTAACAAGCATGTGCTGAGTTCATGTGTATAAACAATAGCTCTTCCCATTATGAGGGGTTCCTACAATCCCTGTGCAGAGCTTCAGGGTCTGTACAACCCCTCTGCCCATTATGAGGGGTTCCCACCAACCCTATGCTGAGTTCCCAGTTCTCTACACCTGCTGGGCCCATTATAAGGGGTTTCCACAATTCCTGTGCTGAGTTCCTAGGTCTGTACACCTGCTGAGCCCATTATGAGGAGTTCCCACCAGCCCCGTGCTGAGTTCCCGGGTCTGTACACCCACTCTGCCCATTATGAGGGGTTCCCACCAACCCTAGACTGAGTTTCCAGGTCTGTAAACCTGCTGGGCAAATTATAAGGGGTTCCTACAATCCCCGTGCAGAGCTTTAGGGTCTGTACACCCACTCTGCCCATTATGAGGGGTTCCCACCAACCATCTGCTGAGTTACCGGGTATGTGCACCCAATAATCCCATTATGAGGGGTTCCCACCAACCATGTGCTGAGTTCACGGGTATGTACACCCACGCAACCCATTATGACTGGTTCCCATCATTCCTATGATGAGTTCCCAGGTCTGTAGACCAGCTCTGCCCATTATGAGGGGTTCCCACCAAACCTGTGCCAAGTTCCCAGGTCTGTACACCAGCTCTGCCCATTATGAAGGGTTCCTACCAAACCTTTGCCGAGTTCCCAGGTCTGTACACCAGTTCTGCCCATTATAAGGGGTTCCCACAAGCCCTGCGCTGAGTTCCCAGGTTTATAAACCCACTGATCCCATTATGAGTGGTTGCCATCATTCCTGTGCTGAGTTCCTGGGTCTGTACACCCACTCTACCCATTATGAGGGGTTCCCACAATCCATGTGCTGTGTTCCCATGTCTGCACACCAGCTCTGCCCATTATGAGGGGTTCCTACAATCCCTGCGTGGAGTTAGCGGGTCTGTACATCCTCTCTGCCCATTAAGAGGGGTTTACACCAACCCTATGCTGAGTTCCCAGGTCTGTACACCCACTCTGCCCATTATGAGGGGTTCCCTCCAACCCTGTGCTGAGTTCTTAGGTCTGTACACCTGCTGGGCCCATTATGAGGCTTTTCAAGTACTCTGGAAATATTTTACACATGTTACCCTGGAGATTACAGTTCCATAGATGTGTCACTTCCAACCTACTGTGGTACAATATAGCCATGGAGATTACTGCCTCAGCTCCGGTGGGCTTCAACAGCGCCCCCAATTGTCAACGTTTTCTTCTTTCTAAGTATGAGCTTCAATGTAGGTAAGAGTGGTTGGGGAAATCATTGTTTTTTCCCCCTCTCTGTCCCTTTGCCCTTATGTTGCTGTGCCTGATCACCTTGCATTCATTCATTTATCTTTTTATAGATAATTTAATCCTGGAATTGCTCCTGATTAGTGGATGAACTCCATGAAACGCTTAGAGCGCTCATATGCTACCACGTGGAAGCATGTATTTGAAATTCTCCCTGATCATATATTTTATCTACAATGTTTTATCCTTCAATCAATTGAAGATCATTTATATTATTTCTAATGGTGTACCTCATAGCAATGTATCTATTACCTGTAGGTCATATTATAATGTATGTGTCCATATATGAAATACAAGATATCCAATTGATATTATTGTTATTTATGGTATATTGTTTATTTCTAACCCTTTATACAGATAAGGAATTGTCAAACATGTCCTTGCACAAATACTTTGCAGCTATGCTTCATATAAAGTCCCATTTTTTTGCCCTCTCTCCAATACATTACCAGGGATGCAGGCAGATTAATCTAAACACTCATTGCCTCAAATAAAGTCCCAAATCCCCCCTCCCCCGCATTGACTCGCTGCAGGATTGTTTACATTTTGGTATGCAAATATATGACCTGACTGTGTTAATGAGGGAGTCATGCAATTTTCTTTCCTTCAGCTCATGGAAATGTGCAGACCTTTTAACAAGCTCTCCAAGTTGATGCTTTGGCATCTCCAGATCTGTGTTTTGGCCCCAAGTTTTTTTTAGAGTGGTGGTTTGAAGTTTCCTGCTTCTCTTCTAGGGTGTTCTCGTGAGTTGTTAAATGTCCTCTTTGGTTACCCACCCCTCTTTGTTGCACTGCTTTGTGACATCCCTACGGTCAAGAACATGAAGAGCTGTGTGACTCAATGAACTCAAAGAAAGGGATTTGATGGTGTGTAGGCCAAACATGTTGTTGTATTTATTCTTTCACAGGCAGGCCAAAGGTGTCAATATGAAACCACCATGTGCATGTCTGCTGCGTGTATATAATCTATTTCCCTAATTTTAGGCTGGTAGCTGTATGTAACCCATTAAAAAAAAAAATAATTCTTGAAGAGCCAAAGGCTTTAGTAGGTATTGTGTATGTAAGTGTATTGTTCTCAGGAGTGTTCTCCGCCAGACAGGTGAAAGCTAGTCCTGTCCTTCTATGCTGAAATGATGTCAGTCCCAGTCCAGGAAGAACGAGCAATGTCGCGTGGGAGCAGGATGGATGGATGGAAGGTAGGAAATTGAACATAGAGTACTTCAGAACATCAGGAGGATAATATTTAATGACATGCAGTAAGACTGCTCAGAACCTACTTTAAGCCGGCCATAGACGGATTTCAATTTGCTGGTTTAGCAGGAACTGCCTTTAATTCTGGGAGGCTATTGTTGTGGAAACTGGACCCAATGCAGAGGGGCAATTGCTGGTATTGACAGGGCTGCTGTTAGAAATCACAGGGCCCCATGCAGCCTACCTGATGGGGCCCCACAAAAGCCTGCCCCCTAGGGTGCCCACGTGTCCCGGATTTCCCGGGATCGTCCCTTAATTAATATCTGTGTCCCGTGTCCTAGGCACCTTCATTCCGGGACAATCCCTGCCCCCTCTCTCTCCCTGTCCCCCTACTCCCTCTCTCTCCCCCTGTCCCCCTACTCTCTCTCTCCCTCTCCCCCTCCTCCCCTCTCTCTCCCTCTCCCCCCTGCCCCCCTTCTCTCTCTCCCTGTCCCCCCGCCCCCTTTCTCTCTCCCTGCCCTCTCTCTGGCAGCAGGTGACAAGTGACACGCTTCATCTGGTGGCAGGTGATGGTGGCAAGTGACACGCTTCATCTGGTGGCAGGTGATGGTGGCAAGTGACATGCTTCATCTGGTGGCAAGCAACGGTGGCAAGTGACATGCTTCATCTGGTGGCAAGCAACGGTGGCAAGTGACAAGCGGCATCTGGTGGCAGGCGACATTGGCAAGTGACAAGTGGCATCTGGTGGCAGGAGACAGTGGCAAGTGACAAGCGGCAACTGGTGGCAGGAGACAGTGGCAAGTTGCACGCTGCATCTGGTGGCAGGCGATGGTGGTAAATGACACACTGCATCTCGTGGCAAATGACAAGCTCAGGGTTCCCTCTATGTTATGGTGAGTTTAACTATTTCATTTTATATTACAATGTAGTAATAGAAATAATGTGATTTGATCATCCTTACACCATACTAAGCCTGGTGTCAGAATGATTTCAGTGCTAGCACCAGCCATTCACCAAACAAATCCCCCCCACTTCTGAATTTGCCGTCAACCCTGAGACTACATTCGCCCCCCCGGTCCTTGGCAAAATTGTCCCCTATGCCAGTTTGGAAATTTGGTCACCCTAAAAATAAATAAAAAAATAAAAATATGCAGCTTTGTACTCAAGGGATATTTATCTTTCTACAGCCTGTTATGAATTTGATTATCCAAAAGGAATACTGTTTTCAGATGAGAACATACCTCTTTACTTGGGTACTTTACACCTGCCTACCTCTGATCCAGTTCCAAAGGGGATTCATCCTCATCTGTCTATGTGGATCTAATTGGAGGGCAGTTGCACCTGGCTGTCTACACAGCAGAGCGGGCTGTGTCCCTGTCAGCTCTGCATAAACTTTATTTTATTTTTTATTTTTTTGCACAAATAACAAAATAAACCATCTCTTGCAGTTTAGTTACAGAGTACAGAGATACATATATAACTTACATAGATTAAACTGTAAAAAACCTCCCAAGAGCAGTTAAAAGGAATCATCCTCCTCACTCACCCCATTCAACTCCATCTTGCACTCCCCCTCCACCCGATACATCCACCATCTTACCCTCAACTTATGTGACCCTACATTCCACACCCCAGCTAGATTTATCAGGCTAGTTATTCTATATGCTCTTTTTCTCCCTCCACATTTTCCATACCAACTGGAATTTATTAAGATTTCCTTGTTTGATGTATGTCGTTTTTTCCATGAGAATTACCCTCTCCATATTCTGTTCCCACTCGTAAGAGTATGGCGGAGTTAGGGATTGCCACTTCTGGGCGATAAGTTTTCTAGCCTGAAAGAGGCATCGTATAATTGCCAACTGAACCTCGTTTGACCTACCCTCTCGCTCAAGCCCCCCCAGTACACACAGGGTGGGGTCCAGATCAAGGTTGGTACGAAATACCTGGGCAATCCTATCTACCACCTCTTTCCAATAACGAATTAGTTTTGGACATCTCCAAAACATGTGAATAAGATCTCCTCCCGGTCTCCCACATCTAGGGCATGTATCATCCTGTCTACAGCCAATCCTGAAAAGTTTTGCGGGAGTAAAATAAGCTCTGTGTAATAAATAGAGATGTGACATCTTCTGAGGGGGAGACAGCGAAACCCGTGGGGCAAGAGCAAGAATCCGTTCCCACTGTGACTCAATAATGGTTCCTACATCTTTTTCCCAGATAGATTTATGTAAACTTAATTGGGGTCTCTCCCCCTTCCCCTCATGTATATGTGCATATAGTTTAGATATCATCCCTTTACGTGTATTGGCCTCGACTATACTCTGTAAAACCAGGATATTAGTCCATTCCAATAACGTCCCTTTAAATTGTTCGATAAAAGCATGTCTTACCTGTAAGTACCTAAAAAAAGACCTCTTGGGAAGCGAGTAAAGATCTCTTAGGTTCTGAAAACTCCTTAACCTGCCCTCCTGGTAAATCTGAGTAATGAACTTTAGGCCTAGTCTCTCCCATTCCCTAATAGTCCCCATTTTTTGTATCTCACTCAAGTTGTTGTTTCCCCACAACGGTGAGAATTCAGTAAATCCTCTATATCCCATTATTTTTTTTGCCGTTTCCCATACTCTTGCCAGTAGGTCCTGAGTAGGTACCCCCTTATGAAAGGTCCCAGCTTCTAAGACTTCAATCAAGGAACTATGAGTCAATTTATAAAGCAAGCTCCTCCACTCCCGCCCGTCTCTCGTAGCCTCACATCCCCCAATATGCTGGAGCTGGGCTGCCACAAAATATCTCCAAGGGTGTGGAAGAGCCACTCCCCCAGCGTTATTTGGGAGTTGCAGGGTACTCAGACGAATACGTGCGATACCCCATTTCCATATTAAATCTCTGAATAAGGTGTCTATCTTCTTAAACCATTTTTTATAAATCCAAATTGGGGAGTTATGAAGTATATATAATAACTGAGGCATAAGTACCCTTTTAATTAGGTTACACGACCTGCTACTGACAAGGGAAGTTTTTTCCAGATTTGAATTTTGCCTTTAAATTTATACAATAGTGGGACTAGATTATCAAGAACAAATAGTTTGGGGTCTCTTGATATAATTATACCTAAGTACTTTAACTGCTGGGCTAGTTGGAGCTGCACTGCCTCCTGAGGTAAAGGATTGTCCAGTGGGTCAATAGGGAATAAGTTTGATTTATCCCAATTAATCCTAAGACCTGACAGGGATCCAAAACTTTCAATCCTACACATGGCCTCCCGTAGTGAGCCATGTGTATCGTTAAGCAGTATAAGAAGATCGTCTGCGTATAAAATCACTTTTTCTTCTATTTCGCTGCGTTTAAAGCCTTTAATATCTGGAGATAATCTAAGGGAAAGGGTCAAAGGTTCGATTGCGAGGGAGAAAAGGAGGGGGGACAACGGGCACCCCTGCCTTGTCCCCCTCAGCAATCGAAACCTGGTGGTGGAGTATTCCTTATTGACTTTCACTCTTGCCCCTGGCGCACCATATAGGAGTCTCACCCAATTGATAAAGTTCGGTCCAATAGGAAATTGGGTTAGAGTTTTCCACAGATACTTCCAGTGTATCAAAGGCCTTGGCAGCATCCAAGGAAAGCACGGCCCGATTTCCCTGATCCTCCATTGAAATTTGGAGGTTCAAAAAGAGCCGTCTAATATTTACGCTGGCGGACCTTCCTGGGATGAATCCCGACTGGTCCGAGTGTACCAATTTGCAAATAACTTTATTGAGTCTAGCTGCCAAGACCTTTGCTAAAACCTTCATGTCAGAATTCAATAGCGAAATAGGCCTAAATGAAGCAGGGGAGAGTAAGTTCTTGTTCTCCTTGGGGATCACAATTATAGTGGACTCCATCATCGACAGGGGGAGCTCTCCCTCCACTGTCGAAGCGTTAAACACCTTCAGCAGCTCAGGGAGGAGCACCTCTCCATAACGACGGTATATTTCAATAGGAAGACCGTCTGGTCCCGGGACTTCTGACCCGCCATTTCCCGGACGGTCCGCTGTATCTCCTCCAGGTTGACGGGGCTGTCAAGGGCAGCCCTGTCCTCCTCAGAGAGACAGGGGACCGCCATCGCATCAAAAAATTCGTCCAGCTCCTCGTTCTTATCCTCCTGATTAGAGTAATATAAATTCTCATAGTAGTCTCTAAAAGTTTCCACAATCTCTGGCGTATATGTAGATGTCTTCCCCCCTCCAGTATCAATCATCGGAACCATCGATGATGGAGAGTTAGTCCTGACCAAGTGGGCAAGCATCCAGCTTATTCCCTCCCTCTCCCCAAAGGAGACTTGCTTCTGGAAGATATATTTTTGTTCTGCTTTACCCAGCAGGGTCAGACGATAATCTTTTTGTGCCTCTGTCCATTCCTTAAGATTTACCAATGATGGGTTTTCTATATATTTCGCCTCCACCAGGGTTACTTTTCTCGCTGCTCTATCTTCTCCCTCCCTTGACTGTTTTTTTATTCTTGAAATTTGCTGTATCAGCAAACCCCTAAGAATGGCCTTGACTGTATCCCAGATTACCCCCTGGGGTGCTGAGCCAGCGTTAGTTTCAAAGCTTTCTCTCAAGACGTGTAGAACCTCATGTGGATCGCCCATTAGTTCCAACCAGGAGGGGTTGATTCTCCATTCCCGGTAGGTGATTCTTACCCCCACCTCCATTAGGGCTGTCAGAGGGGAATGGTCCGAAAGACTTCTTGGCCTATACCTAATCTTGTCTAACATAGACATCGACTCATCGTTACCTAACAGCATGTCTATCCTCGACAGTGTGGAATGTGTACCGGAGAAGCATGAGTACCCCCTAATTCCAGGATTCCTCAATCTCCATATGTCTTTTAGGCCCAGCTCCCCCAGGAGACAAGGTAGACGCTATCCTCTACCTCTAGCCCCCTTCTCTGATTCCCCTGGGGGAGCCTATCCAATATCGGATCAAGTACCATATTGAAGTCTCCAATAACCATAACTGGGAGTCCCGGCCTGACCAACACAAACTCCACAAGGTCGAGAAGGACATCGGTATCAAAGGGAGGGGGAATATACACATTTGCTAACAGGACAACTGTATTTTCCACTTTACAGTGTAAAAAGATATAGTGACCCGGTCGTCAATTTTACTATGGATACAATTAAACGTGATCCCTGCGTTTATCAAAATGCTGACACCTCTTGAAAAAGACGAGTAGACCGAGTGGTATTGTAAAGCAAATTCTCCCCACCCTAACCTAGGTATGGAGGCGGTAGTTAGATGGGTCTCCTGGAGACACAAGATAGAAACCCCATAGGATCTAACCATAGATAGTGCTGTAGCTCTTTTTCGTGGGTCACCCAATCCCCTAATATTCCAGGAACAAATACTAACTTGCTTCCTGTTAACCTGTGTTGCGTAACTCATTAGTGGTTGTGAATTTTTATAGTTTCCACCGCAATCTTAATTCTTACTCCCATACACAATATTACCCTGTATTGCCAAGTGTGAGTTCCATTTTTTGATCAACCTTATCGTGAAAAAGTGAATTTCTAGATAAAACTTGTAGAGTGTAAGCAATCAAATTTCTCAAGTGAATAGTTTTTTTTTTGCATTTTTTCCCCCCTCCAAACTCCGTCAAACATGCTGTACCTCTCTGACTCAACCGTACATTCACATCTAAAAATACTACCATTCTGTTTGCATTCATCATTTGTTACCTCGCTAGGTTTGGCCGAGGGCCTTCTAATGTGACCTACTTATACACCCCTCATATGAAAGAATCTTAGTGTCCGTGCCATTAACTTGACCCCATCCCTAACCCCCCCTATACCCCACACTCTCCATCCAACCCCCTCCCCCCAATAAGAAAAAACTCCTCCCCTTAAACCATCCTGCCGCACCCCAAACCCAAGGAAGTGCACCCCCATTTAACCTCTTCCCCCCATGCATTTTGTCCCCCCTCCTTCCTCACCCCCCAAGGGGGGAGGAGGGGAGAGGGAAGCGACACAACAGCGCAAAAGAAAAAAGAGAAAAAAAAAAAAAAAAAAAAAAAGGGCCGGAGAAGGAGTTTACTTCCCCTCTCCTTTCCCTTAGTAAGTAAATAAAGAAAAAATTTACGCCGTGTGTCGCCACCCGCCAGTCAAAACTCCAGTGCCCCCCAATCCCCCCAAAAAGAGACCAGTCAGCAAATTAAATTGATCCTTTACTATACATCTAGAGTCATTCCTTATATTTTGTTAACCATTCTTCAGCCCCTTCGGGGGAATCAAAAAAAATAGTCCCTCCAGGAGCCATTATTCTCAGTTTTGCTGGGTATAACAAGGCATATGTTAAGTTGGCTTGATGCAGGTTGCGTTTTATTTCCCTAAATTTAGCTCTCCTTCGTTGAAGGTCTGGCAAGTAGTCAGGATAAATAGACACCCTCATGCCTTTGAAAAATATATTTCCTAGTTCCCTTGCCTTCCTGATGATCGTAACTTTATCCTTAAAAAATAATAATTTTGCAAGAAAATGTCTAGGAGGGGCACCAGATTCTTTCCACTGCAAAGAGTGAAGGAAACCAATCCTGACCACATATTTCGATAAGCCACTTTTCCAAAAAAGCAGCAGGGTCTGCACCCTCAGAAAGTTCTGGGAGGCCTACTAGTCGAATATTTTTCCTTCTCATCCTGTTCTCTATTTCGTCCGTTTTGTTGATTTGTTTATTCAGGAGATTTTTAATTTCATTCAATTCACGTTTCAAGGGTGCTAAATCATCTTCCACTAGGCTCATCCTGTCCTCAAGGGTTGTGGTCCTCCCTTGGACCTTCTGTAACTCTGTCCTTACATAAGCAAGTTCATCTCGAATAATTTTCAGTTGGTCATTCATCTCATTCAAAGAGGTTCTGCAGGTATTAATAGCCTCTAATATCTCTTTCAGGGAGGGCTCAGACCTTGCTGTACTATCAGGCCCCCTCTCACAAGCTGGTCCCTGGACTTCCTGACTCCGACATTGCTCCTCTGGTTCACCCCCTTCCACTACAGTCATCTGGGGGGTTAATATAGATGTTTGATTTTGCCCTTGGCTTTTCCTGCCCCCTGTAGCCCCTGTCGGACCTCCTGACCGGCCGGACTGGGGCTGCTGGTTTTGTAGTAGGGTTTTTTGAGGGGTCTGAACTGACCCTTGGCCTGGGGTGTGGGCGTATTTCTCCAATTTAGCTGCAGCTTGGCTAGCCTGGTTCGCTTTTGTAGTACGCTGTGAAGGCATAGTAGATATTTAGTGACAACTGTCCAATAAAATAGTTTTGGGGACGCACCAATCTGAGGACCAAAAAAAAAGAAAAGAATCTGGACCAAGAAAGGCAAAAAAAGACAAAAAAAAACACACGCCCCAGAGTTGTTCCCTCACTGAAATTTATGTTGGGCTATATTGAATCAGAATCTCATTGGAATTTCTCGGGGCTCAGCAAGACAGATGAAACATTTTTTCCCTTTCCTTTCCTTTAGCCCTTCCTTCCTTCCCCAGGCCCTGTTTGCACTGGATCAGACAAGATATGACAGACAACAGTCCCAGGATTATCCACTGAGAATTTGTGATAAGCTTGGATTAATATCTATTAAGCCAAAGTCGGTTTAGTAGATTTTCTTACGGAGTGTATAGCAGCGTTATCTAAAATGATTATACAGCCCAGAGAACAAGCACGGAAACCAAGTTTTTCCTCATACACCAACATTTGCTTTTACATTTGCTTTTACAATCCTGATATGTGTATGTTACAATAGAGCAAGGGCATCAATAAGCAGGCAGTCTCAATATCTCACCCAACCAACGTAGCAGCGATGGAGCAGCAGCGAAGTAGTAGTAAATACTAGATCCACGGTCCGGCGGGGATGGCAAGAACAATATTTTAATCTCCTCAGGTTTGAACAGCAGAGACAGTGCTCTCACTGCTATCTCCGCTGTGAACTTCCACCCACGTATAGTTGGTAGCCTGTGTGAGCGCAGCCGGCCGGCTTATAGTCCCCAATAAAAGAGGATGCAAACGGCCGAGGTCTCTCACTCCTCTGGCCGCTGCATCTCACCTACTTCAGCTTGAGCTGGCTTAGCAGACCTCATGCACCCTCTGTGTGGAATTGTGGATGGATGAAATTGGGTAAGTGGGAGCGGGCTGCGGGAGTAGAAGCCGGCACTTAGATATACCCGCTATCACGCCGCCGGTCGCGGTTCACTTCACAGTCCCGCACTGCTCCAGACCAAATGCCGTCACACGGCGCTCACTGCTTCCCCGCCATTTTAGACAGTAGTGGCGGGCTCCGAGATTCAGTTAGGTATCGTAGATGGAACAGGGGACGGCAGGGCGAGGGGACGCTACATGCGCTCACTCCTCACTCACTCTCTCCTGCATCCAGTCACGCCCCAAGGGATATCAAGAGATATTTATCTTTCTACAGCCTGTTATGAATTTGATTATCCAAAAGGAATACTGTTTTCAGATGAGAACATACCTCTTTACTTGTGTACTTTACACCTGCCTACCTCTGATCCAGTTCCAAAGAGGATTCATCCTCATCTGTTTATGTGGATCTAATTGGAGGGCAGTGGCACCTGGCTGTCTACACAGCAGAGCGGGCTGTGTCCCTGTCAGCTCTGCATAAACTGAGTGGACATGGACCTTTCATCCGCCCGATCAGAGAGGGCCTTAACGAAAATGGAACGCAGGGCAATGTAGGGCAGGGCCGTACATGACGGTGTGTCTAGGACACACAGGGGGTGAGTTAAGGGGTGTGGCCATGCAGGCGCAGGCCAGTAAGACATTGGGGGGAGCGGCCATATAAATAGGGGGCGTGGCTAAGGGAATTCAGTCGGTAAAAGAATCACACGAGGAGGCAGTTTTTTCCCACTGCTCCTCGTTTTCACCCACCTAAAATGGCGGACGTCCGAGGCCTCGTGGCGCGGCTAAGAGTGGCGGCGGCTTCCAGAGGATCCGAGTGGCTTCAAGACCAGGTCGCGACCAGCAGCCAATTATAAGCACGTCGTGCAGCATGGGCAGGTGTGCTGCTTTGTATTGCAGGACCTGCCAGCTGCGGCGGGCCGGTTTAAACACACAAGCAGGCCGGATGTGGCCCGCGGGCCGGGGTTTGGAGACCCCTGCCCAAGAAGCTCAGCTCCGTCCGTGGTCCCTCCGTCTTATCAGCTGCCAAAGGCACCCGAAATCTCTCTGCAATGTGCTGCAACGTGGACAACAATATTGCACACACATTGGAAGAAGTAGGGCCCACGCAGAGAAAATCATCCAAATAATGGATGACGGATTCAATGCCCGTGACGTCCCTGACCACCCACTCTAAAAAGGAGCTAAATGCTTCAAACATGGCACATGAGATAGAACAACCCATGGGCAAACACCTATCCACATAAAACTTTTCTTGCCAACAACAACCCAGCAACCTAAAACTGGCCGGGTGAACAGGCAGAAGTCTAAACGCAGACTAAACGCCGAAATCCGATTTTGCCATCAGTGCCCCTTTCCCATACCGTCGCACCCAACGGCAAAAGATGTATATGATACCGTACAGGCCTCAGGGTCAATGAAATCATTTACCGAGCCCCCTTTGGGGAGCGATAAATGATGGATCAATCGAAACTTATTTGGTTCTTTTTTGGGGACCACCCCCAACGGGGACACCACTAAATCAGCTAACGGTTTCTCTGCAAATGGCCCCGCCATGCGACCCAATGCCACCTCCTTGGCCAATTTTTCAGATACCACCGCTGGGTGCTGCAATGCTGATCTCAAATTATTGGCCATAGGGGGAATAACCTTCAGTGCACAAGGAATCTGAAACCCATACTTGAAGCCTTCCCCAATCAATACTGCCGCGGCCCTGTCCGGGTACCTATTTAGAAAAGGCTGCATCCTTTCCCCCATCACCGGAGTCGTCCCTCTTGTTACCAGGCTCTCCGGTACGCTTGCCTTTCTTAAAGCACCTGGCATATGTATGTGCCCCCCCACACCCTGAACACTCATGCTTAAACTTACAGGTGCCTCCAAACTTGCAGGATCCCTCGTTGAACTGCCAGCACACTCCCCACTTTCTTCCAGCCGGCGATCCCGAGGAGTTATTACCTCCGGCCCCCCCATGAAATGGCTAAACTGGTGTCTTCGCCAATGCCATAAGCCACATCCAAAGACTAATGTCCTTGTGATCCCATCGAAGCGCGGGACGAACCGCCCTGCTTTGTCGGAACTGCTCGTCATAGCGTAGCCATGCCGTGCCTCAGTAAACCCGATACGCCTCCCCTATGGCATCCATATAACAAAATAACGCTGAACAATGTTCGGAGTTCTTTTTGCCAATTACCCCCGCCAAAATGGCAAACGCTTGCAGCCAATTGGCAAACGTCCTGGGAATCAAATGGTACCTCCGCTTCTCCTCGTCATCTTTTTTAGTATCATCCGGCTTAACTCTATCCAGATTCAATTTCTCTAAGGGCAATAAGGAGAAAATCTCCACGTATTCACCCTTCCAAATTTTTTCCCTCGTCTCCTGCTTCAGGTGAGCGCCTAGGGGCCCCTCGAAGCAGACATACACTACGCATTTAGCTGCATCCGCCAACCGCACGATGTCAGCCCTAACTGTCGTCTCCGTAGCCCCTTTTTCTGCTGTACTCACCTTCTGCACCGCCTCACCTGCCCCAGTGGCCCGTGACAGCTCCGTGGCTGCTGTGTCCGTCACCCCCCCCCCCAGAGGACATTGCCCCAAACCCTCCTGTAATTCCCACATTGCCGTCACCTGCCCCCCCGAGGCTGATTGTCCTTGTTCAAACCGACCCACCAACGCCCGCAGACCCTCTAACAACTCCTGTATCTGACCCCCGGACCCACCTGTGGTCCCACTCCCTGCCTGCGGTTGGTCAGTGGCTGCCAACAGCGGCGCTGGAGGCGCAGCCCTCTCCTACCCCCCAGATACAACACCCAGTAAACTTTGTAAGGCAGCTGTAAATGCAATATTATCGCTAGACTTACCGGGCTGACTGGGCGCCCTCCCTATAGCCGCTGTGCCGATCTACACCGGTGCTCGCGGGCGACTGGGTTCCACCTCCTCCTCCTCCGATATTTCACCTTCTCACCTGATCGCTTCCTCCTGCTGGGACAAAAACGGCAGTCCCCCTGGGGAGGGACTCCTGGATGTCGAATGCCTCAGTCTGCCCGCAGTCTTAGCCACTGCCTTTCTGCCATCGCGCTGCCCCCCCAGGTCCCGTGCAGTTGGGCCGGTCCCGGGACCACTCCCGCCCCGTGACCCCTGTCCTTCTCTGCCAGGTGGCGTCTGCCCACCCGCCGTACCGCTTGCCAAGATGCCTGAGGGTCCTGCTGCAGCCGTCAACCCGCTCCCCCTTATGTCCTCCCCCCTTGGCTCATTCAGAGCTGCTGGGGGTGCCGTGGCCGATAATCTCCTGGGGGCAGGACCCCCCTCCTGGCTGCCCCTCTTCTGGCTGTAGAATTTCTGCCCCTCGGCTCGTGCAGAGCTGCTAGGGGTGACACAACTGTGGATGGGCCTGCCGATCTCTCCATGCTCCCCTCCCTGGCTGCTGCTGCTGCTGCTGTGTGTGAGCGTCTGCCCTCCTTTCCACCCCTCTCCTAGTTCAGAGCTGCAGGGGCAGCAGTATCCTGGTCCTCTCTCCTAATGCTGACTGGGGATGCGACACCCTGCAGGCCCGTGGCCCCCACTCCCGCATGGACTCTGCGGCGTGTGTTCCGCCTGGGCCCACCGGAAGGCTCTTTCTGTGCTCTCTTAGCTGGGGGGGTTGAATACTCCCGCCTCGTGCTCCTGGTGACCCTCTAGGGCCCAGCGATCGACCCTGGTGAGTACCTGGATGGCGGCCTAGAGATCCTGCCGTGTGCTTGAGTCCCGCCGTCCTCCGGTCGCCGTTCGTCCTCCGCTCGCCGCATGTTTGCCTCCCGCCGTCCTCCGTCCATCTGGACTCCGCTCTCGGCCAGCCCGGCCCTCCCATACATTGCCCTGCGTTCCATTTTCGTTACGGCCCTCTCTGATCGGGCAGATGAAAGGTCCATGTCCACTCAGTTTATGCAGAGCTGACAGGGACACAGCCCGCTCTGCTGTGTAGACAGCCAGGTGCAACTGCCATCCAATTAGATCCACATAAACAGATGAGGATGAATCCCCTTTGGAACTGGATCAGAGGTAGGCAGGTGTAAAGTACACAAGTAAAGAGGTATGTTCTCATCTGAAAACAGTATTCCTTTTGGATAATCAAATTTATAACAGACTGTAGAAAGATAAATATCCCTTGAGTACAAAGCTGCATATTTTAATTTTTTTATTTATTTTTAGGGTGACCACATTTCCAAACTGGCATTCAGGGACAATTCTGCCAAGGACCGGGGGGGCGAATGTAGTCTCAGGGTTGACGGCAAATTCAGAAGTGGGGGGGAATTTGTTGGGTGAATGGCTGGTGCTAGCACTGAAATCATTCTGACACCATGCTTAGTATGGTGTCAGGATGATCAAATCACATTATTTCTATTACTACATTGTAAAATAAAATGAAATAGTTCAACTCACCATAACATAGAGGGAACCCTGAGCTTGTCATTTGCCACGAGATTTACCACCATCGCCTGCCACCAGATGCAGAGTGCAACTTGCCACTGTCTCCTGCCACCAGTTGCCGCTTGTCACTTGCCACTGTCTCCTGCCACCAGATGCCGCTTGTCACTTGCCAATGTCGCCTGCCACCAGATGCCGCTTGTCACTTGCCACCGTTGCTTGCCACCAGATGAAGCATGTCACTTGCCAACGTTGCTTGCCACCAGATGAAGCGTGTCACTTGCCACCATCACCTGCCACCAGATGAAGCATGTCACTTGTCACCTGCTGTCAGAGAGAGGGCAGGGAGAGAGAGAGGGGGCGGGGGGACAGGGAGAGAGAGAGGGGGGGCAGGGGGGGAGAGGGAGAGAGAAGGGAAGGGGGAGAGGGAGAGAAAGAGTAGGGGGACAGGGAGAGAGAGGGGGCAGGGAGAAGGAGAGAGAGAGAGGGGGCGGGGGAGGGAGAGACAGAGAGAGGGGGAGGGGGACAGGGAGAGAGAGGGAGTGGGGACAGGGAGAGGGGGAGGGAGCAGGAAGAGAGAGGGGGAGGGGGACAGGAAGATAGAGGGGAAGGGGGCAGGGAGAGAGAGGGGGAGGGGGCAGGGAGAGAGAGAGGGGGAGGGGGCAGGGAGAGAGAGGGGGAGGGGGGCAGGAAGAGAGAGAGGGAGGGAGGGTTAGGGAGAGAGAGAGGGAGGGGGCAGGGAGAGAGAGAGGGAGGGTGGCAGGGAGAGAGAGGGGGCAGGAAGAGAGGGAGGGAGGGGCAGGGAGAGAGAGAGGGGGAGGGGGCAGGGAAAGAGAGAGTGAGGGAGGGGGCAGGGAGAGAGAGAGAGAAAGAGGGGGGCAGGGAGAGAGAGATGGGGAGAGGGACAGGAAGAGAGAGGGAGTGGGGACAGGGAGAGGGGGAGGGGGACAGGAAGATAGAGGGGGAGGGGCAGGGAGAGAGAGGGGGAGGGGTAGGGAGAGAGAGGGGGAGGGGGCAGGGAGAGAGTGAGGTGGGGGGCAGGGAGAGAGAGAGAGAAAGAGGGGGGCAGGGAGAGAGAGAGGGGGAGGGGACAGGAAGAGAGAGAGGGGGAGGGGGACAGGAAGAGAGGGAGGGGGCAGGGAGAGAGGGGGAGGGAGGGGGCAGGGAGAGAGAAGGGGAGGGGGCAGGGAGAGAGAGAGGGGGAGGGGGCAGGAAGAGAGAGAGGGAGGGGGCAGGGAGAGAGAGAGGGGGGGCAGGGAGAGAGAGAGGGGGGCAGGGGGAGAATGGGGGGCAGGGAGAGGGGGCAGGGAGAGAGAGAGGGGGGCATGGAGAGAGAGACAGGGGGACAGGGAGAGAGAGGGGGGACAGGGAGAGAGAAAGGGGAGAAAAGGGAGAGAGGGGGAGGGGAGCAGAGAGAGGGGTCAGGGTCTGGTTAGTGACAGTGCTCAGATCACTCACTTGGAAGGTCCAGGGGGGGGGGGGCTCACAGTCAGTGGCTTCCCGGTGAGTGTCAGAAGCTTGCCCAGGCAGGCATGCTGGATGGAGCAGTGTGCAGATCTACCCTCTTCTAGGGCAGCTGCACTGAGCTGGCTGTCACCCGCTGCCCCACACTGACACCAGGGATTATCCGGAGGATGGTACAGCAGCGGCCTTCTGTCACCACCCACCACCAGCGTGACCTATCAGTCAACTATCACAGTAGCCAAAGAAAGTGCTCCAAGGCTCTGTGCTACAGGTGGTGGGTGGGCCAGCAACAATAAGAACCCGCCCTCAGGACTCAGGAGGAGGAGATACAGAAGACGCTCTTTGGCTGCTCTCTCTCTCTCCCTGCTGCTGCGGCCGGAGGCGGAGGTGGGTGGACTCAGGGTGCTGTTGCTAGACGCGAGGCGGGGAGGCCCTAGCAACCCATTCAGCAATGTTTATTACTGCGGCTGTGTGTCCTTATTTCATTCCGGGACACTGTATTATCCCGGAATGAATGTGCCCGGGACACAGATATTAATTAAGGGATAATCCCGGGAAATCCGGGACACGTGGGCACCCTAGGGGACCCTACAGACCCGGGAACTCAGCACGGGGCTGGTGGGAACTCCTCATAATGGGCTTAGCAGGTGTACAGACCTGGGAACTCAGCACAGGGATTGTGGAAACCCCTTATAATGGGCCCAGCAGGTGTAAAGAACTGGGAACTCAGCATAGGGTTGGTGGGAACCCCTCATAATGGGCAGAGTGGGTGTACAGACCCTGAAGCTCTGCACAGGGATTGTAGGAACCCCTCATAATGACCCCGAGCTATTGTTCATACACATGAACTCAGCACATGCTTGTTGGGGACCCCTTATAATGGGCAGAGTGAGTGTACAGACCCAGGAACTCAGCACAGGAATGATGGGAACCCCTCATAATGAGATGAGTGGGTGTACAGACCCAGGAACTTAGCACAGGGATTGTGGGAACCCCTCATAATGGGCCCAGCAGGTGTTCAGACCCAGGAACTCAGGACAGGGTTGGTGGGAACTCCTCATAATGGGCAGAGTGGGTGTACGGACCCGGCAACTCCTCACAGGTATTGTATGAACCCATCATAATGGGCAGAGCTGGTGTACAGACCTGGGAACTTAGCACATGGATTGTGGAAACCCCTCATAATGGGATGAGTTGGTTTACAGACTGGGGAACTCAGCACAGGAATGAAGGGGACCACTCATAATGGGATCAGTGGGTGTAGAAAGCTGGTACCTCAGAACATGGCTCATAGGAACCCCTCATAATGGGCAGAGCTGGTGTACAGATCTGGAAACTTGGCACAGGTTTGGTGGGAACCCCTCATAATGGGCAGAGTGTGTGTACAGACCGGGGAACTCTGCACAGGGATTGTAGGAAAACCCCTCATAATGGGATCAGTAGGTGTACAGACCCAGGAACCCAGCACAGGGCTGGTGGGAACCCCTCATAATGGGCCCAGCAGGTGTACAGACCTGGGAAATCAGAACAGGTTTGGTGGGAACCCATGATAACAGAGTGGGTGTACAGACCCACAAACTCAGCACAGGGATTGTGGGAACCCCTCATAATGGGATTAGTGGGTGTACAGACCCAGGAACTCAGCTCAGGAATGATGGTAACCCCTCATAATGGGATCAGTGGGTGTTCAGACCCGGGAACTCAGCACAGGGATTGTGGGAACCCCCTTAAAATGGGCCCAGCAAGTTTACAGACCTGGAAACTCAGCCTAGGGTTGGTGGGAACCCCTCATAATGGGCAGAGTGGGTGTACAGACCCGGGAACTCAGCACAGGGCTGGTGGGAACCCCTCATATTGGGCCCAGCAGGTATACAGAACTGGGAACTCAGCACAGGGATTGTGGGAACCCCTTATATTGGGCCCAGCAGGTGTAGAGAACTGGGAACTCAGCATATGGTTGGTGGGAACCCCTCATAATGGGCAGAGTCGGTGTATAGACCCTGAAGCTCTGCACAGGGATTGTAGACACCCCTCATAATGGGCAGCGCTATTGTTCATACACGTGAACTCAGCACATGGTTGTTGGGAACCCCTCATAATGGGCAGAGTGAGTGTACATACAGACCCAGGAACTCAGCACAGGAATGATGGGAACCTCTCATAATGAGAGGAGTGGGTGTACAGACCCGGGAACTCAGCACAGGGATTGTGGGAACCCCTCATAATGGGCCCAGCAGGTGTACAGACCCAGGAATTCAGCACAGGAATGATTGGAACCCCTCATAATGGGTGCTGAGTGTATTGTGGGTAGTAATGGGTAGACTGGGTGAACAGACCCAGGAACTCAGCACATGGATTGTGGGAATCCCTTATAATGGGATCAGTGGGTTTAGAAACCTGGGAACTCAGCACAGGGCTTGTGGGAGGAACCCCTAATAATGGGCAGAACTGGTGTACAGACCTGGGTATTTGGCACAGGTTTAATAGGAACCCCTCATAATGGGCAGAGCTGGGGTACAGACCTGGGAACTTGGCACAGGTTGGGTGGGAACTAGGGTTGAGCGAACCCGAACTGTAAAGTTCGGGTCCGTACCGGACTTTTGGGTGTCCGGGTCCCGGACCCGAACCTGAACTATTGGCTGTATGTTTGGGTTCGTGTCCGGTGTTCGGCGATGTATTGGCGCCTTTTACAAGCTGCAGGGCAGCCAATCGACGCTAGTTTTACTAGTGTGCCCTTAGAAGCCATCACAGCCATGCCTACTAATGGCATGGCTGTGATTGGGCAGTGCAGCATGTGACCCAGCCTCTATATATAGTACAGACACACAGCACACAGCGTCACTCACACGCTATAGACAGGTTCCTGTGCTGCTAAGAGAGGATTTTAGGAGTTAGTCTGATAAAGTCAGTCAGTCAGTCCACATTCCTTAAATTTTCCTCAAATCAGTTACCGTATTTATCGGCGTATAACACGCACCGGCGTATAACACGCACCCCAAGTTTAGGAGGGAATTTTAAGGAAAAAACGTTTTAGGAGAGATGTTTAGGGAAAAAAAAAACTTACATTTAAGCGTCATTTGCAGCTTGCCCAGTGTCATTTGCAGCTTGCCCAGCGTCATTTGCAGCTTGCCCAGCGTCATTTGCAGCCTGCCCAGCATCATTTGCAGCTTGCCCAGCGTCATTTGCAGCTTGCCCAGCGTCATTTGCAGCTTGCCCAGCGTCATTTGCAGCCTTTCCCAGCGTCATTTGCAACCTGCCCAGCGTCATTTGCAACCTGCCCAGCGTCATTTGTAGCTTTCCCAGCGTCATTTGTAGCTTGCCCTGTGTCATTTGCAGCTTGCTAGTGTCATTTGCAGTTTGCCAGCGTTTAAATTTCCCGCCGCGAGACAAACCGTGCATGCGCGCCCGAAAAAGACTGAAGCCCGGCCGAAAAAGGCCGAAGCGCGGCCGAAAAAGACCGAGCCGACTGTTCGGCTCCGCTCGGAGTCCCGCCTCCCTGCTGTTTCAGGACTACGAGTGGAGCTGAACAGCCGGCTTCGGTCTTTTTCGGCCGCGCTTCGGCTTTTTCTGGCCTTTTTCGGCCGCGGTCGGCCTTTTTCGTCCGCGGTCACCATTTTTCAGCGCCGCAACCGATTTTTGTCATTTTTTTTTTTGGGGGTATCGGCGTATAACACGCACCCACGACTTTCCCCCGATTTTAAGGGGGAAAAAGTGCGTGTTATGCGCCGATAAATACGGTATATCAGTGAGCGATCTACATAGCTAGAGTAGACTAGAGAGTGTCTTTATTAAGGAAAAGAAAGAGGCAGAGAGAATTATTCAAGAGATTCCTAAATCAATTGTACCCTGGCTGGGGTGCAGTGCACAGTCTTTTAACAGTGCCATGAGGCCAGAGCCAGACAAAATATAGGTTTTACCTGCAAGCTCAGTGCAGCATCACTGCACTGCATATTTTAGTAAGAGATACACCATACTCTGTGTGTATTCTGCTATTGGAAAAACATTGCAAAAAAAATTAATTTTGCTGTGAATTTCTTTTTTTTTTCTTTTTTCCAATAGCATTTTCTTCAGTTTAGCAGTTTTTGAGATACACGCTTTACATACTGTGGGTGTATTCTGCTATTGGAAAAACATTGCAAAAAAATAAAATTTTGCTGCGATTTGTGCATTTTTTTTCCAATAGCATTGTCTGCATGTTCATACACGCTTTAGACACTGTACGTGTATTCTGCTATTGACAAAAAATAAAATATTTCAGTGCTTTGTGCAGGAGTGTGACATACAATCGATCGATATTTCTTCTATTGTGCTGTCCCAAAAAAAAATTGTAGTGACATTTTTTTTTCCCAATAGCATTTTCTGCAGTTTAGCAGTTTTTGAGATACACGCTTTACATACTGTGGGTGTATTCTGCTATTGGAAAAACATTGCAAAAAAATGTAATTTTGCTGCGATTTGTGCATTTTTTTTTCCAATAGCATTTTCTGCATGTTCATACACGCTTTAGACACTGTACGTGTATTCTGCTATTGACAAAAAATAAAATATTTCACTGCTTTGTGCAGGAGTGTGACATACAATCGATCGATATTTCTTCTATTGTGCTGTCCCAAAAAAAAAATTGTAGTGACATTTTTTTTTCCCAACAGCATTTTCTGCAGTTTAGCAGTTTTTGAGATACACGCATATTTCAAGATATTGCAAAAATACCCATTTAGGGCGAGATCATAAATTTTGAAAATATGAGGAGATCATCAAAAAGGGGATGTGGCCCGGGTCGTGGTGCTGCTGGTGGCGCTCCTGTTGCAGGAAGCGGACGTGGTCGATCTGTGCCAGCTACACGCACTAGTGAAACACCTTCCTTAGGTGCGAGTAGGCGACAGAGCCTGCAGTGGTATTTCGGCGCGCCTAATGAGGCTGTACGAATGTTGAGGCCAGGACAAGTACAGGCAATAGTAGATTGGGTTGCTGACAGTGCCTCCGGTTCCTTTACATTGTCTCCCACCCAGTCTCCTGATGAAAGTTCAGAGTTGGCACCTGCAGCCGATGTCCATCAGTCTTTCACCTCACCCCCTTGCAAATCAGCCAATCAGTCTGAGCCCCAAATCATGCAGCAGTCTCTTCTAATTTTGATGACTCTGTTAGCAGGTTTTACCAGGGCCATCCACCTAGCCCTGCCCCAGAAGTAGAAGAGATTGTGTGCACCGATGCCCAACCACTTATGTTTCATGGTGAGTACATGGGAGGACCATCGCAGCACGTCTCGGATGATGACGAAACACAGGTGCCAACTGCTGCTGCTTTCGCCATTATGCAGACCGACAAGGAGGGCAGGGGTGAAGACTGGGTGGAAGATGATGTGGAGGACGATGAGGTCCTTGATCCCACATGGAATACACGTCATGCAGGTGACCAGTGTAGTTCGGAGGAAGAGGCGGTGGTCGCACAGAGCCACCAGCACAGCAGAAGAGGGAGCAGGGTGCAAAAGCGGAGCGTCCGTCCCCTAGACAGTACGTCTGCTACTGCCCTACGCAGCAAGGGACCGAGCACACCAAAGCCAGGTCCAAGGAGTTCCCTAGCGTGGCAGTTCTTCAGACAATGTGCTGATGACAAGACACGAGTGGTTTGCATGCTGTGCAATCAGAGCCTAAAGCGAGGCATAAACGTTCTCAACCTGAGCACAACCTGCATGACCAGGCATCTAAGTGCAAAGCACGAGATGCAGTGGAGTAGACACCTCAAAAACCAAGAAAGGTCTCTGGCTCCTCCTGCTTCCTCTTCTGCTGCAGTCTCGGCCTCTTCATCCACCTCTGTAGTCACAGTGACACCTGCCAACCCGCAAACAGAGGATCTGCCAGCAACACTACCACCTGGGTCACCAACCATCTCCACAATGTCCCATGGAAGCGTTCAGCTCTCTATTTCCCAAACACTGGAGCGGAAGAGGAAGTACCCCCCTAGCCACCCGCGATCCCTGGCCCTGAATGCCAGCATTTCAAAATTCCTCGCCTTTGAAATGCTGTCATTCCATCTGGTGGAGACGCAGAGTTTTAAAAGGCTGATGTCATTGGCTGTCCTACAGTACGTCGTGCCCAGCCGCCACTACTTTTCCAGACAAGCTATCCCTTCCCTGCACAACCAAGTGGGGGACAAAATCAGGTGTGCACTGCGCAACGCCATCTGTGGCAAGGTCCACCTAACTACGGATGCGTGGACCAGTAAGCACGGTCAGGGACGTTATATCTCCCTAAAAGCACACTGGGTAAATGTAGTGGCGGCTGGGCCTGAGGCGGATAGCAGTTTGGTGCATGTCCTTCCACCATCGAGGATTGCAGGGCACTTCAGTTTGCCTCCTGTTGCTAACTCCTCCTACTCCGCCTCCTCATCCTCTACCGCCTCCTCATCCGGTCAGCGTAACACCTTCACCACCAACTTCAGCACAGCCAGTGCTAAACGACAGCAGGCAGTTTTAAAACTTTCCTGTTTGGGGGAAAAAACCCACACCGCGCAGGAGTTGTGGAGGGACGTGGAACAACATGACTAGTGTAGCCTAGATACTACCCACCAGCTGATACAGCCCTGTACTCCCCCTTACTTTAAATTAAATAATAGACCACACCTTCTTTTATGGAGTAAATGGCCGCAACAGCCTTTTATTAAAACATAACTCCAATAACTGAAAAACACATATATATAACCATATTGATAAATAACATATCCACACATAACCAGTAAACAAACATCAAGAACTGTAAACAATCAGTTACACCCTGTTGATTGGTCAGTGACGGAGCTAAGTACTATAAAATATATATATAATTACTGTATCTGTATATATATATAAAAAACTCTAATAGGTAGTACACTTACATTTAAAATGCATCAAATAGGCAAATGTGTTGTTTAAAAAGAAAAACTGTCGAGCCGGCCGGCTCTCTTACTCGCTGCCCGTCGCTTCCTGGATGGACGGGGAATGGAGGTGACGTCAGCACGCCGCTTACCCTACGCCGTTTCGTTAAAAGATAACCTCTTCCTGGGGCACGGGCGGCGTACTGACTCACCGCCTATTATAGACATTACATCACTAAACACGCCCAACTCTGAGCTCTCGGTCCGCCATCTTTGAACAGGGCTAACGCCCTTCTCCTCCATGATTGGCTTCCCAATGTATGGGCGGTCTGTCTTATTTTGATCCAGCTATGCATGTATCCACCATACTATTGTAGGGCAAAAAGCCCTTAACTGCAATGCCAGATATCGGTATACTTAGGCAAACTAAATCGCCTGTCCCACCTCACACGCGACCGTATGTAGAAGGACACGGCTAAACAGAGACATCTAGTCATCTTGCTCTGCCTCCTTCCGCATCGGTCTACCTCCGTAGGCGGAACTACATGTCATCACTGTTTGCTCTGTTCAAGTGCACACATATATCCCTCATAAGAGTTCAATCTAATGAGGATGGAATCTGCAACTAAAATAGTCTTGAAGATCCCCTCTATCCGGACCAAAATTAATCTAAAAACTCTAAAAAAAAGGGAATTATAAACATATGATCATTTATATATATTGTTTAACCCTTAATGTCCTGAGAACCGCATTCTGCACCCTCTGCAGATATTGGTTCTCAAGTAGCTATACAGGATACAATCACGGGACAATTTCCCTAAAAATTGGACTAGGTATGAATGTACCCCAAAATTCCTGTGGAAAATATATAATGTATTTCCCTCTCCTTCACTTAGATTCGCTCGCCAGGGGTTGCAAATGGACTACATCATTCCATATCAACCTTACGGCAACAAGGACCAAATGGGAAGTTATATATAAAATTGAATTTAAAATTAAAATAAGTATCAGAGTATGACCCTTCTATTTCGAAAAAATTCTTAAAAAACAAAAACTATGAAGAGAATCTAGTTCCCTCTAGGATTAGAGGGAACAAACTCCCTTTAGAGAGATGAACAGATTTCACCTCTCCAGAAAGAAAAAAGAGGAAAAAAGAAATTTATACGAAAGTTGAAGATAGTGGTTGGCCACTATTAAGAATGGCCAGCACTATCCCCTTGGGCCTACTCATGAACTAAAATTGCATAAAATATTTCCTTAACCCTTTTGGTTTTCCTTCAATCTCCCAACCCTCCCCTACAGGGTGGGTTGATACCGAACAGGAGAGTACATGAAAAAAAAAAAGGGGGAAAAAAGTTTTCTTGTCTCCCTATGGGTAAGGAATAGGTGTGTTTCACATTTCAAAATAAATCAAAAAGGTCCTCCTCTAAAAACTCTCCGTCTAGCCCCCGAGAGCTCAGAGTTAGTTCACACCTTATTGTTGTTAACTGTTATCAATAAAAGCATTTAGATCGACATCCACATTTAGGCCATAAGGGGTGTAACAGCGCACTTTATGGATCCATGACATTTCGGATCTAGACAAGTCTCTTACCAATGGACTGCCCCTCCAGTGAGCACTAAACTTATCTATTCCCAAAAATAATGTACCTGAAGGGTTACGATCATGGTGTAGAGCATAATGTTTCGATACCGAGTGGAATCTATATCCACTTTTTATGTTCGTAACATGCTCACCCAAGCGTACCTGCATGGCTCGCTTTGTTCTGCCAATATACTGGAGCCCGCATGGGCATTGCAACAAATACACCACCCCCTTTGAACTACAAGTGATAAATGATTCAATTTTATGTTCCCTCGACGTACTAGTGGACACAAATGATAATGTCTTTCTCTGTTTGCTTTTGTTTAATGTACAGATTTGACATCGGCGGCATTGATGGTAACCCACTAATTGTTGAAAAAAGGAAACATTTTTAGTGGGTGGATCCACCACATTGGGTGCTACCCTGTCTCTGAGAGAAGGTGCTCCCCTGAAAACTAGCTCTGGATTGGTGGGAAGAAAAGAATGAATAATTCTGACATTCCCCAATATGTGCCAGTGTTTCCGGAGCATCTTTTTAATCAAAAAATGTTGCATAGAAAAGGAAGTGACAAATGGGACCATGGGTCGGTCCCTTGTCTTACCCTGTCCCTCTTTTAATAGCACCGCTCTGTCAGTCTCTGCTACCTCCTCAATCATAGTGTCCATGGGAGCAGTGTCATATCCTTTTTCCTCCAATCTCCTTTTAAGGATCCCAGCCTGTAGTCTATAGTCATTGATATCCGAACAGTTTCTCCTC
Organism: Lithobates sylvaticus; assembly: GCA_028564925.1. Lineage (NCBI taxonomy): Eukaryota > Metazoa > Chordata > Amphibia > Anura > Ranidae > Lithobates > Lithobates sylvaticus. The sequence continues at coordinate 1,106,787 of JAQSEC010004143.1, forward strand.
ATTCTAACAAACTGGCTCTTTGGGATAGATTTCAGCCAGGGGGCATGGTGGCAACTCCCCATGGGTATAGACGAGTTTCTATCCGTCTTTTTAAAGTATGAAATTGTTTTGAATAGACCTTCACTCTTACTGATTGTTAAATCAAGGAAATTTACACTTTCCTGGCTGGCCTCTACGGTGAACCTAATGCCCCTATCGTTTGTATTAATCCTTGAAAAAAATTCCTCGAGCTGTACCCGAGTTCCCTCCCATAGGAGGAGGACGTCATCTATATATCGTGCCCAAAATGTCAGAAATGGACTACGATCCTTATAGATGACGTCCTCCTCCCACTTGGCCATAAACAAATTGGCCAAGCTCGGGGCGTATTTAGCGCCCATTGCCACACCGCGTGTCTGTTGGTAGAATTGTTGTTGGAACCAGAAATAATTGTGGCCTGCCGCATATTCCAGCAGGTCCACAATATATTCTTGTTGATGTTCTGGCACAGGAGACAGGGAATTAAGATAATATTTGACCGCGTCAATCCCCATACTGTGTGGGATAATGGTGTACAATGCGGTGACATCTGCTGTCACTAGCAGAGTATTCTCAGTTGGTCTAAGATTTGATAACAAATTTATCACCTGTCTAGTATCCTTTAAAAATGATGGCATTTGTTGCACCAGTGGTTGCAGAAAAAAATCTATGTACTTGCCCACCCGGGAAGTGACGGAATCAATACCGCTCACAATAGGACGTCCCGGGGGGCAAGTCTGATTCTTGTGTATCTTGGGCAGATAGTACAATACTGGTGTCCTCGGGGCCCTAGGAATGAGAAACACTTTCTCTTTATCGTTAAGAATCCCCAGTTGCGCTCCCTTGTCAACTAGTATTTGTAAAGCTTTCTTATATTGAGTGACTGGATCACCAGGCAACATGGTATAGGTGTCCTTATCGTCAACTATCCTATACATTTCCTTAAGATAATCTGCCCGATCTAAAACCACTATACCTCCCCCTTTGTCAGCGGGACGAATAACCAAATTTTTGTTATTACAAAGGGAGTCCAATCCTTCCTCTAGATGTTTATCCATTTTGCACCCAGTGGTCTTTACAAGCTCCAAATCCCGAAGGAGAACATCTCTAAAGACTCTCAATGAAGGAGCCAAAACTCCAGGGGGGTTAAAAGTTGACGCATTGGATAACCCAGAATGCAAGTTCACCTGGTGTACTGGTGCCTTCTGCTGAATTGGGATGGTAGCAAAGTGTCTTTTGATATTGACTTTACGGACAAATCTATGGATGTCTATGTATGTTTGAAACTTATCTAGCTTCTTTGGGGGTGCAAACTTAAGGCCTTTATTCAATAATGCAGTTTCAGATTTCGTGAGGGTCTGAGAACTAAGGTTGAAGATACCCTCACCCCCTATTTCCTTAATTTTTTGGGATTGTGCTCTCCTCCCCCCTCTGACTCCTCTTTGTTTTCTACGGGCCTTTTTACCCCTTGGGTGGCCCTGGGAAAACCCCAATAATGTTGTTCCTGGGCCCCGGTATTAGGCCTCATAGTAGGGGTTCTTGGTGGACCAAACCCCCGCGGGTCTGATTCTCTTCCACTCCCTTCATAATCACCATAGGGTCCAAGTAAAGGGCCTTCTCTATCCCTCATGGGAAAAAAATGATTATATGGATCCCCTCCATTATTGTGGTCTTCCATATCTCTAAAGCCATAAGGTTGGCTACCATATTGAGGACCTTGATTGAAAGGTGCAGGGTACCCTTGGTTACCCTGTTGTAATCTCTCGGGTCTTCTATTAGGGTAGGGGGGACCCCTTCCTTGATTATAGTACTGTACCTGACCATATGGGTATGGATAACCTTGGTCATTATTGGTAGTGTGTCTATGTTGTGATGGCTGGTTCCAAGCCGAGTTCCTCACTTGTTCCCCCATCCTGTTTGAGACCTGAGGTCTCTTTGGTGATTGGTATGGTGTTTTCTTACCCTTTTTACCTAATTTATGCTGAAATTTTTTAGGGTTTTTGTGGGGTTGAGTGTCTGTGGGCAAATGTTGAACATCATGTTGGGAGGCCATTGGAGTTGTATCCCCTTGAGTGATGGCTTCCATCCTAGAATCTGATTTAACATTTTGTTCTGCCGTCAGTTTTTTTTGCCACTCAAAAACATTCGTGGCTTGATAGTCTGCAAAATCCCTATTGTATTTTTTCCTCTTTTTGACTTTTTGTTCCTTCTCCTCTTTATCTAAGGTTTTTAAAAGGTTATTAGACCTTTCCTTATATTCTTCTTTCTCTTTATGTATGAGAAGGCTATCTTTGAGGATTTTGATCTCCCCATCGAGTCTTGCAAGCTTGCTATTTTTTCGGTCGACCAGGAACTGGAGAAAGCTGACTCCTGCCTCATTAAAGTAGCGGAACCACTCCTCCAGTTCCGTCTCCCCCTTCTGTGGGCAAACCTGCCATCGTAAACTTCTGGGAACCATTTTCAACTTAATATAGGTTTCCAGAAATGCGATGTCCCACTGAGTGTGGATTTCCGAGATGGTTAAATTCTTTAATCGCACGAACAACCCACTCAGATCTCCATCACTTTCCTTATACATTTCAAAAACTCCATCTGTATTGACTTTCTTAGATGCTCTATAATCAAAAATGTCCATAATTGTGAACTAAATATATGAATATATAGAAATAAAATTGTGTACAAGCTTATACCCTTAGGTCAACACACCGTGAAAGTGTAAGACTGCTGCTGTTATTTTGTATCTGTGCAAAAAGTCTATGTGTTGGAGTAACAGCGCTGTCTAATAAAAAATATACGATTCAATACCTGTTCTAAATAAATCAAACAAGCTATGTAAAAAACCTGAAATATTAAATAAATAATAAAAGTTCCTGCCGCAACCTCATGTGAGATACACACAACAAAATGCAAGAAAAGAAAAATTGGCTGCGCTGGAAATTAGTGCATGTGAAAATTATTTCACCTAAATTAATATTATAGTGCATGGAAATCAATCCCGCCCTAAGCGGGCAGTGTTACACGTGAAAAATATTACAATAGGCATCCGCTGGATACAATCCTTAGCCCATTGTTCTAATATAGTTCAAAATTATACAATCAAACAGTGAAATGAAAAAAATAACATAAAAAATAAAAATAAAAAATTCAAGTGGTTTCAGAAATCCGTGATTCAATATAGTGGCATAGTGAACAACAGAGGACAAAGGTGAGACATCGCTTATTGGAAAGTTTAAAGCATGCAAAAGTCCACCATATAGGTTAGGGTTCTGTTGTTGTTGTTGATTCACAGTACTACAGCTTTTAACACCCACGAAACCAGTGATTGGATAGCCAGATAAGAGTCCTCCACCAAATGAAAAAATAGCAGCTTACCAGCTGTTCTGATCTCTGTATCAAAGAGATCAGATAAGCCTGTGGCATGAACCCCTGCCCGGGTCTCTATCCAAGGTCTCCCAGATGGCACTCAGATTCCAAAGGAATATCCAAATCTCTCCTAGGTCCTCCTTACTTTCCTCCAAACCATTTACATGGAAGAAAAAGGAACATCCATAGCACAATACCGTTTTCACCTTTTATTTAAAAAACTCTCATAGGTAGTACACTTACATTTAGAATGCATTAAATAGGCAAATGTGTAGTTTAAAAGAAAAACTCTTACTCGCTGCCCGTCGCTTCCTGGATGGACGGGGAATGGAGGTTGAGATCCTTAAAAGGAGATTGGAGGAAAAAGGATATGACACTGCTCCCATGGACATGAGGAAAACTGTTGCTGATATCAATGACTATAGACTACAGGCTGGGATCCTTAAAAGGAGATTGGAGGAAAAAGGATACGACACTGCTCCCATGGACACTACGATTGAGGAGGTAGCAGTGATTGATAGGGCGGTGCTATTGAAAGAGGGACAGGGTAAGGCAAGGGACCGACCCACTGTCCCATTTGTCACTTCCTTTTCCACGCAACATTTTTTGATTAAAAAGATGCTCCGGAAAAAACACTGGCACATTATTTTTGGGAATAGACAAGTTTAGTGCTCACTGGAGGGGCAGTCCATTGGTAAGAGACTTGTCTAGATCCGAAATGTCCTGGATCCACAAAGTGCACTGTTACACCCCTTATGGCCTAAATGTGGATGTCGATCTAAATGCTTTTATTGATAACAGTTAACAACAATAAGGTGTGAACTAACTTTGAGCTCTCGGGGGCTAGACGGAGAGTTTTTAGAGGAGGACCTTTTTGATTTATTTTGAAATGTGAAACACACCTATTCCTTACCCATAGGGAGACAAGAAAACTTTTTTCCCCCTTTTTTCATATACTCCCCTGTTTGGTATCAACCCACCCGGTAGGGGAGGGTTGGGAGATCGAAAGAAAGTCTAAAGGGTTAAGGAACAATTTTTACAATTTTAGTTCGTAAGTAGGCCCAAGGGGATAGTGCTGGCCATTCTGTAATAGTGGCCAACCATTATCTTCAACTATTAGTATAAAATTATTTTTTCCTCTTTTTTCTTTCTGGAGAGGTGAAATCTGTCCATCTCTCTAAAGGGAGTTTGTTCCCTCTAATCCTAGAGGGAACTAGATTCTCTTCATAGTTTTTGTTTTTTAAGAATTTTTTCGAAATAGAAGGGTCACACTCTGATACTTATTTTAATTTTAAAAATTCAATTTTATATATAACTTCCCATTTGGTCCTTGTTGCCGTAAGGTTGATATGGAATGATGTAGTCCATTTGCAACCCCTGGCGAGCGAATCTAAGTGAAGGAGAGGGAAATACATTATATATTTTCCACAGGAATTTTGGGGTACATTCATACCTAGTCCAATTTTTAGGGAAATTGTCCCGTGATTGTATCCTGTATAGCTACTTGAGAACCAAGATCTGCAGAGGGCGCAGAATGCGGTTCTCAGGACATTAAGGGTTAAAAAATATATGCAAATCATTATATGTTTAAAATTCCCCCTTTTTTTTTATAGTTTTTAGATTAATTTTGGTCCGGATAGAGGGGATCTTCAAGACTATTTTAGTTGCAGATTCCATCCTCATTAGATTGAACTCTTATGAGGGATATATGTGTGCACTTGAACAGAGCAAACAGTGATGACATGTAGTCCCGCCTATGGAGGTAGACCGATGCGGAAGGAGGCAGAGCAAGATGACTAGATGTCTCTGTTTAGCCGTGTCCTTCCGCGTACGGCCGTATGTGAGGTGTGACAGGCGAATTTTTTTGCCTAAGTATACCGATAACTGGCATTGCAGTTAAGGGCTTTTTGCCCTACAATAGTATGGTGGATACATGCATAGCTGGATCAAAATAAGACAGACCGCCCATACATTGGGAAGCCAATCATGGAGGAGAAGGGCGTTAGCCCTGTTCAAAGATGGCGGACCGAGAGCTCAGAGTTGGGCGTGTTTAGTGATGTAATGTCTATAATAGGCGGTGAGTCAGTACGCCGCCCGTGCCCCAGGAAGACGTTATCTTTTAACGAAACGGCGTAGGGTAAGCTGCGTGCTGACGTCACCTCCATTCCCCGTCCATCCAGGAAGCGACGGGCAGCGAGTAAGAGAGCCGGCCGGCTCGACAGTTTTTCTTTTAAACTACACATTTGCCTATTTAATGCATTCTAAATGTAAGTGTACTACCTATGAGAGTTTTTTAAATAAAAGGTGAAAACGGTATTGTGCTATGGATGTTCCTTTTTCTTCCATGTAAATGGTTTGGAGGAAAGCAAGGAGGACCCAGGAGAGATTTGGATATTAGAGTGCCATCTGGGAGACCTTGGAGAGAGACCCGGGCAGGGGTTCATGCCACAGGCTTATCTGATCTCTTTGACACAGAGATCAGAACAGCTGGTAAGCTGCTATTTTTTCATTTGGTGGAGGACTCTTATCTGGCTATCCAATCACTGGTTTCGTGGGTGTTAAAAGCTGTAGTACTGTGAATCAACAACAACAGAACCCTAAACCTATATGGTGGACTTTTGCATGCTTTAAACTTTCCAACAAGCGATGTCTTACCTTTGTCCTCTGTTGTTCACTATGCCACTATATTGGATCACGGATGTCTGAAATCACTCCAATTTTTTATTATTTATTGTTTATGTCATTTTTTTCATTTCACTGTTTGATTGTATAATTTTGAACTATATTGGAACGGTGGGTTAAGGACTGCGTCCAGCGGATGCCGGTTGTAGTGCATTTCACGTGTAACACTGCCAGCTTAGGGCTGGATTGAATTTTTATGCACCACAATATTCATTTAGGTGATAGAATTTTCACATGTTTTAATTTCCAGCGCAGCCATTTTTTATTTTCTTGCATTTTGTTGTGTGTATCTCACATGAGGTTGCAGCAGGAACTTATATTATTTATTTAATATTTCAGGTTTCACATAGCTTGTTTGATTTATTTTGAACAGGTATTGAATCGTATATTTTTTATTAGACAGCGCTGTTACTCCAACATATAGACACATAACAACCAAACTTCTATATATTTTCATTTACTCATGTTACTTCCCCCCCCCCCTTTTTTTTAAAAATTCTTTCTTTCCCACACTAACTGAGGCCGAATATAGGTGCGGAATCGCCTGGACTCCCATCTCCCCATCCGTCGCACATCCACCTCTGTGGGCAAATGTTGAACATCATGTAGGGAGGCCATTGGAGTTGCGTCCCCTTGAGTAATAGCCTCCATCCTAGAATCTGATTTAACATTTTGTTCTGCCGTCAGTTTTTTTTGCCATTCAAAGACATTCGTGGCTTGATAGTCTGCAAAATCCCTATTGTATTTTTTCCTCTTTTTAATTTTTTGTTCCTTCTCTTCTTTATCTAGAGTTTTTAAAAGGTTATTAGACCTTTCCTTATATTCTTCTTTCTCTTTGTGCATGAGAAGACTATCTTTAAGGATTTTGATCTCCCCATCGAGTCTTGCAAGCTTGCTATTTTTTCGGTCGACCAGGAACTGGAGAAAGCTGACTCCTGCCTCATTAAAGTAGCGGAACCACTCCTCCAGTTCTGTCTCCCCCTTTTGTGGGCAAACCTGCCATCGTAAACTTCTGGGAACCATTTTCAACTTAATATAGGTTTCCAGAAATGCGATGTCCCACTGTGTGTGGATTTCCGAGATGGTTAAATTCTTTAATCTCACGAACAACCCACTCAGATCTCCATCACTTTCCTTGTACATTTCAAAAACTCCATCTATATTGACTTTCTTAGATGCTCTATAATCAAAAATGTCCATAATTATGAACTAAATATATGAATATATAGAAATAAAATTGTGTACAAGCTTATACCCTTAGGTCAACACACCATGAAAGTGTAAGACTGCTGCTGTTATTTTGTATCTGTGCAAAAAGTCTATGTGTTGGAGTAACAGCGATGTCTAATGGAAATTATACGATTTAATCAATACCTGTTCTAAATAAATCAAACAAGCTATGTAAAAAACCTAAAATATTAAATAAATAATAAAAGTTCCTGCCGCAACCTCATGTGAGATACACACAACAAAATGCAAGAAAAGAAAAATTGGCTGCGCTGGAAATTAGTGCATGTGAAAATTATTTCACCTAAATTAATATTATAGTGCATGGAAATCAATCCCGCCCTAAGCGGGCAGTGTTACACGTGAAAAATATTACAATAGGCATCCGCTGGATACAATCCTTAGCCCATTGTTCTAATATAGTTCAAAATTATACAATCAAACAGTGAAATGAAAAATATAACATAAAAAATAAATAATAAAAAATTCAAGTGGTTTCAGAAATCCGTGATTCAATATAGTGGCATAGTGAACAACAGAGGACAAAGGTGAGACATCGCTTATTGGAAAGTTTAAAGCATGCAAAAGTCCACCATATAGGTTAGGGTTCTGTTGTTGTTGATTCACAGTACTACAGCTTTTAACACCCACGAAACCAGTGATTGGATAGCCAGATAAGAGTCCTCCACCAAATGAAAAAATAGCAGCTTACCAGCTGTTCTGATCTCTGTATCAAAGAGATCAGATAAGCCTGTGGCATGAACCCCTGCCCGGGTCTCTATCCAAGGTCTCCCAGATGGCACTCAGATTCCAAAGGAATATCCAAAACTCTCCTAGGTTCTCCTTACTTTCCTCCAAACCATTTACATGGAAGAAAAAGGAACATCCATAGCACAATACTGTTTTCACCTTTTATTTAAAAAACTCTCATAGGTAGTACACTTACATTTAGAATGCATTAAATAGGCAAATGTGTAGTTTAAAAGAAAAACTCTTACTCGCTGCCCGTCGCTTCCTGGATGGACGGGGAATGGAGGTTGAGATCCTTAAAAGGAGATTGGAGGAAAAAGGATATGACACTGCTCCCATGGACACTATGATTGAGGAGGTAGCAGAGACTGACAGAGCGGTGCTATTATAAGAGGGACAGGGTAAGAAAAGGGACCGACCCACGGTCCCATTTGTCACTTCCTTTTCTACGCAACATTTTTTGATTAAAAAGATGCTCCGGAAACACTGGCACATATTGGGGAATGACAGAATTATTCATTCTTTTCTTCCCACCAATCCAGAGCTAGTTTTCAGGGGAGCACCTTCTCTCAGAGACAGGGTAGCACCCAATGTGGTGGATCCACCCACTAAAAAGGTTTCCTTTTTTCAACAATTAGTGGGTTACCATCAATGCCGCCGATGTCAAATCTGTACATTAAACAAAAGCAAACAGAGAAAGACATTATCATTTGTGTCCACTAGTACGTCGAGGGAACATAAAATTGAATCATTTATCACTTGTAGTTCAAAGGGGGTGGTGTATTTGTTGCAATGCCCATGCGGGCTCCAGTATATTGGCAGAACAAAGCGAGCCATGCAGGTACGCTTGGGTGAGCATGTTACGAACATAAAAAGTGGATATAGATTCCACTCGGTATCGAAACATTATGCTCTACACCATGACCGTAACCCTTCAGGTACATTATTTTTGGGAATAGACAAGTTTAGTGCTCACTGGAGGGGCAGTCCATTGGTAAGAGACTTGTCTAGATCCGAAATGTCCTGGATCCATAAAGTGCACTGTTACACCCCTTATGGCCTAAATGTAGATGTCGATTTAAATGCTTTTATTGATAACAGTTAACAACAATAAGGTGTGAACTAACTCTGAGCTCTCGGGGGCTAGACGGAGAGTTTTTAGAGGAGGACCTTTTTGATTTATTTTGAAATGTGAAACATACTTATTCCTTACTCATAGTAAGAGAAGAAAACTTATTTTCCTTTTTTTCATGTACTCTCCGGTTCGGTATCAACCCACCCTGTAGGGGAGGGTTGGGAGATCGAAAGAAAGTCTAAAGGGATAATGAATATTTTATGCAATTTTAGTTCATGAGTAGGCCCAAGGGGATAGTGCTGGCCATTCTTAAGAGTGGCCAACCACTATCTTCAACTTTCGTTTAAATTTCTTTTTCCTCTTTTTTCTTTCTGGAGAGGTGAAATCTGTTCATCTCTCTAAAGGGAGTTTGTTCCCTCTAATCCTAGAGGGAACTAGATTCTCTTCATAGTTTTTGTTTTTTAGGAATTTTTTCGAAATAGAAGGGTCATACTCTGATACTTATTTTAATTTTAAATTCAGTTTTATATATAACTTCCCATTTAGTTTTTTAGCCGTAAGGTTGCTATGGAACGATCTAGTCCATTTGCAACCCCTGGCGAGCGAATCTAAGTGAAGGAGAGGGAAATACATTATATATTTTCCACAAGAATTTTGGGATACATCTATACCTAATCAAACCTTTTGGGAAATTGTCCTGTGATTGTATCCTGTATAGCTACTTGAGAACCAATATCTGCAGAGGGCGCAGAATGCGGTTCTCAGGACATTAAGGGTTAAACAATATATATAAATGATCATATGTTTATAATTCCCTTTTTTCTATAGTTTTTAGATTAATTTTGGTCCGGATAGAGGGGATCTTCAAGACTATTTTAGTTGCAGATTCCTTCCTCACTAGATTGATTTCTTAGGAGGGACAAACGTGTGCACTCGAACAGAGTAAACAGTGATGACATGTAGTCCCGCCTATGGAGGTAGACCGATGCGGAAGGAGGCAGAGCAAGATGACTAGATGTCTCTGTTTAGCCGTGTCCTTCTACATACGGTCGCATGTGAGGTGGGACAGGCGATTTAGTTCGCCTAAGTATACCGACATCTGGCATTGTAGCTAAGGGCTATTTGCCCTCTAATAGTATGGCGGATACATGCATAGCTGGATCAAAATAAGACAGACCGCCCATACATTGGGAAGCCAATCATGGAGGAGAAGGGCGTTAGCCCTGTTCAAAGATGGCGGACCGAGAGCTCAGAGTTGGGCGTGTTTAGTGATGTAATGTCTATAATAGGCGGTGAGTCAGTACGCCGCCCGTGCCCCAGGAAGAGGTTATCTTTTAACGAAACGGCGTAGGGTAAGCGGCGTGCTGACGTCACCTCCATTCCCCGTCCATCCAGGAAGCGACGGGCAGCGAGTAAGAGAGCCGGCCGGCTCGACAGTTTTTCTTTTAAACTACACATTTGCCTATTTAATGCATTCTAAATGTAAGTGTACTACCTATGAGAGTTTTTTAAATAAAAGGTGAAAACAGTATTGTGCTATGGATGTTCCTTTTTCTTCCATGTAAATGGTTTGGAGGAAAGTAAGGAGAACCTAGGAGAGTTTTGGATATTCCTTTGGAATCTGAGTGCCACCTGGGAGACCTTGGATAGAGACCCGGGCAGGGGTTCATGCCACAGGCTTATCTGATCTCTTTGATACAGAGATCAGAACAGCTGGTAAGCTGCTATTTTTTCATTTGGTGGAGGACTCTTATCTGGCTATCCAATCACTGGTTTCGTGGGTGTTAAAAGCTGTAGTACTGTGAATCAACAACAACAGAACCCTAACCTATATGGTGGACTTTTGCATGCTTTAAACTTTCCAATAAGCGATGTCTCACCTTTGTCCTCGGTTGTTCACTATGCCACTATATTGAATCACGGATTTCTGAAACCACTTGAATTTTTTATTATTTATTTTTTATGTTATATTTGTCATTTCACTGTTTGATTGTATAATTTTGAACTATATTAGAACAATGGGCTAAGGATTGTATCCAGCGGATGCCTATTGTAATATTTTTCACGTGTAACACTGCCCGCTTAGGACGGGATTGATTTCCATGCACTATAATATTAATTTAGGTGAAATAATTTTCACATGCACTAATTTCCAGCGCAGCCAATTTTTATTTTCTTGCATTTTGTTGTGTGTATCTCACATGACGTTGCAGCAGGAACTTTTATTATTTATTTAATATTTTAGGTTTTTTACATAGCTTGTTTGATTTATTTAGAACAGGTATTGATTGAATCGTATAATTTCCATTAGACAGCGCTGTTACTCCAACACATAGACAGTCATTTTTAATGTCCGCGATCAGATCCCTGACCATGCGGACCCCCAGGTCGTTCCCCCCTGCATGGACGACAAGCACTGCAGGCGGCCTGTCCAACCACGCAAACCTCTCAGCCTCTGGGACTACCCTGCCCCACATCATTCCCGGTCTACCCAACCATCTTATGGTTGCCTCCCTTCTTGAAATCCCCAACTGCCTCCCACCTGGTCTTGCGTCCCCTCTCCGTGCGCCCCAACACACATACGAGTGTCCAAGAATCCAGATAAGGCGTGGGAGCACTGCGTCTGAAATGACAAACATAGTGTAAAGGACTTGCACACCCCAGGACCCTTGACCAGGTTACCCCCTTTTAGGCAGATATGCACAACAACCACATCTTAGCGCATAACCACCAAACTTCTATATATTTTCATTTACTCATGTTACTTCCCCCCCCCCCCCTTTTTTTTTAATTCTTTCTTTCCCACACTAACTGAGGCCGAATATAGGTGCGGAATCGCCTGGACTCCCATCTCCCCATCCGTCGCACATCCACCTCATCCAGCCCGTACCGAGCGGCCTCAGTGGCCGCCCCGATGCGGAAGGAGTGTGAGGCGTAGGCGGAACTATCCATCCCCAACCCCTTTAAACACTTCCGCAACACAGCAACAAACTGGAACCTGGACAAATTAGCTCCATCCCCACCCGGCCTTATGCCCGCAAAATCCCTTACCGTTTTTACCGGGCACATTGCACAACCTTCTACTGCATACAGCGATAGCTGTACCCCCACACCTTTTTGGTCCGTTTTGGACTTCCACAACCGCACAGACACCCTGTCCTCCAGGACCACAACATCTCCCCGCAGTAAACCGCCCGCCCTTCCTTTTGCCGGGCTGACCAATTCCCCTATACGAAATGCCCCAAAAAACGCCAATGAAAACGCGGTTGTAAACAATAAACGCTCATAACTATCCTTGCAAACCGATCCCAACTGTATCCCCAACTCCATTAAATTTTTAAATGTAATCGGCCGTCTCGTGTCCCTAGTCCTGTTTTCCTTCCGGTATCCCTTAATGGCCTGTTTCACCCAAAAATCCTTTGTCCAATCTACCTTCTTTTGTAATTTGAACAAAAAGGCCAAAGCCGCCATTTTCTTCTCAATAGCCGATACCGATTGCCCCCTTTCCATGTTCCTGGATACCAAATATAGCACCAACAGGCGACCTGACGACCCATACTCACCCACACCTGCTTCTTGCAGCAGTTCTCCCCACTCTCTCCACACCTTCTGGTACCCTGCCCATGTGGACGTACTCACCGACTTCTGTATCCATCCTGCCGCTATTCTAGTGCCAAATCCCATATCCAGGCGGTGCAAGGAACTCCTACCTTCTGTGCCTCCGGCGCCAGAGCCCTGAATTTGTCCCACTGGAACCGAGACAAAGAGTCAGCCAGTGTATTCTCCACCCCCGGGATATGTACAGCATATAAAAACACATTCAATCGCAAGCAGCGCAACACCAACTGTCGCATCAGCCGAATGACAGGTGGTGAAGCCGCCGACATGCTATTGATGACCTGCACTACCCCCATGTTGTCACAATTCAATCGCAATTTCAAATTTCGACATGACTCGCCCCACAGTTCCATCGCTAGTACTACCGGAAAGAGTTCCAGGAGCACCAGGTTACGCAAAAACCCAGCCTCCACCCAAGTCCGTGGCCACGGTTCCGCACTCCACCGTCCTTGGAAGTATGCCCCATACCCAGTAGATCCTGCGGCGTCTGTCACCAACTCCACGTCAAAATTGCTTACCGGACCAGACATCCACACCGACCTTCCGTTAAACTCTGCTAAAAATTGATACCATACCTGCAGGTCATCCCTTTGTTCCTTCCGCAGCCTAATGTAATGCGTGGGAGCCTTAACCCCAGCCATAGCTGAAGACATCCGACGGCAAAATATTCGCCCCATGGGAATAATCCTGCATGCAAAATTCAATTTTCCTAAAAGGGATTGCAACGTACGCAGCTGTACTTTCCTGCACCCATGTATCTCCCTAATCTCCTTTTGTAAATCCCTGAGCTTCTCTTCCGGTAACCTGCATTCCATTTTCATGGAATCAATAACTATACCTAAGAAGCTCAGCTCTGTCCGTGGACCCTCCGTCTTATCAGCTGCCAGAGGCACCCGAAATCTCTCCACAATGTGTTGCAACGTGGACAACAGTATCGCACACACATTGGAAGAAGGAGGGCCCAGGCAGAGAAAGTCATCCAAATAATGGATGACGGATTCAATACCCGTGACGTCCTTGACCACCCATTCTAAAAAGGAGCTAAATGTTTCAAACAGTGCACATGATATAGAACAGCCCATGGGCAAACTGCTCCTCCCAATGGCAACTCAGCAACCTGAAACTGGCCGGGTGAACCGGGAGAAGTCTAAACGCCGACTCCACATCCGATTTAGCCATCAGTGCCCCTTTTCCATAACGTCGCACCCAGCGTACAGCCGCGTCAAAAGACGTGTACGAAACCGTACAGGTTTCTGGGTCAATGAAATCATTTACCGATCCCCCTTTGGGAAACGATAGATGATGAATCAAACGAAATTTGTTTGGTTCTTTCTTAGGGACCACCCCCAACGGGGATACTACTAAATCTTCCATTGGTTTCTCCTCAAATGGCCCCGCCATCCTACCCAAAGCCACCTCCTTGGCCAATTTTTTAGATACCACTGCCGGGTGCTGCAATGCCGATCTCAAATTATTGGCCATAGGAGGGACGACTGTTAATGTGCACGGAATATGAAAACCGTGCTTAAAACCTTCCTCTAGTAACAACGCCGCCGCCCTGTCCGGGTATCTATTTAGAAAAGGAAGCATCCTTTCCCCCATCACCGGAGTCGTCCCTTTTGTTACCAGCCTCTCCACCCCGTTTTCCTTTTTTGAAACACTTGGCATGCGTATGCGCCCCCCCGCACCCGGAACATTCGTGTTTAAACTTGCAGGATCCCCCATACTTACATGATCCCTCGTTGAACTGCCAACAAACTCCCCACTTCCTACCGGCCGGCGATCCCGAGGAGTTACTACCTCCGGCCCCCCCATGAAATGGCTGTGCTGGCGTTTTTGCCGATGCCATAAGTCGCATCCAAAGACTGATGTCTTTGTGATCCCACCGCAGTGCGGGACGCACCACCCTGCGCTGTCTGAATTGCTCGTCGTAACGTAGCCACGCCGTGCCCCTGTATACCCTCTATGCCTCCCCAATAGCGTCAATATAGCAAAATAACGCCGAACAGTGTTCGGGGTTCTTTTCACCTATTACACCTGCCAAAATGGCGAACGCTTGCAACCAATTGGCAAACGTCCTGGGAATCAAACGGTATCTCCGCTTCTCCTCGTCTTCCTTCTTGGTATCATCTGGTTTTACCCTGTCCAGATTAAATTTTTCTAAGGGCAATAGGGAGAAAATCTCTACATACTTGCCCTTCCATATCTTCTCTCTCGTTTCCTGCTTCAGGTGAGCGCCTAGGGGTCCCTCGAAGCAAACATACACCTCACATTTAGCAGTGTCTGCCAACCGCACAATGTCCGCTCTGACAGTCGCCTCTGTCCCCCCTTTTTCCGTCGTACTCACCTTCTCCGCCACTTCACTAGCTACGGTGTCCTGTGGCACTGCTGTAGCTGCTGTGACCGACCCTACTACTCGTGCTGTACCCACGGTGCCTTCACTTGACCCCCTTGCGGACGGCTGTCCTCCTTCAATCCGTCCCACCAACGCCCGTAGGCCCTCTAGCAATTCCTGTATCTGACCGCTGGACCCCACTGTAGGCCCGCTCCCTGCCTGCGGTTGGTACGTGTCTACCAACAGCGGTGCCGGAGGGGAAGCCCCCCCCCCCACCAGATACAACCCCCATTAAGTTCTGTAATACAGCTGTAAATGCTAAATTGTCACATGACTTACCGGGCCGACCGGACACCCCTCGCTCCGTTGCTGTTCCAACCTCCACCGGTGCTTGTGGACGACTGGGTTCCAGCTCCTCTTCCTCTGAAATTTCTCCTTCCGACCTGCTCTCAACCTCCTGTCGGAACAAAAGCGGCAGTCCCTCTGGGGAGGGACTCCTGGACGTATCATGCCTCCGTCTGCCCGCTGACTTGGCCAGTGCCTTCCAGTGCTGGTAGACGCGCTGCTGGTGGCATTCAAACTTGGCAGCGGAAGCACAAGGCGAAGGCAGAGGAGAAGGAAGAGGTCGCCAACGCAGCCGGGGCACCACCAGCACCTCGGAAGGCAGGGTTAGCATGGCCGAAATGTGAAAAAGCTTTGTCAGCACGCCACAACAACCAGCACCACCAGCTGAGATGGAACGTCTTAGCAGGAGGCAGCATTTCACCAACATGGTGGAGCAGTATGTGTGCACACGCCTACACGTACTGAATGACGGGTCTGCCCCCTTCAACTTCTGGGTCTCCAAATTGGACACATGGCCTGAGCTTGCCCTTTAGGCCTTGGAGGTGCTGGCCTGCCCTGCAGCCAGTGTTTTATCTGAACGTGTATTTAGCACGGCAGGGGGCGTTGTCACAGACAAGCGCAGCCGCCTGTCCAGAGCCAATGTGGACAAGCTCACGTTCATTAAAATGAACCAGGCATGGATCCCACAGGACTTGTCCGTACCTTGTGCAGAATAGACACGTATACCGGTGTTCTGACAAAAACTGTCTGGCCATCGGCTAGTGTCCGGCCACTTACTGTGCAGGCGCAGTGCTTGCGCAAGACGGAGGACAAGGAGATTCACAAAATCTCCAAAGATGAACGTCGCCTGGGCAGTGAGTGCAGGTTCAAGCCCCACCATCCAAGTGGACATACGGTAGCACATAGTAACAGGGCCCCTCACAGGCTCGCTTGGCTAGGCTTCAACCTCGGATGATGTGGCTTGAACCTGGAGTCACCGCGCATCGTCTTCGGAGAGTTTCAAAATCCCCTTGTCCTACGTACTAAGCAAGCGCAGTACAGGGCGGACACTATGCGACGGGGGACAGAATTCGGCACATCATTCACCACTAGCCTTACCCAGCCATTGTTGTATTTTTGAACCAGTGTTGGCTACCTCGTCCTCCTCCACCGCCGCTTCCACATACACCGCCACATCCACCGCCACCTCAACCTCCTACTCTATATGGACCTCGTCCTCCTAGGTCAAGATTATAATTTTTTCATTTTTTTCATTTCCAAGTATTTTATTTTCCAACTATCTTATCCATTAAATTGAATAATTTTTTCCAGAAAGTGCGTTTTCTGGGGTATTCCCACCATATGTGCGGCATCGTGCTGTTGAGTTTATGAGGTTCTTAATTACTTCCTGTACCGCTTCTGCTGAGAAGGGGGCCTCCAGCATTTTATTTTAATTTTTTATTTTTGTTGTTGTTTATTTATTTATGTTATTTTAAGTTATTTCCCTAGCCACGTTTGTTTGTAGATCCCTTGCCATGCTCTTAACAACATTTTGTTGCCATTTGCAGCCCTCTAGCCCTTTCCATGACTTTTTTACAGCCATTTTAGTCTTCAAAAGTTCGGGTCCCCATTGACTTCCCCATTGACTTCAATGGGGTTCGGAGTTCGGGGTCAAGTTCGGGTCAAGTTCGGTCCCGAACCTGGACTTTTTTCCAAAGTTCGGCCGAACCCGCCGAACCCGAACATCCAGGTGTCCGCTCAACTCTAGTGGGAACCCCTCATAATGGGCAGAGCTGGTCTACAGACCTGGGAATTCGTCATAGGAACCTGCGGTTCTTGCATCTCAACAACAGCAGAACGGTCTTTCTGACCGGGACGCGAGCGAGTGAAGACACACAAGTAAGTGCACCAACAGTACACTGACACCAGGCACACATTTCATCCCCCAGTCACCCCCATATCCCCCCCTAGATCACCCCCTGCCCCCCCAGTCACAGTGTCACTGATTGCAGTGGTCATTTATTTACTGATCACTGCATTTAGTGTCATTTGTGACTGTAAAAAGTATCCTTTAGGTCCAAGGTAGCCCCCTACCCCCCCTAATAAAGGTTTAACCCCTTGATTGCCCTGCAGGTAACCCTTTCACCCCCTTTTGCCAGTGTCACTAAGCAATCGTTTTTCTGATCGCTGCATTAGTATCACTGGTGCCGCTAGATTTATATAGGTTCATAAATAGGTTTATAGGTCAGGTACCCCCATATACAACCTAAATAAAGGTTTTTAACCCCCTGATTGCCCCTAGAGTTAACTCTTTCACCAGTGATCACTGTATAAGTGTCACTAGTGACGCTGGTTAGCCAGTAAGTTATTTAGTTATTTAGGTTCCCCGTCAGGTTTGTATATAGCGTCAGGTACCCCCATATATTACCTAATAAAGGTTTTAACCCCCTGATTGCCCCTAGTTAACCCTTTCACCAGTGATCACCGTATAACTGTTACGGGTGATGCTGGTTAGTTAGTTTGTTTTTTATACTGTCAGGGCACCCGCCATTTATTACCCAATAACGATTTAACCCCCTGATCACCCAGCGGGTGATATCAATTAGGTTTTATGGTCAAATAAGGTCTGTGTCGCCCCAGGTTAGTGCCAGTACCGCAAACACCCACGCGCAAAGCATATACCTCCCTTAGTGGTATAGTATCTGAACAGATCAATATCTGATCTGATCAGATCTATACTAGCGTCCCAGCAGTTTAGGGTTCATATGCTGAGTGTATGGTGGGTAGTATGTAGATGAGAGGGGTGCGGAGTGTATGGTGGGTAGTATGTAGATGAGAGGGGTGCTGAGTGTATGGTGGGTAGTATGTAGATGAGAAGGGTGCGGAGGGTATGGTAGGTAGTATGTAGATGAGAGGGGTGCTGAGTGTTAGGTGGGTAGTATGTAGATGAGAGGGGTGCGGAGTGTATGGTGGGTAGTATATAGATGAGAGGGGTGCTGAGTGTATGGTGGGTAGTATGTAGATGAGAGGGGTGCGGAGGGTATGGTAGGTAGTATGTAGATGAGATGGGTAGGGATGGGCCCAGTGTTAGATTCAAGCCCGTTCGGCGAGCCCAGAACTATTTGGGCCGTTCGCATCACATTCGTGTGATGTGAACGGCCCACGATGCACTGCGCCAGTCGCAGTGCATTGCTGGCTGATGATTGGCCAAGCATGCACTGTGACCCCGCATGCTTGGCCAATCACAGCGCCGGCAGCGAGGAGAGCCATAATTGGCTACAGGCAGGATGCCATCTATAGCTCAGGGGGTTTAGTACACGCCCCACAGTATAAAAGGCCGCCGCTGTGGCGGCCTAGTGCACTGTGTTCCGGCTGTGACTGTGATATAGGCTGATGCTGATGCTGATTCATTATCATTACTGAATACTGATCATTTGAATATATATTCATTCTGCTGATTGCACTGCTGCTGACAGTATCTGCAGTGCTGTGCTGTCTTATACATTCTGCTGTGCTGAGTTATGACATTATCTGCTGCTGAGTCTAACTTTATCTGCTGTGATTCTGGGGATTAGTCTGGTGTGTGTGTGCTGTTAGTACATCATTGCAGTATCACCTTTATACTCTTTATACTTTATACTTGAGTACAAAGCTGCACATTTTTAGGTGGGTGGGTCGGGTCAGTGGGCAGTAGGGTGACCAAATTTCCAAACTGGCATTCGGGGACAACTTTGCCAAGGACCGGGGGGGCGAATGTAGTCTCGGGGTTAACGGCAAATTCAGAAGTGGGGGGGATTTGTTGGGTGAATGGCTGGTGCTAGCACTGAAATCATTCTGACACCATGCTTAGTATGGTGTCATGATGATCAAATCACATTATTTCTATTATTACATTGTAATATAAAATGAAATAGTTCAACTCACCATAATGTAGAGGGAACCCTGAGCTTGGTATTTGCCACGAGATGCAGCGGGTCATTTACCACCATCGCCTGCCACCAGATGGAGCGTGCCACTTGCCACTGTCTCCTGCTACCAGTTGCCGCTTGTCACTTGCCACTGTCTCCTGCCACCAGATACCACTTGTCACTTGCCAATGTTGCCTGCCACCAGATGCCGCTTGTCACTTGCCACCGTTGCATGCCACCAGATGAAGCATGTCACTTGCCACCGTTGCTTGCCACCAGATGAAGCATGACACTTGCCACCATCACCTGCCACCAGATGAAGCGTGTCACTTGTCACCTGCTGCCAGAGAGAGGGCAGGGAGAGAGAGACAGGGGGGCAAGGGGGACAGGGAGAGAGAGGGGGGACAGGGAGAGAGAGGGGAGGGGGACAGGGAGAGAGAGAGAGGGCAGGAAGAGAGAGAGAGGGGGAGGGGGCAGGAAGAGAGAGGGGGAGGTTTGGTAAGGAGCCTACGGGGGAGCAGTCCACCCCCCCGGCAAAACAAACCATGCGGGACAGCGCTGGAGGGCCCAAGAGGCAGACAGGCCGCAGGCCTAGTGCGGGAGGTGGGGCCTCGGGCCTAGCACGTGGAGGATCCCCGGGAGCGAGTAGCAGTGCTATCACAGCCTCACCTGCCCCTGCAGCTCTGCACGAGGTGGGGGGAAGTAGAAACAGTGGGGGGAGGGGGGCGGGGGGGGGGCCGTAAGAGACAGGAGGATGGCCGGCGCAGCAGGTTCCTCAGGGACTACGTCCCCCCCAGCAGCTCTGCACGAGCAGGGGGTGGGGATTTACGGGCCACTCGGGTGACGGCCAGGAGGGGGGTGTCAGCCCCCAGACGTGCCACAACAGCGGATCCCCCTGCGGCTCTGCACGAGTCAGGGGGGGACGGAAGGGGCAGTGGAGCAGCTTCTAGGGGAAGGGGGGCAACGCAGCAGAGGGTGCGAGGGGTGGCCGGACACCACCAGCCATCACAGCAAGGGCATATGTCGGCAGGAGCGGAGCCCGGACTGGCCCGCCTGCTCCGCTGAGGGGGAGGTCAGTACAGCCAGGAAGCAGCGCTCAGCCTGAAGCAGGTGCAGGAGAAGGGAGGCACGCTAATTACAGGAGCCCCTCTCCTAGGGAGCGTTCCTTGTCGTTTGCACAGGAAGAAGACTCACGGTCGGAAGGCGAATTGTCGGAAGAGGAGGAGGAGCTCAGTCGCCCTATCCCGCCGGTGGAGGCCCAAGCATCGGCTGTGGGAAATGCGCCCGGTCAACCCGGTAAGTCCACTGACAATGTTTCCTTTGCTAATGCTTTACAGAAATTGTTAGGATCAGCTTCCAGTGGGGCGAGTCCAGGGTTACCTCCCGCGCCGTTGTTGGATGTTACGGACCAACCGCGGGCGGCGAGTGGGAGGGCGGAAAGTGGGTCGGGGCAGATGCAGGAATTGCTGGAAGGTTTACGGGTGTTGGTAGGCCGGTTTGGGGGACAGGGTGATGCTCCGGCTGGCGGGGTAAGTACTGGGGTTGGTGGAACAGACGGGGTCGTGGAGGTGTCGTTTGGGGGGGAAGCGGCAGCAGGTGCCGCGTCCGAGGGTCAGAGCTCAACGGTGGATGGTGGAGCGGACAAGGTGAGTGAGACAGAGAAGGGGTCTAAGGAGCAGACGGCGAGGGACGACATTGTGCGAATGGCAGATGCAGCAAAATGCGAGGTCTACGTTTGTTTCGAGAGACCTCTGGGGGCTCATTTAAAACAGGATATCAGGGAGAAGATTTGGAAGGGGGAATATGTGGAGATTTTCTCCTTGTTGCCCCTGGAAAAATTCAACCTGGATAGGGTGAAGCCAGATAGCAGCAAAAAGGACGATGAAGAGAAAAGGAGGTATCGGCTGATCCCTCGGACTTTTGCTAATTGGCTTCAGGCATTCGCCATATTGGCGGGGGTGATTGGAGAGAAGAACCCTGAACATTGTTCTGCGTTATTCTGTTATATGGACGCCATTGGGGAGGCTTATCGGGTTTATGGGGGGACAGCTTGGCTGTGGTACGACGAACAGTTCCGCCAGCGTAGGGCTGTTCGGCCGGCGTTGAGGTGGGATCATAAGGATATCAGTCTCTGGATGAGGCTGATGGCTTCAGCTAAGACACCGGCGCAGACATTTCAAGGGCTCGGGATCTTCGGCCGGAAAGAAGTGGGGAGTGTGTTGGCAATTCAATGAGGGGGCCTGTAAATTTGGTGGAACATGTAAATTCAAACACGAATGTTCCGGGTGCGGGGGAGGTCACACACTCGCCAGATGCTTCAAGAAGGGCAAGCGGGCTGGGGAATTTGGGCACAAGATTGACGATCCGGGGATGTGGGAAAGGATGCAGCCTTTCCTAGATACCCGGATAGGGCGGCGGCGGTATTGAATAGCACGGGTTTCAGGTATGGTTTCAAGATTCCATGCACACTGTCAGTGATTCCCCCGCTGGCCAAAAACTTGAAATCAGCCCTGCAACACCCTAGGGTGGTGTCGGAAAAACTGGCCAAGGAGGTGGCTTTGGGTAGGATGGCGGGACCATTTGAGGAGAAGCCATTTGGGGATTTAGTAGTGTCCCCGTTAGGGGTGGTACCCAAAAAGGAGCCGAATAAATTTCGGCTGATCCATCACTTATCGTTTCCCAAAGGGGGTTCGGTAAATGATTTTATAGATCCCCAAGCGTGCACAGTGTCGTACACGTCGTTTGATGCCGCAGTGCGTTGGGTTAGGCGGTACAGAAAAGGGGCGCTGATGGCAAAATCTGATGTGGAAGCAGCATTTAGACTTTTACCAGTGCACCCGGATAGTTTTCGGTTATTAGGTTGTTGTTGGCAGGAAAATTTTTATGTAGATAGGTGTTTACCGATGGGGTGTTCTATTTCCTGCGCCATGTTTGAAGCTTTTAGTTCTTTTTTGGAATGGGTGGTGAGAGATGTTACAGGGATTGATTCCGTCATCCATTACTTGGATGATTTTCTGTGTGTGGGCCCTCCCTCTTCCAATGTGTGTGCGATACTCTTGTCCACGTTGCAGCACAGTGCGGCAAAATTTCGGGTGCCGTTGGCAGCCGATAAAACGGAGGGTCCTCGGACAGAGTTGAGTTTCTTAGGGATAGTGATCGTTTCCGTGGCTATGGAATGTAGGTTTCCCAGACGAGAAGCTGGGGGATCTGAGAAGGGTAGTTCGGGAAATCCATGGGTGTAAGAAGGTGCAGTTGCGCACGTTACAATCACTATTGGGGAAATTTAATTTTGCGTGTAGAATCATTCCCATGGGGAGGGTATTTTGTCGAAGGTTGTCGGCAGCGACGGCGGGGGTAAGGGCCCCAAAACATTTCATTAGGTTGACAAGGGAGCATAGGAACGACCTGCAGATATGGGATCATTTCATGGAAGTATAATGGCAGTGTTGATGTGGGGACCGGTGAGCAACTTCGACGTGGAGTTGGTGACGGACGTCGCAGGATCGACAGGATATGGGGCGTTTTTCCAGGGTCAGTGGAGTGCGGAACCTTGGCCGCAGTCGTGGGTGGAGGCTGGATTTCAGAAGAATTTAGTACTCCTGGAACTGTTTCCGGTGGTGCTGGCTTTAGAATTGTGGGGGCAGTCTTGCAGGAATCTCAAATTTAGGTTGAACTGCGGAAACATGGGGGTGGTGCAGGTGATCAACAACATGTCTGCAGCTTCACCTCCTGTCATACGACTGATGCGACAGTTGGTGTTGCGTTGCATGCGGTTGAACATCTTTCTATATGCTGTGCATATCCCTGGCGTGGAGAACACACTAGCTGATGCCTTGTCTCGCTTTCAGTGGGACAAGTTCAGGGAGCTGGCGCCGGAAGCAAAAGAGGAGGGTGTCCCATGCCCAGGCTGGATTTGGGAGTTAGCATTGGAGCCGCGGCGGGCTGGATACAGCGGTCTGTAAGTGAGTCGACGTGGTCAGCATATTCCAAGGTATGGAAGGAATGGACTGACTTACAGTCTGAAGCGGAGGCCGGGGGGATGATCCGGGGGCCAGGTTGTTGCTGCTTTATTTGGTGTCTAGAGATATGGAAGAGGGCAAGTCAGTGTCAGCGATTGAAAAGAGGATGGCTGGGCTTGCGTTTTGGTTTAAATTGCGGAGAAGGGAGGACTTGACAAAGGACTTCTGGGTGAAGCAGGCAATAAGGGGCTATAGGAAGTCACGTAGGAGCAAGGACAAGCGGCGCCCGATCACATTTGCGAATTTGGTAGCGATGGGGGGACAGTTGACATGGGTGTGCAAATCAGGGTATGAAAAGAGGTTGTTTTTGGCGGCGTTTTCGCTAGCATTTTTTGGGGCATTTAGGATTGGGGAGTTGGTCAGCCCCTCGAAAGAGGTGGCGGGAGGTTTGCTGGCTCAGGATGTGGAACTGTGGGAGGACAGGGTTTCGGTCAGGTTGCGGAAATCAAAAACGGATCAAAGAGGCAAGGGGATACAGGTGAGTTTATATGCGCTACAAGGATGTGGGGTTTGCCCGGTAAAAGCGGTGGCAAGTTTTTTGGGGGTTTTTTGGCAGTAAGATGGTCCATTGTTGCTGCATGCGGATGAAGCTTACCTGTCCAGATTTCAATTCGTGGCAGTTTTGAGAAAGTGTTTGGGGAGGCTGGGATTGAATAGTCACGCCTACGCTTCCCACTCCTTCCGCATTGGGGCAGCTTCAGAGGCCGCCAGGCGCAGGTTGGATGAAGTGGATGTGCAAAAGTTGGGGAGATGGGAATCTCAGCGATTCCGTACCTATATTCGGCCACAGTTGGTTTGCGAATAAAAAAAAAAAAACAGTGGGGGTCTGGGTTACAGTGTGGGGTGCCGTATAATTGTGGGGTAGTGTGTTGGGGCCGTGTTTGGGAATGCTGTGCTTGTTGTTTCAGATGCAGGGCGTCAACTCCTCGTCTGGATCCTCGGGCATTCGTATGTGTGCTGGGGTGCCAGGAGAGGGGACGTGAGACCAGGTGGGAGACAGCTGGGCATTTCCAGAAGGGAGGCAGTTATACGGTGGTTAAGTAGGCCGGGTATGTTGTGGGGCAGGGTGGTCCCGGAGGTAGAGAGGTACGCTTGGTTGGACAGACCACCTGATGTGCTGGTCATTCATGCAGAACTTTTAAAAACTAACGTTTTTTCGGGAGCAGTGAAATTTTCCTTTAAATATGGTACCTGTGGGGTGTCTAAAGTATGCCTGTGAAGTGGCATGTGTTTCCCGTGTTTAGAACTGTCCCTGCACAAAATGACATTTGTAAAGGAAAAAAAGAAGCCATTTAAAACCACTTGCGGCTTTAATGTCATGTCTTGTCATGGCCGCCATATGGCTGAAAATCCTTGAGAAAAATGGCATGGCTACCCCATCACCCCCCCCCCCCACCCCAGCCCCTTTGGGTCTTGTATGGATATTAAGGGGGACCCCGCACCCAAAATAAAACCCTATACCTACAACCCTATATACTCTGAACAGCAGTATATAGGTGGTGCAAACAAGACACGGACTGTAGGTTTGTTCTTAAGTAGAATCTGAACAGGTACATTATGAAGTGTAGCTCCATCCCCAAAAAATCTATTTTTAAGCTTTTTGGAGAACATAGGGAGGGGTTATCACCCCTGTAACATTTGCTGTCTTTGCACATCTGTTCAGAACATTTCACCTCACTTTCCGTCCCAATGACAAATGTTTTTAGAAAAGTGGGGTTTTAATTGAAAAAAGGATTAGTGATAAAGCATCAGTAGAGAGGAGATACCTTTTTCCCAAATTAAATCTAACAGGATAGAATTTCCCTTCCTAGGGGTAGATTTCCTCTCACTTCCTGTTTTCTCTTTCCGTTTGCAAGTAGGAGTCGTTAGTAAGTTGGATGTTTGAAAGTAGGGGCCTGCCGTATATACTCTGCAGAAATTTGCCCTATTAGATGTTGGTGTAGCCACAAGACTGGTGGGCACAGGAATGGGCCCTGCTGTGAGTTAATAGATCAAGATTTGTACTTGCATGCACCTGTTGAACCGGGCAGAAAAATTGGGCCTTTGGTGGTGGTGGTGGTGGTGGACGGTGTTGCCACAAGACTGTAAGCTCTCGCAGTTACTCTTGGGGGGTGCAGGAATGGGCCCTGCTGTGAGTTATTAGATCAAGATTTGTAATTGCATGCCCCTGTTGAACAGGGCAGAAAAATTGGGCCTTTGGTGGTGGTGGTGTGGTGGATGGTGTTGCCACAAGACTGTAAGCCCTCTCAGTTACTCTTGGTGGGTGCAGGAATGGGCCCTGCTGTGAGTTATTAGATCAAGATTTGTAATTGCATGCACCTGTTGAACAGGGCAGAAAAAATTGGGCCTTTGGTGGTGGTGGTGGTGGTGGTGGTGGACGGTGTTGCCACAAGACTGTAGGCCCTCATAGTTACTCTTGGTGGGCGCAGGAATGGGCCCTGCTGTGAACTATTAGATCAAGATTTGTAATTTCACGCCCCTGTTGAACAGGGGCTGAAAAATTGTGCTTTAGGCATTGGTGCTGGTGCCACAACACTGCAACCCCTCACAGATACTGTACTCTGAGCACAGCAATGAGACCTGTTGCAAAGCATTGCCTAAAAATTGTAATTACACGCCCCAACAGGTGCTGAAAAATTGTGCCTTAGGCACTGGTGCTGGTGCCACAACACTGCAACCCCTCACAGATACTGTACTCTGAGCACAGCAATGAGACCTGTTGCAAAGCATTGCCTAAAAATTGTAATTACACGCCCCAACAGGGGCTGAAAAATTGTGCCTTAGGCACTGGTGCTGGTGCCACAACACTGCAACCCCTCACAGATACTGTACTTGGAGCACAGCAGTCACACCTGTTGCGAAGCATTTTTTTAAAAAATTGTAAGTACACGCCCCTGTTATACAGGGGCTGAAAAATTCGGTGGGAAAGGTGTCCAAGTCTCACCTTGCCCCTAGGTATTCCTGCACCATGAATATCAGACGCTGGCGATGGTTGCTGGAACCGATCATACCTTGGGGCTGCGGACTAAAAAATTGTCTGAACGCATCGGTCAGACGTCCACCTTCCCCACCGCTCCTTCTGCTACTGACCGAAGCGTCAGCAACTCGTCGTCCAGGACCAGGAGTTTGTAACCTCCCAGTTTCTGGGAACGCGTTACACAGACCTTTCTGCAAGGCCTCCCTGAGATGTCTCATCCTCTGCTCCCTCTGCGACGGCAAGATAAGGTCCGCAACCTTACCCTTGTACCGTGGATCAAGGAGAGTGGCCAGCCAGTAATGGTCCCTCTCCTTGATCCGAAGAAAACGAGGATCCTTCCTCAGGCTTTGCAGGATCAGGGAGGCCATGCTACGTAGGTTAGCTGAGGCATTCAGTCCGGAGTCTTCTGGGTCACTGAGGATGACATGATCGCCAGCCACCTCCTCCCAGCCACGTACAAGTCCACTGGTTTGTTGGGACTGTACATCATCCCTAAAAGACTGCTGCTGCTGATGCTGAGTGCCAGGCTCCACCTCCATGCTCACACAATCCTCCTCCTCCTCTTCCTCCTCCTCATCCTCTTCCTGTGTGATGGGTGGGACAGAAGGAACACTGTCTGGATAAAGGGGGCCTTGAGAGGCAAGGAAGTCCTCCTCTTCCTGCCTCTGTTCTGCCTCAAGTGCCCTGTCCATTATCCCACTCAGCGTATGCTCCAACAGGTGAACAAGAGGTACAGTGTCACTGATGCATGCACTGTCACTGCTCACCATCCTCGTGGCCTCCTCAAATGGTGAGAGGACAGTGCATGCATCCCTGATCATGCTCCACTGGTGTGGGGAAAAAAAGCCAAGCTCCCCTGACCCTGTCCTGGTGCCGTAGTCGCAAAGGTACTCATTGATGGCCCTCTGCTGCGTGTGCAGTCGCTGCAGCATGGCCAACGTTGAGTTCCACCTGGTGGGCATGTCACATATTAGGCGGTTCTTGGGCAGGTTCAGCTCCTTTTGCAGCTCAGTCAGCCGAGCACTGGCATTATAAGATCGGCGGAAATGCACACAGACTTTCCTGGCCTGCCTCAGGACATCCTGTAAGCCTGGGTACCTGCCCAAGAACCGCTGCACCACCAGGTTGAGGACGTGAGCCATACAGGGCACATGGGTGAGCTGCCCCTGTCGCAGGGCGGAGAGGAGGTTGGTGCCATTGTCAGAAACGACCATTCCTGGCTTAAGCTGGCGTGGCGTCAACCACCTCTCGGCCTGCCCCTGCAGAGCTGCCAGAACCTCTGGCCCAGTGTGGCTCCTGTCCCCCAAACACACCAGCGCAAGCACGGCATGGCATCTTTTTGCCTGCGTACTTGCGTAGCCCCTTGTACGCCTACGGAGCACCGCTGGTTCCGAGGACAGAGCACTGGAGGAAGAAGAAGAGGAGGGGGTGGAGGAGAGAGGTGTGTCACAACCAGAAGCAGTAGTAGCATTTTGGAGGCGTGGTGGCGGAACAACCTCCAACACTACTGCACCTTGTCCTGCATCCCTCCAGCTGCCAATAGAGTGACCCAATGGGCCGTGAAAGAAAGATAACGTCCCTGTCCATGCCTGCTGGACCATGAGTCAGCGGTAATATGCACCTTACCGCTGACCGCCCTGTCCAGCGAGGCATGGACATTGCCTTCCACATGCCGGTAGAGAGACGGAATCGCCTTCCGTGAGAAAAAGTGGCGTTTGGGAACCTGCCACTGAGGAACCGCACATTGAACAAACTCACGGAAGGTGGCCGAGTCTACCAACTGAAAAGGCAGCAGTTGAAGTGCTAGCAATTTAGCCAAGCTAGCATTCAACCGCTGGGCATGTGGATGGCTGGGAGTATACTTCTTTCGACGGTCCAGCAGCTGGGGCAGGGAAATTTGCCTGCTACAATCGGACGTCGGTGTACTGCAAGTACTTGGTTGTGACACACCTAATTCTACACCTTCAGTCCTCTCAGAGCAGCTTTCAGAGAGGACTGAAGATATAGTGGGGATGGAGATCCCAGCTGATGAGGAGCAAGGAGAGGTCCGCTTTGTTCTTTGGTGTGGGTCTTTTATGTGTGCTTGCCAACGAGCTGCATGGCAGGTCGACATATGTCTGCTCATGCTTGTGGTGCCCAAGCGGCTGATGTTTTGGCCACGCGAGATACGCTTGAGACAAATATTGCAAATAGCAGTGGTGCGATCTGATGCACTCGTCTCAAAAAAGGCCCACACCAAAGAACTTTTGTGATAACGTGCAGAGGCAGCGCCCTGCACAGGCGGAGCTCTGCGGTGTGGTACAGTTGCTGTGCTGGCCTCTAGCTGGCCTCCAGGGGGCATCCTGCCTCGTTGGACATGTGACGCCGCATCCTCCTCCTCCTCCTCCTCCTCTCTCCCTTCAGGCACCCACGTGGAGTCAGTGACCTCATCATCCCCTCCCTCTTCACCACTAGAGCAAACCTGGCAGTAAGCTGCAGCTGGTGGAACAGTACTGCCAGATTGCTGTCTTTCAGCATCCCCTCTCTCTGCGCGCACACTACTGCCTTCCTCAAGCTGGGTATCATCATCCGAGCCTTCGAATCGTTGGGCATCCTCCTGGAGCATGTACCCAACACTGTGCTCAAACAGTTCGGGGGACTCCTCAGGAGGACATGGTGGGTCTAGGGAAGGGGTGGCTGATGATGCCATTGAGTACGCGTTGGCAGCTGCTCTGCCAGTACCCTCAGCCTGGGTGAGAGAGGATGAGGAGGATGAGGAGGGCTTGGTCATCCATTCTACCAAGCCTTTGGCATGATGCGGCTCCACATGTCCAGCTGCCGAAAACAAAGCAAAGCGTGTCCCATGGCCACGTGCTGATGACGATGCACGACCACGTCCATGGCCAGCACTGTTGTCTCTAGAAACAGAGCCTGCCTGCCCTGTGTTCTTGCCACGGCACGCTCTGCCTCTCCTTGGCGGTCTTCCAGCCATTGTAGTCGGTAGTGTATATAGTATAAAAAATAGAGCTCCTATGTGTGCTCACAACACACTGTAGGTCCTATGGGTGCTGACACTAACACACTATAGGTACTATGTGTGCTGCTGACAAGAAAATATAGGAGCTCTGTGTGCTGCCACTAACACACTAGAAGTCCTATGGGTGCTGCTGACACAATAGGTAGTATATGTGTGCACATATATATATATATATAGGTAGTATATGTACACCGGAGGGGCCATCTAATGATGAGACCCCCACAGGAGGGGCCATCTAATGATGAGCCCCCCACACACAGGAGGGGCCATCTAATGATAAGCCCCCCACACACCGGAGGGGCCATCTAATGATGAGCCCCCCACACACCGGAGGGGCCATCTAATGATGAGCCCCCCACACACTTACCACCTCCATAACTGCTACCGTCACTGACCAAACAAACAAACACCGCCAACTCCTTGCTGTCATGACGCCAACGCTGTTCCTGCTCCTGAAATGACAACAAAAACATTAACACCTCCAAAACTAACCTTACATTAGGGAGGGTGGGTGGGAAAACTGCCTCCTCGTGTGCTGCCACCTTCCCGACTGAGGCCTTTAGTCCCGCCCCCTCTTTTTATACGGCCGCTCCCCCTGCTGCTTACAGGGCCGCCCTGCCTGGCCACTCCCCTTTATCCTCCCTGTGTGTCACCAGACACACTATCATGTCCGGCCCTACACTACCATTACCCTGCAGTCCATTCTCGTTCCGGCCCTCTCTTGAGCTACTAAACCTGGCCAGGTTCCGAGCTGCAGGGGCAGCAGTGTCCTGGTCCTCTCTCCTAATGCTGACTGGGGATGCGACACCCTGCAGGCCCGTGGCCCCCACTCCCGCATGGACCCTGCGGCGTGTGTTCCGCCTGGGCCCACCGGAAGGCTCTTTCTGTGCTCTCTTAGCTGGGGGGTCGAATACTCCCGCCTCGGGCTCCTGGTGACCCTCTAGGGCCCAGCGATCGACCCTGGTGAGTACCTGGATGGCGGCCTAGAGATCCTGCCGTGTGCTTGAGTCCCGCCGTCCTTCGGTCGCCATTCGTCCTGGAGGTCCCGGACGTCCGCCATTTTGGGTGGATGAAAACGAGGAGCAGTGGGAAAAAACTGCCTCCTCATGTGATTCTTCTACCGACTGAATTCCCTTAGCCACGCCCCCTATTTATCCCCCCACTGTCTTACTGGCCTGCGCCTGCCTGGCCAGACCCCTTAACTCACCCCCTGTGTGTCCTAGACACACCGTCATGCCCGGCCCTCCCCTACATTGCCCTGCATTCCATTTTCGTTACGGCCCTCTCTGATCGGGCGGATGAAAGGTCCATGTCCACTCAGTTTATGCAAAGCTGACAGGGACACAGCCCGCTCTGCTGTGTAGACAGCCAGGTGCAACTGCCCTCTAATTAGATCCACATAGACAGATGAGGATGAATCCCCTTTGGAACTGGATCAGAGGTAGGCAGGTGTAAAGTACACAAGTAAAGAGGTATGTTCTCATCTGAAAACAGTATTCCTTTTGGATAATCAAATTCATAACAGGCTGTAGAAAGATAAATATCCCTTGAGTACAAAGCTGCATATTTTTATTTTTTTATTTATTTTTAGGGTGACCACATTTCCAAACTGGCATTCGGGGACAATTTTGCCAAGGACCAGGGGGACGAATGTAGTCTCAGGGTTGACGGCGAATTCAGAAGTGGGGGGGATTTGATGGGTGAATGGCTGGTGCTAGCACTGAAATCATTCTGACACCATGCTTAGTATGGTGTCGGGATGATCAAATCACATTATTTCTATTACTACATTGTAATATAAAATGAAATAGTTCAAATCACCATAACATAGAGGGAACACTGAGCTTGTCATTTGCCACGAGATGCAGCGTGTCATTTACCAATATCGCCTGCCACCAGATGCAGCGTGCAACTTGCCACTGTCTCCTGCCACCAGTTGCCGCTTGTCACTTGCCACTGTCTCCTGCCACCAGATGCCGCTTGTCACTTGCCAATGTCGCCTGCCACCAGATGCCGCTTGTCACTTGCCAATGTCGCCTGCCACCAGATGCCGCTTGTCACTTGCCACCGTTGCTTGCCACAAGATGAAGCATGTCACTTGCCGCCGTTGCTTGCCACTAGATGAAGCATGTTACTTGCCACCATCACCTGCCACCAGATGAAGCGTGTCACTTGCCACCATCACCTGCCACCAGATGAAGCGTGTCACTTGTCACCTGCTGCCAGAGAGAGGGCAGGGAGAGAGAGAGGGGGCGGGGACAGGGAGAGAGAGAGGGGGGACAGGGAGAGAGAGGGGAGGGGGGAGAGTGAGAGAGAGAGAGAGTAGGGGGACAGGGAGAGAGAGAGTAGGGGGACAGGGAGAGAGAGGGGCAGGGCGAAAGAGAGAGAGGGAGGGGGGCAGGGGGAGGGAGAGAGAGAGAGAGAGAGGGGGGAGGGGGACAGGAAGAGAGAGGGAAGGGGGACAGGGAGAGAGAGGGAGTGGGGACAGGGAGAGGGGGAGGGGGCAGGAAGAGAGAGGGGGAGGGGGACAGGAAGATAGAGGGGGAGGGGGCAGGGAGAGAGAGGGGGAGGGGGCAGGGAGAGAGAGAGGGAGGGGGCAGGGAGAGAGAGAGGGAGGGGGCAGGGAGAGAGAGGGGGGGGGGGCAGGAAGAGAGAGAGGGGAGGGGGGTTAGGGAGAGAGAGAGGGAGGGGGCAGGGAGAGAGAGAGGGAGGGTGGCAGGGAGAGAGAGAGAGGGGGGCAGGAAGAGAGTGAGGGAGGGGGCAGGGAGAGAGAGGGAGGGGACAGGGAGAGAGAGTGAGGGAGGGGGCAGGGAGAGAGAGAGAGAGGGGGCAGGGAGAGAGAGAGGGGGGCAGGGAGAGAGAGAGAGAGAGGGAGGGGGACAGGAAGAGAGAGGGAGTGGGGGCAGGGAGAGGGGGAGGGGGCATGAAGAGAGAGGGAGAGGGGGACAGGAAGAGAGAGGGGGAGGGGGCAGGGATAGAGAGGGGGAGGGGCAGAGAGAGAGAGGGAGGGGGCAGGGAGAGAGAGGGGGAGGGGGCAGCAAGAGAGAGACAGGGAGGGGGTTAGGGAGAGAGAGGTGGCAGGGAGGGGGAGAGGGAGGGGGCAGGGAGAGAGAGAGGGAGGGGGCAGGGAGAGAGAGAGAGGGGGGCAGGAAGAGAGAGAGAGGGGAGGGGGCAGGGAGAGAGAGAGGGAGGGGGCAGGGAGAGAGAGAGAGAAAGAGGGGGGCAGGGAGAGAGAGAGGGGGAGGGGGACAGGAAGAGAGAGAGGGGGACAGGAAGAGAGAGGGAGGGGCAGGAAGAGAGAGGGAGGGGGGCAGGGAGAGAGAGGGGGAGGGGGGCAGGGAGAGGGGGAGGGGGTAGGAAGAGAGAGAGGGGGAGGGGGCAGGAAGAGAGAGAGGGAGGGGGCAGGGAGAGAGAGAGGGGGGCAGGGGGGGAGAGGGGGGCAGGGAGAGGGGGGCAGGGAGAGAGGGAGGGGGCAGGGATAGAGAGAGGGGGACAGGGAGAGAGAGGGGGGACAGGGAGAGAGAGAGGGAGGGGAGACAGGGAGAGAGGGGGAGGGGAGCAGAGAGAGGGGTCAGGGTCTGGTTAGTGACAGCGCTCAGCTCACTCACTTGGATGGTCCAGGGGGGGGGGGCTCACAGTCAGCGGCTTCCCGGTGAGTTTCACAAGCTTGCCCAGCCAGGCATGCTGGATGGAGCATTGTGCGGATCTCCCCTCTTCTACGGCATCTGCACTGAGCTGGCTGTCACCCGCTGCCCCACACTGACACCAGGGATTATCCGGAGGATGGTACAGCAGCGGCCGTCGGAGGACTTCTGTCACCACCCACCACCAGCGTGACCGTGACCTATCAGTCACCTATCACAGTAGCCAAAGAAAGTGCTCCAAGGCTCTGTGCTACAGGTAGTGGGTGGGCCAGCAACAATAAGAAGCCGCCCTCAGGACTCAGGAGGAGGAGATACAGAAGACGCTCTTTGGCTACTCTCTCTCTCTCCCTGCATTGCCATTCAGCAATGTTTATTACTGCGGCTGTGTGTCCTTATTTCATTCCGGGACACTGTATTGTCCCGGAATGAAGGTGCCCATTAAGGGACAATCCCGGGAAATCCGGGACACGTGGGCACCCTAGGGGGCAGGCTTTTATGGGGCCCCATCAGGTAGGCTGCATGGGGCCCTGTGATTTCTAACAGCAGCCATGTCAATACATGCAATTACCCCTCTGCATTGGGTCCAGTTTCCACAACAATAGCCTCCCAGAATTAAAGGCAGTTCCTGCTAAACTAGCAAATTTAAATCCGTCTATGGCCGGCTTAAAGTAGGTTCTGAGCATGACCAGTGTAGCCTAGATAATCCCCCCATGCTGTAGTGACCCTTACTACCTTTTTAACTTACCCCTAAAATAATAGACCACACCGTTCTTGTGGAGTAAATGGCCACAACAGCCTTTACTAAACATAAACTCCATTTTATTCCAAAATATAAATAACCATATAAAACCATATAAATAACCATATAAATAACCATAACATAGAACTGTAAACACAAATAACCATCGGTTACACCCTATTTTTGTTGGTCAGTGACAGGGCTGAATATTATACCATAACCAAACTAAAATACCGTATATATATATAAATATATATATATAACACCAGGGGGCACTGCGGGATTTAACCGAAACTAACTAGGCCTCCACTTAAACCGCCCGGAGACAAATACCTATCCCGCAGTGCAACACAGAGTAATCATCAAATTACTTTGATGTACTACACTGGAGGGGCCATCTAATGATGAGCCCCCCACACACTTACCAACTACATAACTGCCACCGTCACTGACCAACAATAAAACACTGCCACCCCTTGTCTTCGAGATGCCACACTGCTTTTTACCTGAAACGACAACAAAAAAACGTTAAAACCTCCAAAACAAAACCTAAACAATAGGGTGGGAAAAACTGTTTCCAGAAGACCGAATGACTCCGCTCGGCCACGCTCCCTTTTTATCTTGCCGCTCCCCCCATCTCCTATTGGCGAACCTGCCTTACCACCCCCTTAACTTTTCCCTGGTGTGTAACTAGACACACCGTCATGTCCGGCCCTCCCCTACATTGCCCTGCGCTCCATTCGTTCCGGCCCTCTCTGTCTGACTGCATGTCATTAAATATTATCCTCCTGATGTTCTGAAGTACTCTATGTTCAATTTCCTACCTTCCATCCATCCTGCTCCCAGGCGACATTGCTCGCTCTTCCTGGACTGGGACTGACATCATTTCAGCATAGAATGACAGGACTAGCTTTCACCTGTCTGGCGGAGAACACTCCTGAGAACAATACACTTACATACACATTCCCTACTAAAGCCTTTGGCTCTTCAAGAATTTTTTTTTTAAATGGGTTACATACAGCTACCAGCCTAAAATTAGGGAAATAGATTATATACACGCAGCAGACATGCACATGGTGGTTTCATATTGACACCTTTGACCTGCCTGTGAAAGAATAAAAACAATAACATGTTTGGCCTACACACCATCAAATCCCTTTCTTTGACATGTTCTTGACCGTAGGGATGTCACAAAGCAGTGCAACAAAGAGGGGTGGGTAACCAAAGAGGACATTTACCAACTCACGAGAACACCCTAGAAGTGAAGCAGGAAACTTCAAACCACCACTCTAAAAAAAAATTGGGGCCAAAACACAGATCTGGAGATGCCAAATAATCAACTTGGAGAGCTTGTTAAAAGGTCTGCACATTTCCATGAGCTGAAGGAAAGAAAAGTGCATGACTCCCTCATCAACACAGTCAGGTCATATATTTGCATACCAAAATGTAAACAATCCTGTAGCGAGTCAACGTGGGGGGAGGGGGGATTTGGGACTTTATATGAGGCAATGAGTGTTTAGATTAATCTGCCTCCAACCCTGGTAATGTATTGGAGAGAGGGCAAACAAATTGGACTTTATATGAAGCATAACTGCAAAGTATTTGTGCAAGGACATGTTTGACAATTCCTTATCTATATAAAGGGTTAGAAATAAACAATATACCACAGATAACAATAATATCAATTGGATATCTTTGGTATTTCATATATGGACACATACATTACAATAAGATCTACAGGTAATAGATACATTGCTATGAGGTACACCATTAGAAATAACATAAATGATCTTCAATTGATTGAAGGATAAAACATTGTAGATAAAATAGATGATCAGGGAGAATTTCAAATACATGCTTGCACGTGGTAGCATAAGAGCTCTCTACGCGTTTCATGGAGTTCATCCACTCACCAGGAGCAATTCCGGGATTAAATTATCTATAAAAAGATAAATCAATGAATGCAAGGTGATCAGGCACAGCAACATAAGGGCAAAGGGACAGACAGGGGGAAAAAACTATGATTTCCCCAACCACTCTTACCTACATTGAAGCTCATACTTAGAAAGAAGAAAATGTTGACAATTGGGGGCGCTGTGGAAGCAAGCCTCCACCGGAGCTGAGGCAGTAATCTCCACGGCTATATTGTATCACAGTAGGTTGGAAGTGACACATCTATGGAACTGTAATGTCCAGGGTAACGTGTGTAAAATATTTCCAGAGTACTTGAAAAACCTCATAATGGGCCCAGCAGGTGTACAGACCTAAGAACTCAGCACAGGGTTGGAGGGAACCCCTCATAATAGGCAGAGTGGGTGTACAGACCTGGGAACCTAGCATAGGGTTGGTGTAAACCCCTCTTAATGGGCAGAGAGGATGTACAGACCCGCTAACTCCTCGCAGGGATTGTAGGAACCCCTCATAATGGGCAGAGCTGGTGTGCAGACATGGGAAAAAAGCACATGCATTGTGGGAGCCCCTCATAATGGGTAGAGTGGGTGTACAGACCCAGGAACTCAGCACAGGAATGATGGGAACCACTCATAATGGGATCAGTGGGTTTAGAAACCTGGGAACTTAGCACAGGGCTTGTTGGAACCCCTTATAATGGGCAGAACTGGTGTACAGACCTGGGAACTCGGCAAAGCTTTGGTAGGAACCCCTCATAATGGGCAGAGCTGGTCTACAGACCTGGGAACTCGTCATAGGAATGATGGGAATCAGTCATAATGGGTTGCGTGGGTGTACATACCCGTGAACTCAACACATGGTTGGTGGTAACCCCTCATAATGGGATTATTGGGTGCACATACCTGGTAACTCAGCACATGGTTGGTGGGAACCCCTCATAATGGGCAGAGTGGGTGTACAGACCCTGAAGCTCTGCACAGGGATTGTAGGAACCCCTTATAATTTGCCCAGCAGGTTTACAGACCTGGAAACTCAGCCTAGGGTTGGTGGGAACCCCTCATAATGGGCAGAGTGGGTGTACAGACCCGGGAACTCAGCACAGGGCTGGTGGGAACTCCTCATAATGGGCTCAGCAGGTGTACAGACCTGGGAACTCACCACAGGGATTGTAGGAACCCCCCATAATGGGAAGAGCTATTGTTCATACACATGAACTCAGCACATGCTTGTTGGGGACGCCTTATAATGGGCAGAGTGAGTGTACAGACCCAGGAACTTAGCACAGGAATGATGGGAACCCCTCATAATGGGCCCAGCAGGTGTTCAGACCTGGGAACTCAGGACAGGGTTGGTGGGAACTCCTCATAATGGGCAGAGTGGGTGTACAGACCCGGCAACTCCTCACAGGTATTGTATGAACCCATCATAATGGGCAGAGCTGGTGTACAGACCTGGGAACTTAGCACATGGATTGTGGAAACCCCTCATAATGGGATGAATTGGTTTACACTTTACAGACTGGGGAACTCAGCACAGGAATGAAGGGGACCACTCATAATGGGATCAGTGGGCGTAGAAAGCTGGTACCTCAGAACATGGCTCATAGGAACCCCTCATAATGGGCAGAGCTGGTGTACAGATCTGTAAACTTGGCACAGGTTTGGTGGGAACCCCTCATAATGGGCAGAGTGGGTGTACAGACCAATGAACTCTGCACAGGGATTGTAGGAAACCCCCTCATAATGGGATCAGTAGGTGTACAGACCCAGGAATTTGTCACATATTTGATGGGACCCCCTCATAATGGGCAGAGCTGGTGTACAGACCTGGGAAATCAGCACAGGTTTGGTGGGAACCCATGATAACAGAGTGGGTGTACAGACCCACGAACTCAGCACAGGGATTGTGGGAACCCCTCATAATGGGATTAGTGGGTGTACAGACCCAGGAACTCAGCTCAGGAATGATGGTAACCTCTCATAATGGGATGAGTGGGTGTACAGACCCGGGAACTCAAAATGTGCCCAGCAAGTTTACAGACCTGGAAACTCAGCCTAGGGTTAGTGGGAACCCCTCATAATGGGCCCAGCAGGTATACAGACATGGGAACTCAGCACAGGGATTGTGGGAACCTCTTATGTTGGGCCCAGCAGGTGTAGAGAACTGGGAACTCAGCACAGGGATTGTGGGAACCCCTTATATTGTGCCCAGCAGGTGTAGAGAACTGGGAACTCGGCATAGGGTTGGTGGGAACCCCTCATAATGGGCAGAGTGGGTGTATAGACCCTGAAGCTCTGCACAGGGATTGTAGGAACCCCTCATAATGGGCAGCGCTATTGTTCATACACGTGAGTGGGTTCCCACCACCCATGTGCTGAGTTCACGGGTATGTACACCCACTCAACCCATTATGACTGGATCCCATCATTCATATGATGAGTTCCCAGGTCTGTAGACCAGCTCTGCCCATTATGAGCAGTTCCCACCAACCCTGTGCCAAGTTCCCAGGTCTGTACCCCAGCTCTGCCCATTATGAGGGGTTCCTAACAAACCTGTGCCAAGTTCCCAGGTCTGTACACCAGTTCTGCCCATTATAAGGGGTTCCCACGAGCCCTATGCTGAGTTCCCTGGTTTCTAAACCCACTGATCCCATTATGAGTGGTTCCCATCATTCCTGTGCTGAGTTCCTGCGTCTGTACACCCACTCTACCCATAATGAGAGGTTTCCACAATCCATGTGCTGTGTTCCCATGTCTTTTCACCAGCTCTGCCCATTATGAGGGGGTCCTACAATCCCTGCGAGGAGTTAGCGGGTCTGTACATCCACTCTGCCCATTAAGAGGGGTTTACACCAACCCTATGCGGAGTTCCCAGGTCTGTACACCCACTTTGCCCATTATGAGGGGTTCCCACCAACCCTGTGCTGAGTTCTTAGGTCTGTACACCTGCTGTGCCCATTATGAGGCTTTTCAACAATCCCTGTGTTTACACCAACCCTATGCGGAGTTCCCAAGTCTGTACACCCACTCTGCCCATTATGAGGGGTTCCCAACAAACCATGTGCTGAGTTCCCGGGTCTCTGCACCCACTGATCCCAATATGAGCGGTTCCCATCATTCCTGTGCAGAGTTCCTGGGTCTGTACACCCACTCATCCCCTTATGAGGGGTGTCCACCTAGCCTGTGCCGAGTTCCCAGGTCTGTACACTCACTCTGCCTATTAAGAGGGATTCCCACCAAACCTGTGCTGAGTTCCAAGATCTGTACACCAGCTCTGCCCATTATAAGGGGTTCCCACAAGCCCTGTGCTGAGTTCCCAGGCT
The DNA here is from genome assembly GCA_028564925.1 of Lithobates sylvaticus. Classification (NCBI taxonomy): domain Eukaryota; kingdom Metazoa; phylum Chordata; class Amphibia; order Anura; family Ranidae; genus Lithobates; species Lithobates sylvaticus. The sequence goes on from JAQSEC010004143.1 coordinate 1,145,715, forward strand.
TCTATACCCACTCATCCCATCATGAGGGGTTCCCACCAAACCTGTGCTTAGTTCCCTGGTCTGTACACCTGCTGGGCCCATTTTGAGGGGTTCCCACAATCCATGTGCTGAGTTCCCGGGTCTGTACACCCTCACATCCCATTATGAGTGGTTCCCATCATTCCTGTGCTGAGTTCCTGGGCCTGTACACCCACTCATCCCATTGTGAGGGGTTTCCACCTAACCTGTGCCGAGTTCCCAGGTCTGTACACCAGCTATGCCCATTTTGGAGGGGTTCCCACGAGCCCTGTTCTGAGTTCCCAGGTTTCTACACCCACTCATCCCTTTATGAGGGGTTCCCATCAACCTGTGCTGAGTTCCTGGGTATGTACACCCAACCATCCCATTATGAGGGGTTTCCCATCATTCCTGTGCCGAGTTCATGGGTCTGTACACCACCTCATGCAATTACAAGGGGTTCCCACCAACCCTGAATTAAGTTGCCAGGTCTGTACAACTGCTGGGCCCATTATGAGGCTTTTCAACAATCCCTGTGCTGAGTTCCCAAGTCTGTACACCCACTCTGCCCATTATGAGGGGTTCCCACAATCCCTGAGCAGAGATTCAGGGTCTGTACACCCACTCTGCCCATTATGAGGGGTTCCCACCAACCATGTGCTGAGTTCACGGGTATGTACACCCACTCAACCCATTATGACTTGTTCCCATCATTTCTATGATGAGTTCCCAGGTCTGTAGACCAGCTCTGGCCATTATGAGGGGTTCCTACCAAACCTGTGCCAAGTTCTCAGGTCTGTACACCAGTTCTGCCCATTATAAGGGGTTCCCACAAGCCCTATGCTGAGTTCCCAGGGTTCTAAACCCACTGATCCCATTATCAGTGGTTCCCATCATTCCTGTGCTGGGTTGCTGCGTCTGTACACCCACTCTACCCATAATGAGAGGTTCCCACAATCCATGTGCTGTGTTCCCATGTCTGTACACCAGCTCTGCCCATTATGAGGGGTTCTCACTAAACCTGTGCCAAGTTCCCAGGTCTGTACACCAGCTTTGCCCATTATGAGGGATTCCTATGAGCTCTGTGCTGAGTTCCCAGGTTTCTACACCCACTGATCCCATTAGGAGTGGCCCCCTTCATTCCTGTGCTGAGTTCCCGGGTCTGTAAACCAACTCCTCCCATTATGAGGGGTTTTCACAATCCATGTGCTAAGTTCCCAGGTCTGTACACCAGCTCTGCCAATTATGAGGGGTTGCCAGGTCTGTACACCCACTAATCTCATTAAGAGGGGTTCCCATCATTCCTGTGCTGAGTTCCTCTGCCCATTATGAGGGGTTTCCAACAACCATGTGCTGATTTCACGTGTATGAACAATAGCTCTTCCCATTAGGAGGGGTTCCTACAATCCCTGTGCAGAGCTTCAAGTTCTTTACACCCATTCTGCCCATTATGAGGGGTTCCCACCAACCCTATGCTGAGTTCCCAGTTTTCTACACCTGCTGGGCCCATTATAAGGGGTTCCCAAAATTCCTGTGCTGAGTTCCCAGTTCTGTATACCTGCTGGGCCCAATATGAGGGGTTCCCACCAGCCCTGTGCTGAGTTCCCGGGTCTGTACACCCACTCTGCCCATTATGAGGGGTTCCCATCAACCCTAGGCTGAGTTTCCAGGTCTGTAAACCTGCTGGGCCCATTATGAGGGGTTCCTACAATCCCTGAGCAGAGATTCCGGCTCTGTACACCCACTCTGCCCATTATGAGGGGTTCCCACCAACCATGTCCTGAGTTACCGGGTATGTACATCCAATAAACCCATTATGAGGGGTTCCCACCACCCATGTGCTGAGTTCACGGGTATGTACACCCACTCAACCCATTATGACTGGTTCCCATCATTCCTATGACGAGTTCCCAGGTCTGTAGACCAGCTCTGCCCATTATGAGCAGTTCCCACCAACCCTGTGCCAAGTTCCCAGGTCTGTACCCCAGCTCTGCCCATTATGAGGGGTTCCTAACAAACCTGTGCCAAGTTCCTAGGTCTGTACACCAGTTCTGCCCATTATAAGGGGTTCCCACAAGCCCAAGCTGAGTTCCCAGGTTTCTAAACCCACTGATCCCATTATGAGTGGTTCCCATCATTCCTGTGCTGAGTTCCTGCGTCTGTACACCCACTCTACCCATAAATTGAGGTTTCCACAATCCATGTGCTGTGTTCCCATGTCTGTACACCAGCTCTGCCCATTATGAGGGGGTCCTACAATCCCTGCGAGGAGTTAGCAGGTCTGTACATCCACTCTGCCCATTAAGAGGGGTGTACACAAACCCTATGCGGAGTTCCCAGGTCTGTACACCCACTCTGCCCATTATGAGGGGTTCCCACCAACCCTGTGCTGAGTTCTTAGGTCTGTTCACCTGCTGGGCCCATTATGAGGCTTTTCAACAATCCCTGTGTTGAGTTCCCAAGTCTGTACACCCACTCTACCCATTATGAGGGGTTCCCAACAAACCATGTACTGAGTTCCTGGGTCTGTACACCCACTCATCCCCTTATGAGGGGTGTCCACCTAGCCTGTGCCGAGTTCCCAGGTCTGTACACTCACTCTGCCCATTATGAGGGGGTTCCAACCAAACCTGTGCCGAGTTCCAAGGTCTGTACACCAGCTCTGCCCATTATGAGGGGTTCCCACAAGCCCTGTGCTGAGTTCCCAGGTTTCTGTACCCACTCATCCCATCATGAGGGGTTCCCACCAAACCTGTGCTTAGTTCCCTGGTCTGTACACCTGCTGGGCCATTTTGAGGGGTACCCACAATCCATGTGCTGAGTTCCCGGGTCTGTACACCCTCACATCCCATTATGAGGGGTTCCCATCATTCCTGTGCTGAGTTCCTTGGCCTGTACACCCACTCATCCCATTATGAGGGGTTTCCACCTAACCTGTGCCGAGTTCCCAGGTCTGTACACCAGCTATGCCCATTTTGGAGGGGTTCCCTCAAGCCCTGTTCTGAGTACCCAGGTTTCTACACCCACTCATCCCTTTATGAGGGGTTCTCATCAACCTGTGCTGATTTCCTGAGTATGTACACCCAATCATCCCATTATGAGGGGTTCCCATCATTCCTGTGCCGAGTTCATGGGTCTGTACACCACCTCATGCAATTACGAGGGGTTCCCACCAACCCTGTATTAAGTTCCCAAGTCTGTACACCCACTCTGCCTATTATGAGGCTTTTCAACAATCCCTGTGCAGAGATTCAGGGTCTGTACACCCACTCTGACCATTATGAGGGGTTCCCACCAACCATGTGCTGAGTTACCGGGTATGTACATCCAATAATGCCATTATGAGGGGTTCCCACCACCCATGTGCTGAGTTCACGGGAATGTACACCCACTCAACCCATTATGACTGGTTCCCATCATTCCTATGACGAGTTCCCAGGTCTATAGACCAGCTCTGCCCATTATGAGGGGCTCCCACCAACCCTGTGCCAAGTTCCCAGGTCTGTACCCCAGCTCTGCCCATTATGAGGGGTTCCTACCAAACCTGTGCCAAGTTCCCAGGTCTGTACACCAGTTCTGCCCATTATAAGGGGTTCCCACAAGCCCTATGCTGAGTTCCCAGGTTTCTAAACCCACTGATCCCATTATGAGTGGTCCCCATCATTCCTTTGCTGAGTTCCTGTGTCTGTACACCCACTCTACCCATAATGAGAGGTTCCCACAATCCATGTGCTGTGTTCCCATGTCTGTACACCAGCTCTGCCCATTATGAGGGGTTCCCACCAAACCTGTGCCAAGTTCCCAGGTCTGTACACCAGCTCTGCCCATTAGGAGGGATTCCTATGAGCCCTGTGCTGAGTTCCCAGGTTTCTACACCCACTGATCCCATTATGAGTGCCCCCCTCCATTCCTGTGCTGAGTTCCCGGGTCTGTAAACCAACTCATCCCATTATGAGGGGTTTTCACAATCCATGTGCTAAGTTCCCAGGTCTGTACACCAGCTCTGCCAATTATCAGGGGTTGCCGGGTCTGTACACCCACTAATCTCATTAAGAGGGGTTCCCATCATTCCTGTGCTGAGTTCCTCTGCCCTTTAGGAGGGGTTCCCAACAACCATGTGCTGAGTTCACGTGTATGAACAATAGCTCTTCCCATTAGGAGGGGTTCCTACAATCCCTGTGCAGAGCTTCAGGTTCTTTACACCCATTCTGCCCATTATGAGGGGTTCCCACCAACCCTATGCTGAGTTCCCAGTTTTCTACACCTGCTGGGCCCATTATAAGGGGTTCCCACAATCCATGTGCTGAGTTCCCAGGTCTGTATACCTGCTGGGCGCAATATGAGGGGTTCCCACCAGCCCTGTGCTGAGTTCCCGGGTCTGTACACCCACTCTGCCCATTATGAGGGGTTCCCAAAGACGAAGATTGAAGATGTTTCAGATGTATTTTTGTCATAAGAGTCCTCAGTTTTCGTTCTGTCCCTGCCTGCTCTAAAGAGCTGACTGGGGCAGACTGACACTGGTTGAGACCTGTTCCAGGTAGACATTGTTCTCTTCGAACAATGTGTACTAAGGATTACTATCAACAGAATTGTCAGTTTGCTAAAACTATTTAAAAGTATACAGGTCTGTGATTGGTTCTTTTGAAGGAAAACAAATGTCTTTATTGGCTGTCTGTGAAGACACCACTTTTCGTCTCATTGTACTGTTTTAAATCCTTTGTTGTCTGTAAAATAAAAGAAGCAAGCTGGCCCATTGAAGGGGGCTGATGCTGAGATGACGTGAAGCTGCTGGTAATGTCTGTTTTTGGGAATGGGGAACCAGGGAGGCATACGATCAGAGGGCGCATTATATCATAAGATTGAAAGGCACTTATTAGCGCAAGAGTGTGGTGAAATATCCACAACAGTTAAAATGGCGGGCCAGGTGTTTAAGGGGCAAACAGAGCTTTCCCTCTTCACAGGCAGAGAAAGGGGGGGAACAGAGCCCAGTCCAAGACACGTTTGTTGTCCTGAGACAAAAGGGGTAAGTTTTCTCTGCCTGATGCATTGGGAAAACTTAGCTTTGCAAAAAGAGCAAATGTTTTGTCTTTCGGTATAATGCTGGAATTTTGATCGTATGTCTGTGTGTGTGTGTGTGTGTGTATGTATGTATGCATGCGTGTGTGATTTCGATTTGCCGCCCGAGTGTAGCGTACAATGTTGTGTGTGACCGAGCAGACTGTGTTGTATGATATTTGTGATGTATATGGGAAATGGATGAACTGTGACTTTTACCTTTATGAGCAAGACACATGTCCCCATAAGTGTAAAAATATTTTTAAAGGGTTTGGTTTTAAGTTGAAAAACCTGTTTCTTACCCAGTAGACCATGTATTGTTGGGACACAATAGAAGTTGTTTACACCCTGTGGGGAGTCTCAGGCTGCTAGCTAAGAATATGGGGGAAGTGCTGTTGACTTCCTAACTCTCAGAGCCAAATATTGTGTTTTGTATTTGGGACAAGAATGACATTGTATTTCATGTTTTATGTAACTTTGGCCTTTTTGGATATATTACATGGGTACATGTTTACATGGTTGGTGGGGTTGAGTAGAGACACCAGTCCATCCAGTTTGACCCGAGTGAGTGTGTGTGTCTGCAGTTTGTCCCTGTGCATTGTGCCTCATTAAGATGCTCATATGTGTTTAAGGTCCTGTATAGCACCATCGGTTTGCACAGGGCCCTGCACATGCATCACATGCTCCCATCGGTCCCTGCCCTCAGGGAACCCGCACAGGCACAGGGAGAGCATGCAGAAACCAGGCAGGTAGTGTTGTGGTTGAGATTCAAACCGGAAGCTTTTTTTGCTGCCGGGCGGAAGTGCTAACCACTACACCACTGTGCCACCCAATACTGTTTAGTTGAATATGCCTATATTTTAGTATAGACCCTAATTGACATAGCCTAAAGTGTTTGTCTAGGGATAAGTGTTAATATTGGTGTCTTAATTATATGGTCAGTTTTTTTGTAGGGAGAAAAAGTTTTTGTGTTGGTTTTCATTTGTTAATGTCGGCCATTTTTCTGTAGTCCGGATTTCATCCACCATTTTGCCGTTGACCGATTTTCGATTACTGCAACTGCCTTTTTGTTTCTGCTAATTTTAGCCCCGAGCGAAATCTTGTACTGAATTAATGGCGCCATTTTTCACCATGGGCCAGGTCTTGATTTTCATTTGGCTCGGCTGCCATTTTGTGTCCGCTGTGTTTGGGTGGAATTGCTATTTGTGTTTATAGAGGCGCAGTTTAAGGCACCGTTTCCTTTTAAGTGAATTCAATCATTTCAGTTTTTATACTTTTAAAATGGTGTGTGTTGTTTTTGATTGTTTGTGGCCTACAGTGGAAGGGAAGGGCTTTGATTGACCTTTTTCAGACGTCTTTTTGCAGGAGTTTTGTTGCGCTGTTGTGTGGTATTCTGGTTTTAAAACTTGTGGTTTGACTTCCCAGGGGATATGTGAGTCAAGGGGGATTGCAACATGGGGGTTTATTCCACCCACTCCAGGAAAAAAGGTTTTTTATTTGCTGATGCTAGCCATAGATTTTTCTAATTTCTTGATTGACAAAATATGAAGCTTTTCAAGGCTTCCCCTCGCCCTCTCTCTTCCTGTTCAGGTGTGCAACAGGAAGTTGATGGGAGGGGCCTGGGAGGGGCCTGGGGTCTTTTGATTTAGGACAAAATATTTTTGATTTTTAAAGTAAATTAAGGTTTATATTGTAATACAGTTTTGGGGAGGCATTCAAGCTATTGTAATATCGAGGTACAGAGAGAAGCCATAATATTTGTTTTGAATAGTGGAGGATTGCATGGTGTTTTGTAGTTTGTCTGACAACACATTTATGGGGCTGCCAATAACCGGTAGTAGAGCATGTAAATGTGAGGATTAGTACGCTAGCACACCGGGAGGCCGTGTATAATAATCGGAGAAAGCCGGGTGCCAGTACTGTAAAAAGAAGTCACTAGCAGTACTGATCCGAAAATTAGTGCAAGGTGCCCTGGACGCAGGGACACTAAATAAGCGATTTGAATCGTCATGGGTAATGTTGGCCATCCATGCGTTGGAGATAAAAAAATGAGGCTCCACACCAGTCAGACAGCTGCCTTACACATGAGATCTGGGTTCGGGGCTCCGGACATGAGACCCCTTAAAGTGTGATGGTCAGAGGGTACAGTAAGGTGTATTCCTTTGGATAGTATTTTTGATGTCTGGTGGTACGAGACCCCAGAATAAAAAAATATTTTGGAAGTAGTTGAGTTGTGGCTTCAGAAATCTGTAATGGTGAGTGCATTGATGGATGTGTAGTACGTGCTTTTGTGATTCTCAGAGGAGGAACTGTGCTTAAAATCCAGATGCCCATTCCAGAACTTTGTGTGGCTGGTCCATACAATATTCTGAGATGCTCTCGTGTCTGTCCCATTGTATGTATTATTTTCTATCGCTAAGAGTAAAGGCAGCATTCCATTTGGTTATATTTAAATTTTGATTTAGGATGAAATATCTGCCCCACATTTGTATTAAAATGTTTGTCCCAAGCCTTAGTTGTGTCATGTTGTATGTGGTAACAAGAATAAGTTTGAACCTACCGCGACAGCGGGTGTTGTATTTTAGTAAGAACGTGAAAGTAAGGATTACAGAGGGTTTAGCTATTTTCGGTCTCGACGAATGTCATTGACAATTTACGAATGTTGTATTGTTTAAGAATGACAGAGTAATAACTTGTGTGTATAAGTATCGTTTCAGGTCCAAGGAGTTTCTGAGGCCCCGCACCATTCTAAATCCTGCATGTCTTCCTTCACTTTGTAAAGATGAGGAAAAGGGGGGATGAAAATGCTGAGAATGACAATTTTTTTAAACCAATGATACTAACCACTCTAATTCTAGCCAAGTTTGTGACAGGTGACAGGTGACTGGGACGTTGCAGAGAAGATTGATGAACAAGACAACAACAAGGAGAAGTATCTTTATTTATATTTTTAAAGTGTATTTGCTAACTAGCTAAGAAAGTGAACAGGACACATTGTTGGGTCTACTGAGTCTCCACGGAGCTCTAGTGCCCCAGTGATGACAGCGGTGTATGGTATATTGGTGTGAGGAATTGTGACAAACTAGTAAAGACTCCAAACAGACACTTGTAAATGGAATTTATAGATACATTTCTAGAGGGTAAAATTAATTATAATTTTGACAATAGCTCTGGTTCTCGCCAGTTTCGGTATCGGGATAATTAGGTAGCCCACAAGTGTGCCTTTTTTACGGTCTGGGAATCTGTGGTGATTTAATTTTTTTTTTTGCAGCGGATCATAGTTGAAGGAAGTAGGGGTATATTTACTCATGTTGTTTTTGTTTTCTATTCCTTATATATATCGTGATGAGGTGCTCCTGTTGCCTGATTTGGACGCGTGACCAGAGCCTGAGCAGATGACCACATCTTCTTCAACGAGATGCCCGACCTTCAAACAAGACACAGAGGATCCCAGACCGACCAGCGACTACTACAGCTCACCATGTCATCTCTACTGAAGAACAGAGTCTACATGTCAAGCCGTGTTTTCCTTTTTATGGGAAAATTTTATGAAGATGTTTTAGATGTATTTTTGTCATAAGAGTCCTCAGTTTTCGTTCTGTCCCTGCCTGCTCTAAAGAGCTGACTGGGGCAGACTGACACTGGTTGAGACCTGTTCCAGGTAGACATTGTTCTCTTCGAACAATGTGTACTAAGGATTACTATCAACAGAATTGTCAGTTTGCTAAAACTATTTAAAAGTATACAGGTCTGTGATTGGTTCTTTTGAAGGAAAACAAATGTCTTTATTGGCTGTCTGTGAAGACACCACCTTTTGTCTCATTGTACTGTTTCAAATCCTTTGTTGTCTGTAAAATAAAAGAAGCAAGCTGGCCCATTGAAGGGGGCTGATGCTGAGATTACGTGAAGCTGCTGGTAATGTCTGTTTTTGGGAGCTGGGGAACCAGGGAGATATACTATCAGAGGGCTCATTATATCATAAGATTGAAAGGCGCTTATTAGCGCAAGAGTGTGGTGAAATATCCACGACAGTTAAGATGGCGGGCCAGGTGTTTAAGGGGCAAACAGAGCTTTCCCTCTTCACAGGCAGAGAAAGGGGGGGAACAGAGCCCAGTCCAAGACACGTTTGTTGTCCTGAGACAAAAGGGGTAAGTTTTCTCTGCCTGATGCGTTGGGAAAACTTAGCTTTGCAAAAAGAGCAAATGTTTTGTCTTTTGGTATAATGCTGGAATTTTGATCGTATGTCTGTGTGTGTGTGTGTGTATGTATGTGTGTGTGTATGTATGTATGCATGCGTGTGTGATTTCGATTTGCCGCCCGAGTGTAGCGTACAATGTTGTGTGTGACCGAGCAGACTGTGTAACTATATGTTGTATGATATTTGTGATGTATATGGGAAATGGATGAACTGTGATTTTTACCTTTATGACCAAGACACATGTCCCCATAAGTGTAAAAATATTTTTAAAGGGTTTGGTTTTAAGTTGAAAAACCTGTTTCTTATCCAGTAGACCATGTATTGTTGGGACACAATAGAAGTTGTTTACACCCTGTGGGGGGGTCTCAGGCTTCTAGCTAAGAACATGAGGGGAGTTTCTGTTGACTTCCTAACTCTCAGAGCCAAATATTGTGTTTTGTATTTGGGACAAGAATGACATTGTATTTCATGTTTTATGTAACTTTGGCATTTTTGGATATATTACATGGGTACATGTTTACATGGTTGGTGGTGTGGAGTAGAGACACCAGTCCATCCAGTTTGACCCGAGTGAGTGTGTGTGTCTGCAGTTTGTCCCTGTGCATTGTGCCTCATTAAGATGCTCATATGTGTTTAAGGTCCTATATAGCACCATCGGTTTGCACAGGGCCCTGCACATGCATCACATGCTCACATCGGTCCCTGCCCTCAGGGTACCCGCACAGGCACAGGGAGAGCATGCAGAAACCAGGCAGGTAGGGTCGTGGTTGGGATTCAAACCAGCAGCTTTTTTTGCTGCCGAGCGGAAGTGCTAACCACTACACCACTGTGCCACCCAATACTGTTTAGTTGAATATGCCTATATTTTAGTATAGACCCTAATTGACATAGCCTAAAGTGTTTGTCTAGGCATAAGTGTTAATATTGGTGTCTTAATTATATGGTCAGTTTTTTTGTAGGGAGAAAAAGTTTTGTGTTGGTTTTCATTTGTTAATGTCGGCCATTTTTCTGTAGTCCGGATTTCATCCACCATTTTGCCGTTGACCGATTTTCGATTACTGCAACTGCCTTTTTGTTTCTGCTAATTTTAGCCCCGAGCGAAATCTTGTACTGAATTAATGGCGCCATTTTTCACCATGGGCCAGGTCTTGATTTTCGTTTGGCTCGGCTGCCATTTTGTGTCCGCTGTGTTTGGGTGGAATTGCTATTTGTGTTTATAGAGGCGCAGTTTAAGGCACCGTTTCCTTTTAAGTGAATTCAATCATTTCAGTTTTTATACTTTTAAAACAGTGTGTGTTGTTTTTGATTGTTTGTGGCCTGCAGTGGAAGGGAAGGGTTTTGATTGACCTTTTTCAGACGTCTTTTTGCAGGAGTTTTGTTGCGCTGTTGTGTGGTATTCTGGTTTTAAAACTTGTGGTTTGACTTCCCAGGGGATATGTGAGTCAAGGGGGATTGCAACATGGGGGTTTATTCCACCCACTCCAGGAAAAAAGGTTTTTTATTTGCTGATGCTAGCCATAGATTTTTCTAATGTCTTGATTGACAAAATATGAAGCTTTTCAAGGCTTCCCCTCGCCCTCTCTCTTCCTGTTCAGGTGTGCAACAGGAAGTTGATGGGAGGGGCCTGGGGTCTTTTGACTTAGGACAAAATCATTTTGATTTTTAAAGTAAATTAAGGTTTATATTGTAATACAGTTTTGGGGAGGCATTCAAGTTATTGTAATATCAAGGTACAGAGAGAAGCCATAATATTTGTTTTGAATAGTGGAGGATTTCATGGTGTTTTGTAGTTTGTCTGACAACACATTTATGGGGCTGCCAATAACCGGTAGTAGAGCATGTAAATGTGAGGATTAGTACGCTAGCACACCGGGAGGCCGTGTATAATAATCGGAGAACGCCGGGTGCCAGTACTGTAAAAAGAAGTCACTAAGCAGTTACTGATCCGAAAATTAGTGCAAGGTGCCCTGGACGCAGGGACACTTCATAAGCGATTTGAATCGTCATGGGTAATGTTGGCCATCCATGCGTTGGAGATAAAAAAAATGAGGCTCCACACCAGTCAGACAGCTGCCTTACACATGAGATCTGGGTTTGGGGCTCCGGACATGAGACCCCTTAAAGTGTGATGGTCAGAGGGTACAGTAAGGTGTATTCCTTTGGAAGGTATTTTTGATGTCTGGTGGTACGAGACCCCAGAATAAAAAAATATTTTGGAAGTAGTTCAGTTGTGGCTTCAGAAATCTGTAATGGTGAGTGCATTGATGGATGTGTAGTACATGCTTTTGTGATTCTCAGAGGAGGAACTGTGCTTAAAATCCAGATGCCCATTCCAGAACTTTGTGTGGCTGGTCCATACAATATTCTGAGATGCTCTCGTGTCTGTCCCATTGTATGTATTTTATTTTCTATCGCTAAGAGTAAAGGCAGCATTCCATTTGGTTATATTTAAATTTTGATTTAGGATGAAATATCTGCCCCACATTTGTATCAAAATGTTTGTCCCAAGCCTTAGTTGTGTCATGTTGTATGTGGTAACAAGAATAAGTCTGAACCTACCGCGACAGCGGGTGTTGTATTTTAGTAAGAACGTGAAAATAAGGATTACAGAGGGTTTAGCTATTATCGGTTTCGACGAATGTCATTGACAATTTACGAATGTACACGAATGTTGTATTGTTTAAGAATGACAGAGTAATAACTTGTGTGTATAAGTATCGTTTCAGGTCCAAGGAGTTTCTGAGGCTCTGCACCATTCTAAACCCTGCATGTCTTCCTCCACTTTGTAATGAGGAGGAAAAAAGGGGAGATGAAAATGCTGAGAATGACAATTTTTTAAACCAATGATACTAACCACTCTTAAGCCCCATACACACGCTCGGATTATCCGAGGACCAGGTCCGTCGGATCATGTCCGTCATACTTTGTCCGATGTTGGTTTTGCATACACACGGTCGGACAAAGTTGTCGGAAAATCCGATCATTCTGAACGTGGTGACGTTTGTTGCCTACGACGGGACTACGTAGAGGCTAGTAGCCAATAGCTTTGGTCTGAATGTGATCTGAGCATGCGTAGCACTTTGTCCGTCGGACAACGCTACACACGATCGGATTTTGTGATCGGACCGTGTTGTCAAAAAATCTATCCAGCAGGAGATAGGACTATCGGACAATCCGACGTACACTGTCCGATGGTGCATACACACACTCTGAATTCTAGCCAAGTTTGTGACAGGTGACAGGTGACTGGGACGTTGCAGAGAAGATTGATGAACAAGATAACAACAAGGAAAAGTATCTTTATTTATATTTTTAAAGTGTATTTTCTAACTAGCTAAGAAAGTGAACAGGACACATGGTTGGGTCTACTCTGAGTCTCCACGGAGCTCTAGTGCCCCAGTGATGACAGCGGTGTATGATATATAGGTATATTGGTGTGAGGAGTTGTGACAAACTAGTAAAGACTCCAAACAGACACTTGTAAATTGAATTTATCGATACATTTCTAGAGGGTAAAATTAATTATAATTTTGACAATAGCTCTGGTTCTCGCCAGTTTCGGTATCGGGATAATTAGGTAGCCCACAAGTGTGCCTTTTTAACGGTCTGGGAATCTGTGGTGATTTAATTTTTATTTTTTGCAGCGGATCATAGTTGAAGGAAGTAGGGGTATATTTACTCATGTTGTTTTTGTTTCTATTCCTTATATATATCGTGATGAGGTGCTCCTGTTGCCTGATTTGGACGCGTGACCAGAGCCCAAGCAGATGACCACATCTTCTTCAACGAGATGCCCGACCTTCAAACAAGACACAGAGGATCCCAGACCGACCAGCGACTACTACAGCTCACCATGTCATCTCTACTGAAGAACAGAGTCTACATGTCAAGCCGTGTTTTCCTTTTTATGGACTGTAAGGCCAGGTGCAAGAAGACCGAAATTCATCAAGAGACACATTGGATCATATGACAAAGAGGAGGAACTGTTGGGGAAAATTTTATGAAGATGTTTTAGATGTATTTTTGTCATAAGAGTCCTCAGTTTTCGTTCTGTCCCTGCCTGCTCTAAAGAGCTGACTGGGGCAGACTGACACTGGTTGAGACCTGTTCCAGGTAGACATTGTTCTCTTCGAACAATGTGTACTAAGGATTACTATCAACAGAATTGTCAGTTTGCTAAAACTATTTAAAAGTATACAGGTCTGTGATTGGTTCTTTTGAAGGAAAACAAATGTCTTTATTGGCTGTCTGTGAAGACACCACCTTTTGTCTCATTGTACTGTTTCAAATCCTTATATTGTCATTCAATTTCCTGTGAGGTCACAATCCTTTGTTGTCTGTGAATAAAAGAAGCAAGCTGGCCCATTGAAGAGGGCTGATGCTGAGAGGATGACGTGAAGACTGGTGGTAATGTCTGTTTTTGGGAGATGGGGAACCAGGGAGGCATACGATCAGAGGGTGCATTATATCATTAGATTGAAAGGCGCTTATTAGCGCAAGAGTGTGGTGAAATATCCACGACAGGTCTGTACCCCAGCTCTGCCCATTATGAGGGGTTCCTAACAAAAATGTGCCAAGTTCCCAAGTCTGTACACCAGTTCTGCCCATTATAAGGGGTTCCCATAAGCCCTATGCTGAGTTCCCAGATTTCTAAACCCACTGATCCCATTATGAGTGGTTCCCATCATTCCTGTGCTGAGTTCCTGCTTCTGTACACCCACTCTACCCATAATGAGAGGTTACCACAATCTATGTGCTGTGTTCCCATTTCTGTACACCAGATCTGCCCATTATGAGTGGGTCCTACAATCCCTGCGAGGAGTTAGCAGGTCTGTACATCCACTCTGCCCATTAAGATGGGTTTACACCAACCCTATGTGGAGTTCCCAGGTCTGTACACCCACTCTGCCAATTATGAGGGGTTCCCACCAACCATGTGCTGAGTTCACGGGTATGTACACCCACTCAACCCATTATGACTTGTTCCCATCATTCCTATGACGAGTTCCCGGGTCTGTAGACCAGCTCTGCCCATTATGAGGGGTTCCCACCAACCCTGTGCCAAGTTCCAAGGTCTGTAATCCAGCTCTGCCCATTATGAGGGGTTCCTACCAAACCTGTGCCAAGTTCCCAGGTCTGTACAACAGTTCTGCACATTATAAGGGGTTCTCACAAGCCCTATGCTGAGTTCCCAGGGTTCTAAACCCACTGATCCCATTATGAGTGGTTCCCATCATTCCTGTGCTGAGTTCCTGCATCTGTACACCCACTCTACCCATAATGAGAGGTTCCCACAATCCATGTGCTGTGTTCCCATGTCTGCACACCAGCTCTGCCCATTATGAGGGGGTCCTACAATCCCTGCGAGGAGTTAGCGGGTCTGTACATCCACTCTGCCCATTAAGAGGGGTGTACACCAACCCTATGCAGAGTTCCCAGGTCTGTACACCCACTCTACCCATTATGAGGGGTTCCCACCAACCCTGTGCTGAGTTCTTAGGTCTGTTCACATGCTGGGCCCATTATGAGGCTTTTCAACAATCCCTGTGTTGAGTTCCCAAGTCTGTACACAGAGTGGGTACTCTGCCCATTATGAGGGGTTCCCAACAAACCATGCACCCACTGATCCCAATATGAGCGGTTCCCATCATTCCTGTGCAGAGTTCCTGGGTCTGTACACCCACTCATCCCCTTATGAGGGGTGTCCACCTAGCCTGTGCCGAGTTCCCAGGTCTGTACACTCACTCTGCCCATTATGAGGGATTCCAACCAAACCTGTGCCGAGTTCCAAGGTCTGTACACCAGCTCTGCTCATTATGAGGGATTCCCACAAGCCCTGTGCTGAGTTCCCAGGTTTCTATACCCACTCATCCCATCATGAGGGGTTCCCACCAAACCCCTGCTTAGTTCCCTGGTCTGTACACCTGCTGGGCCCATTTTGAGGGGTTCCCACCACCCATGTGCTGAGTTCACGGGTATGTACACCCACTCAACCCATTATGACTTGTTCCCATCATTCCTATGACGAATTCCCAGGTCTGTAGACCAGCTCTGCCCATTATGAGGGGTTCCCACCAACCCTGTGCCAAGTTCCCAGGTCTGTACCCCAGCTCTGCCCATTATGAGGGGTTCCTACCAAACCTGTGCCAAGTTCCCAGGTCTGTACACCAGTTCTGCCCATTATAAGGGGTTCCCACAAGCCCTTTGCTGAGTTCCCAGGGTTCTAAACCCACTGATCCCATTATGAGTGGTTCCCATCATTCCTGTGCCGAGTTCTGCGTCTGTACACCCACTCTACACATAATGAGAGGTTCCCACAATCCATGTGCTGTGTTCCCATGTCTGTACACCAGCTCTGCCAATTATGAGGGGGGCCCTGCGAGGAGTTAGCGGGTCTGTACATCCACTCTGCCCATTAAGAGGGGTTTACACCAACCCTATGCAGAGTTCCCAGGTCTGTACACCCACTCTGCCCATTATGAGGGGTTCCCACCAACCCTGTGCTGAGTTCCCGAGTCTGTACACCCACTTTGCCCATTATGAGGGGTTCCCAACAAACCATGTGCTGAGTTCCCTGGTTTCTGCACCCACTGATCACAATATGAGCGGTTCCCATCATTCCTGTGCGGAGTTCCCAGGTCTGTACACCCACTCTGCCCATTATGAGGGGTTCCCACCAACCCTGTGCTGAGTTCCCAAGTCTGTACACCCACTTTGCCCATTATGAGGGGTTCCCAACAAACCATGTGCTGAGTTCCCTGGTCTCTGCACCCACTGATCCCAATATGAGCGGTTCCCATCATTCCTGTGCTGAGTTCCTGGGCCTGTACACCCACTCATCCCATTATGAGGGGTTTCCACCTAACCTTTGCCGAGTTCCCAGGTCTGTACACCAGCTATGCCCATTTTGGAGGGTTGCGGAGTTCTCAGGTCTGTACACCCACTCTGCCCATTATGAGGGGTTCCCATCATCCTGTGCTGAGTTCCTGGGTATGTACACCCAATCATCCCATTATGAGGGGTTCCCATCATTCCTGTGCCGAGTTCATGGGTCTGTACACCACCTTATGCAATTACGAGGGGTTCCCACCAACCCTGTATTAAGTTCCCAGGTCTGTACAACTGCTGGGCCCATTATGAGGCTTTTCAACAATCCCTGTGCTGAGTTCCCAAGTCTGTACACCCACTCTGCCCATTATGAGGGGTTCCTAAAATCACTGAGCAGAGATTCAGGGTCTGTACACCCACTCTGACCATTATGAGGGGTTCCTACCAACCATGTGCTGAGTTACTGGGTATGTACATCCAATAATCCCATTATGAGGGGTTCCCACCACCCATGTGCTGAGTTCACGGGTATGTACACCCACTCAACCCATTATGACTGGTTCCCATCATTCCTATGACGAGTTCCCAGGTCTGTAGACCAGCTCTGCCCATTATGAGCGGTTCCCACCAACCGTGTGCCAAGTTCCCAGGTCTGTACCCCAGCTCTGCCCATTATGAGGGGTTCCTACCAAACCTGTGCCAAGTTCCTAGGTCTTTACACCAGTTCTGCCCATTATAAGGGGTTCCCTCAAGCCCTATGCTGAGTTCCCAGGTTTCTAAACCCACTGATCCCATTATGAGTGGTTCCCATCATTCATGTGCTGAGTTCCTGCGTCTGTACACCCACTCTACCCATAATGAGAGGTTTCCACAATCCATGTGCTATGTTCCCATGTCTGTACACCAGCTCTGCCCATTATGAGGGGGTCCTACAATCCCTGCGAGGAGTTAGCGGGTCTGTACATCCACTCTGCACATTAAGAGGGGTTTACACCAACCCTATGCTGAGTTCTCAGGTCTGCACACCCACTCTGCCCATTATGAGGGGTTCCCACCAACCCTGTGCTGAGTTCTTAGGTCTGTACACCTGCTGGGCCCATTATGAGGCTTTTCAACAATCCCTGTGTTGAGTTCCCAAGTCTGTACACCCACTTTGCCCATTATGAGGGGTTCCCAACAAACCATGTACTGAGTTCCCTGGTCTCTGCACCCACTGATCCCAATATGAGCGGTTCCCATTATTCCTGTGCTGAGTTCCTGGGCCTGTACACCCACTCATTCCATTATGAGGAGTTTCCACCTAACCTGTGCCGAGTTCCCAGGTCTGTACACAAGCTATGCCCATTTTGGAGGGGTTCCCACTAGCCCTGTTCTGAGTTCCCAGGTTTCTACACCCACTCCTCCCTTTATGAGGGGTTCCCATCAACCTGTGCTGAGTTCCTGGGTATGTACACCCAATCATCCCATTATGAAGGGTTCCCATCATTCCTGTGCCGAGTTCATGGGTCTGTACACCACCTCATGCAATTACGAGGGGTCCTCACCAACCCTGTATTAAGTTCCCAGGTCTGTACAACTGCTGGGCCCATTATGAGACTTTTCAACAATCCCTGTGCTGAGTTCCCAAGTCTGTACACCCACTCGTACACCCACTCTGCCCATTATGAGGGGTTCCTACAATCCCTGAGCAGAGATTCAGGGTCTGTACACCCACTCTGCGCATTATGAGGGGTTCCCACCACCCATGTGCAGAGTTCACGGGTATGTACACCCACTCAACCCATTATGACTGGTTCCCATCATTCCTATGACGAGTTCCCAGGTCTGTTGACCAGCTCTGCCCATTATGAGCGGTTCCCACCAACCCTGTGCCAAGTTCCCAGGTCCGTACCCCAGCTCTGCCCATTATGAGGGGTTCCTACCAAACCTGTGCCAAGTTCCCAGGTCTGTACACCAGTTCTGCCCATTATAAGGGGTTCCCACAAGCTCTATGCTGAGTTCCCAGGTTTCTATATATTGTAGGTAGTATATAGATGAGAGGAGTGCTGAGTGTATTGTGGGCAGTATGTAGATGAGAGGGGTACTGAGTGTATGGTGGGTAGTATGTAGATGAGAGGGGTGGTAAGTGTATTGTGGGTAATATGTAGATGAAAGGGGTGCGTTGTGTGTGGTGGGTATTATGTAGATTAGAGGGGTGCGGAGTGTATGGTGGGTAGTATGTAGATGAGAGGGGAGCGGAGTGTATCCTGGGTAGTATGTAGATGAGAGGGGTGCGGAGTGTATCCTGGGTAGTATGTAGATGAGAGGAGTGCGGAGTGTATGGTAGGTAGTATGTAGATGAGAGGGGTGCGGAGTGTATCGTGGGTAGTATGTAGATGAGAGGTGTGCGGAGTGTATCCTGGGTAGTATGTAGATGAGAGGGGAGCGGAGTGTATCCTGGGTAGTATGTAGATGAGAGGGGTGCTGAGTGTATCCTGGGTAGTATGTAGATGAAAAGGGTGCGGTGTGTGTGTGGTGGGTAGTATGTAGATTAGAGGGGTGCGGAGTGTATCTTGGGTAGTATGTAGATGAGAGTAGTGCGGAGTGTATAAGGGGTAGTATGTATAGTATGTAGATGAGAAGGGAGCGGAGTGTATCCTGGGTAGTATGTAGAGGAAAGGGGTGCAGAGTATA
The DNA here is from genome assembly GCA_028564925.1 of Lithobates sylvaticus. Taxonomy (NCBI): domain Eukaryota; kingdom Metazoa; phylum Chordata; class Amphibia; order Anura; family Ranidae; genus Lithobates; species Lithobates sylvaticus. The sequence continues at coordinate 1,164,466 of JAQSEC010004143.1, forward strand.
TGTTGGGTAGTATGTAGATGAGAGGGGAGCGGAGTGTATTTTGGGTAGTATGTAGATGAGAGGGGTGCGGAGTGTATCCTGGGTAGTATGTAGATGAGAGGGGTGCGGAGTGTATTGTAGGTAGGATGTAGATGAGAGGAGTGCTGAGTGTATTGTGGGCAGTATGTAGATGAGAGGGGTACTGAGTGTATTGTAGGTAGTATGTAGATGAGACGGGTACTGAGTGTATGGTGGGTAGTATATAGATGAAAGGGGTGCGATGTGTGTGGTGGGTAGTATGTAGATTAGAGGGGTGCGGAGTGTATCCTGGGTAGTATGTAGATGAGAGGGGTGCGGAGTGTATCCTGGGTAGTATGTAGATGAGAGGGGTGCGGAGTGTATCCTGGGAAGTATGTAGATGAGAGGAGAGTGGAGCGTATCCTGGGTAGTATGTAGATGAGAGGGGTGCGGAGTGTATCCTGGGTAGTATGTAGATGAGAGGAGTGCGGAGTGTATGGTAGGTAGTAGTTAGATGGGAGGGGTATGGAGTAGTAGTAGTATGTAGTATGTAGATGAGAGTATGTAGATGAGAGGGGTGCGGAGTGTATCCCTGGTAGTATGTAGATGAAACAGAGCGGAGTGTATCCTGGGTAGTATGTAGATGAGAAGGGTGCAGAGTGAATGTTGGGTAGTATGTAGATGAGAGGGGTGCGCAGTCTATCTTGGGTAGTATGTAGATAAGAGGGGAGCGGAGTGTATCCTGGGTAGTATGTAGATGAGAGGGGTGCAGAGTGTATGTTGGGAAGTATGTAGATGAGAGAGGTGCGGAGTGTATCCTGGTAGTATGTAGATGAAAGGGATGCTGAGTGTATCCTGGTAGTATGTAGATGAGAGGAGTGCGGAGTGTATGTTTGGTATTATGTAGATGAGAGAGGTGCGGAGTGTATGGTGGGTAGTATGTAGATGAGAGGGGTGCGGAGTGTATCCTGGTAGTATGTAGATGAGAGGGATACTAAGTGTATCCTGGTAGTATGTCGATGAGAGGGGTGTGGAGTGTATGGTAGGTATTATGTAGATGAGAGGGGTACGGAGTGTATCCTGGGTAGAATGTAGATGAGAGGGGTGCGGAGTGTATCCTGGGTAGTATGTAGATGAGAGGGGAGCGGAGTGTATCCTGGGTAGTATATAAGTGTATGGTGGGTAGTATGTAGATGAAAGGGGTGCGGTGTGTGTGTGGTGGGTAGTATGTAGATTAGAGGGGTGCGGAGTGTTTCTTGGGTAGTATGTAGATGAGAGTAGTGCGGAGTGTATAAGGGGTAGTATGTATAGTATGTAGATGAGAAGGGAGCGGAGTGTATCCTGGGTAGTATGTAGATGAGAGGGGTGCAGAGTATATGTTGGGTAGTATGTAGATGAGAGGGGAGCGGAGTGTATTCTGGGTAGTATGTGGATGAGAGGGGTGCGGAGTGTATTGTAGGTAGGATGTAGATGAGAGGAGTGCTGAGTGAATTGTGTGCAGTATGTAGATGAGAGGGGTACTGAGTGTATTGTAGGTAGTATGTAGATGATACGGGTACTGAGTGTATGGTGGGTAGTATAAAGATGAAAGGGGTGCGGTGTGTGTGGTGGGTAGTATCTAGATTAGAGTGGTGAGGAGTGTATCCTGGGTAGTATGTAGATGAGAGGGGTGCGGAGGGTATCCTGGGTAGTATGTAGATGAGAGGGGTGCGGAGTGTATCCTGGGTAGTATGTAGATGAGAGGAGAGTGGAGTGTATCCTGGGTAGTATGTAGATAAGAGGGGTGCGGAGTGTATCCTGGGTAGTATGTAGATGAGAGGAGTGCGGAGTGTATGGTAGGTAGTAGTTAGATGGGAGGGGTACGGAGTGTATCCTGGGTAGTATGTAGATGAGAGGGGTGCGGAGTGTATCCTGGGTAGTATGTAGATGAAAGGGAGTGGAGTGTATCCTGGGTAGTATGTAGATGAGAGGGGTGCAGAGTGTATGTTGGGTAGTATGTAGATGAGAGGGGTGCGCAGTGTATCCTGGGTAGTATGTAGATAAGAGGGGAGCGGAGTGTATCCTGGGTAGTATGTAGATGAGAGGGGTGCAGAGTGTATGTTGGGTAGTATGTAGATGAGAGGGGTGCGGAGTGTATCCTGGTAGTATGTAGATGAGAGGAGTGCGGAGTGTATGTTGGGTATTATGTAGATGAGAGAGGTGCGGAGTGTATGGTGGGTAGTATGTAGATGAGAGGGGTGCGGAGTGTATCCTGGTAGTATGTAGATGAGAGGGATACTAAGTGTATCTGGTAGTATGTCGATGAGAGGGGTGTGGAGTGTATGGTAGGTAGTATGTAGATGAGAGGGGTGCGGAGTGTATCCTGGGTAGAATGTAGATGAGAGGGGTGCGGAGTGTATCCTGGGTAGTATATAAGTGTATGGTGGGTAGTATGTAGATGAAAGGGGTGCGGTGTGTGTGTGGTGGATAGTATGTAGATTAGAGGGGTGCGGAGTGTATCTTGGGTAGTATGTAGATGAGAGTAGTGCGGAGTGTATAAGGGGTAGTATGTATAGTATGTAGATGAGAAGGGAGCGGAGTGTATCCTGGGTAGTATGTAGATGAGAGGGGTGCAGAGTATATGTTGGGTAGTATGTAGATGAGAGGGGAGCGGAGTGTATTCTGGGTAGTATATAGATGAGAGGGGTGTGAAGTGTTTTGTAGGTAGTATGTAGACGAGAGGGGTTCTGAGTGTATGGTGGGTAGTATGTAGATGATAGGGGTGCTAAGTGTATGGTGTGTAGTATGTAGATGAAAGGGGTGCGGTGTGTTTGTGGTGGGTAGTATGTAGATTAGAGGGGTGCGGAGTGTATCTTGGGTAGTATGTAGATGACAGGGGTGCGGAGTGTATCCTGGGTAGTATGTAGATGAGAAGGGAGCGGAGTGTATCCTGGGTAGTATGTAGATGAGAGGGGTGCTAAGTGTATGGTGGGTAGTATGTAGATGAAAGGGGTGCGGTGTGTGTGGTGGGTAGTATGTAGATGAGAGGGGAGCGGAGTGTATCCTGGGTAGTATGTAGATGAGAGGGGTGCGGAGTGTATCCTGGGTAGTATGTAGATGAGAGGAGTGCGGAGTGTATGGTAGGTAGTATGTAGATGAGAGGGGTGCGGAGTGTATCCTGGGTAGTATGTAGATGAGAGGGGAACGGAGTGTATCCTGGGTAGTATGTAGATGAGAGGAGTGCTGAGTGTATTGTGGGCAGTATGTAGATGAGAGGGGTACTGAGTGTATTGTAGGCAGTATGTAGATGAGACGGGTACTGAGTGTATGGTGGGTAGTATGTAGATGAGAGGGGTGCTAAGTGTATGGTGGGTAGTATGTAGATGAAAGGGGTGCGGTGTGTCTGGTGAGTAGTATGTAGATTAGAGGGGTGCGGAGTTTATCCTGGGTAGTATGTAGATGAGAGGGGTGCGGAGTGTATCCTGGGTAGTATGTACAAGAGAGGGGTGCGGAGTGAATCCTGGGTAGTATGTAGATGAGAGGAGAGCGGAGTGTATCCTGGGTAGTATGTAGATGAGAGGGGTGCGGAGTGTATCCTGGGTAGTATGTAGATGAGAGGGGTGCTGAGTGTATTGTAGGTAGTATGTAGATGAGAGGAGTGCTGAGTGTATTGTGGGCAGTATGTAGATGAGAGGGGTACTGAGTGTATTGTAGGTAGTATGTAGATGAGACGGGTACTGAGTTAGATGAGAGGGGTGCTGAGTGTATTGTGATTGGTATGTAGATGATAGGGGTCCTAAGTGTATGGTGGGTAGTATGTAGATGAAAGGGGTACGGTGTGTGTGGTGGGTAGTATGTAGATTAGAGGGGTGCAGAGTGTATCTTGGGTATTATGTAGATGACAGGGGATGCGGAGTGTATCCTGGGTAGTATGTAGATGAGAAGGGAGCGGACTGTATACTGGGTAGTATGTAGATGAGAGGGGTGCGGAGTGTAATGTAGGTAGTATGTAGATGAGAGGAGTGCTGAGTGTATTGTGGGCAGTATGTAGATGAGAGGGGTACTGAGTGTATTGTAGGTAGTATGTAGATGAGACGGGTACTGAGTGTATGGTGGGTAGTATATAGATGAAAGGGGTGCGATGTGTGTGGTGGGTAGTATCTAGATTAGAGGGGTGCGGAGTGTATCCTGGGTAGTATGTAGATGAGAGGGGTGCGGAGTGTATCCTGGGTAGTATGTAGATGAGAGGGGTGCGGAGTGTATCCTGGGAAGTATGTAGATGAGAGGAGAGTGGAGCGTATCCTGGGTAGTATGTAGATGAGAGGGGTGTGGAGTGTATCCTGGGTAGTATGTAGATGAGAGGAGTGCGGAGTGTATGGTAGGTAGTAGTTAGATGGGAGGGGTATGGAGTAGTAGTAGTATGTAGTATGTAGATGAGAGGGGTGCGGAGTGTATCCCTGGTAGTATGTAGATGAAACAGAGCGGAGTGTATCCTGGGTAGTATGTAGATGAGGAGGGTGCAGAGTAAATGTTGGGTAGTATGTAGATGAGAGGGGTGCGCAGTCTATCTTGGGTAGTATGTAGATAAGAGGGGAGCGGAGTGTATCCTGGGTAGTATGTAGATGAGAGGGGTGCAGAGTGTATGTTGGGAAGTATGTAGATGAGAGAGGTGCGGAGTGTATCCTGGTAGTATGTAGATGAAAGGGATGCTGAGTGTATCCTGGTAGTATGTAGATGAGAGGAGTGCGGAGTGTATGTTTGGTATTATGTAGATGAGAGAGGTGCGGAGTGTATGGTGGGTAGTATGTAGATGAGAGGGGTGCGGAGTGTATCCTGGTAGTATGTAGATGAGAGGGATACTAAGTGTATCCTGGTAGTATGTCGATGAGAGGGGTGTGGAGTGTATGGTAGGTATTATGTAGATGAGAGGGATACGGAGTGTATCCTGGGTAGAATGTAGATGAGAGGGGTGCGGAGTGTATCCTGGGTAGTATGTAGATGAGAGGGGAGCGGAGTGTATCCTGGGTAGTATATAAGTGTATGGTGGGTAGTATGTAGATGAAAGGGGTGCGGTGTGTGTGTGGTGGGTAGTATGTAGATTAGAGGGGTGCGGAGTGTTTCTTGGGTAGTATGTAGATGAGAGTAGTGCGGAGTGTATAAGGGGTAGTATGTATAGTATGTAGATGAGAAGGGAGCGGAGTGTATCCTGGGTAGTATGTAGATGAGAGGGGTGCAGAGTATATGTTGGGTAGTATGTAGATGAGAGGGGAGCGGAGTGTATTCTGGGTAGTATGTGGATGAGAGGGGTGCGGAGTGTATTGTAGGTAGGATGTAGATGAGAGGAGTGCTGAGTGAATTGTGTGCAGTATGTAGATGAGAGGGGTACTGAGTGTATTGTAGGTAGTATGTAGATGATATGGGTACTGAGTGTATGGTGGGTAGTAGGGATGAGCTGAACACCCCCGGGTTCGGTTCGCACCAGAACCTTCGAACCGACCGAAAGTTCGCGCGAATTTTCGAACCCTATACGTTATAATGGACGCAAACGTTCGAAATCAAAAGTGCTAATTACAACGGCCAATATGCATGTTAATGTCATAAAACAGGTTTGGGGACCCGGGTCCTGCCCCAGGGGACATATATCAATGCAAAAAGAACTTTTAAAAACTAACGTTTTTTCGGGAGCAGTCATTTTAATGATGCATAAAGTGAAAAAAAAAAAGTGAAATTTTCCTTTAAATATGGTACCTGGGGGGTGTCTAAAGTATGCCTGTGAAGTGGCATGTGTTTCCCGTGTTTAGAACTGTCCTTGCACAAAATGACATTTGTAAAGGAAAAAAAAGAAGCCATTTAAAACCACTTGCGGCTTTAGGTTTGTTCTTAAGTAGAATCTGAACAGGTACATTATGAAGTGTAGCTCCATCCCAAAAAAATCTATTTTTAAGCTTTTTGGAGAACATAGGGAGGGGTTATCACCCCTGTAACATTTGCTGTCTTTGCACATCTGTTCAGAACATGTCACCTCACTTTCCGTCCCAATGACAAATGTTTTTGGAAAAAGTGGGGTTTTAATTGAAACAAGGATTGGTGATAAAGTATCAGTAGAGAGGAGATACCTTTTTCCCAAATTAAATCTAACAGGATAGAATTTCCCTTCCTAGGGGTAGATTTCCTCTCACTTCCTGTTTTCTCTTTCCATTTGCAAGTAGGAGTCGTTTGTAAGTTGGATGTTTGAAAGTAGGGGCCTGGCGTATATACTCTGCAGAAATTTGCCCTATTAGATGTTGGTGTAGCCACAAGACTGGTGGGCACAGGAATGGGCCCTGCTGTGAGTTAATAGATCAAGATTTGTAATTGCATGCACCTGTTGAACAGGGCAGAAAAATTGGGGGTGGTGGTGGTGGTGGGTGGACGGTGTTGCCACAAGACTGTAAGCTCTCACAGTTACTCTTGGTGGGCGCAGGAATGGGCCCTGCTGTGAGTTATTAGATCAAGATTTGTAATTGCAAGCACCTGATGAACAGGGCAGAAAAATTGGGCCTTTGGCGGTGGTGGTGGACGGTGTTGCCACAAGACTGTAGGCCCTCATAGTTACTCTTGGTGGGCGCAGGAATGGGCCCTGCTGTGAACTATTAGATCAAGATTTGTAATTACCCGCCCCTGTTAAACAGGGGCTGAAAAATTGTGCCTTAGGCACTGGTGCTGGTGCCACAACACTGCAACCCCTCACAGATACTGTACTTGGAGCACAGCAGTCACACGTGTTGCGAAGCATTTTTTTAAAAAATTGTAAGTACCCCGCCCCTGTTAAACAGGGGCTGAAAAATTGTGCCTTAGGCACTGGTGCTGGTGCCACAACACTGCAACCCCTCACAGATACTGTACTTGGAGCACAGTGTTGCGAAGCATTTTTTTATAAAAATTGTAAGTACACGCCCCTGTTAAACAGGGGCTGAAAAATTGTGCCTTAGGCACTGGTGCTGGTGCCACAACACTGCAACCCCTCACAGATACTGTACTTGGAGCACATTGTTGCGAAGCATTTTTTTATAAAAATTGTATGTACACGCCCCTGTTAAACAGGGGCTGAAAAATTGTGCCTTAGGCACTGGTGCTGGTGCCACAACACTGCAACCCCTCACAGATACTGTACTTGGAGCACAGCAGTCACACGTGTTGCGAAGCATTTTTTTAAAAAAATTGTAAGTACACGCCCCTGTTAAACAGGGGCTGAAAAATTGTGCCTTAGGCACTGGTGCTGGTGCCACAACACTGCAACCCCTCACAGATACTGTACTTGGAGCACATTGTTGCGAAGCATTTTTTTATAAAAATTGTATGTACACGCCCCTGTTAAACAGGGGCTGAAAAATTGTGCCTTAGGCACTGGTGTGGTGGCATGGATCATTGAGGAGGAGGAAGAGGATAGTCAGTGAACATAAGAGGACAGTCACTCAGCATCAGCATAGGCAGTCTTGAAGGGATGTGATGTGACATTAAAAATTATTCGGTTATATCCGCCTCAGGTGCCTGGTAGCTGGTGGTGATCCAAGACTGATTCATTTTGATGAAGGTCAGTCGATCAACCGAGGCGGTGGACAGGCGCACCCTATGATCAGTCACAAATCCTCCAGCAGCACTGAATGTGCGTTCGGACAGAACGCTGGAGGCAGGACAGGCCAGTAGCTCAATTGCATACTGTGCAAGCTCTGGCCAGTGATCCATCCTCAGGACCCAGTAAGCCAGAGGATTTTCGGTGGGAAAGGTGTCCAAGTCTGACCTTGCCCCAAGGTATTCCTGCACCATGTATATCAGACGCTGGCGATGGTTGCTGGAACCGATCATACCTTGGGGCTGCGGACTAAAAAATTGTCTGAACGCATCGGTCAGACGTCCACCTTCCCCACCGCTCCTTCTGCTACTGACCGAAGCCTCAGCAACTCGTCGCCCAGGACCAGGAGTTTGTAGCCTCCCAGTTTCTGGGAACGCGTTGCACAGACCTTTCTGCAAGGCCTCCCTGAGATGTCTCATCCTCTGCTCCCTCTGCGACGGCAAGATAAGGTCCGCAACCTTACCCTTGTACCGCGGATCAAGGAGAGTGGCCAGCCAGTAATGGTCCCTCTCCTTGATCCGAAGAACACGAGGATCCTTCCGCAGGCTTTGCAGGATCAGGGAGGCCATGCAGCGTAGGTTAGCTGAGGCATTCGGTCCGGAGTCTTCTGGGTCACTGAGGATGACATGATCGCCAGCCACCTCCTCCCAGCCACGTACAAGTCCACTGGTTTGTTGGGACTGTACATCATCCCTAAAAGACTGCTGCTGCTGATGCTGAGTGCCAGGCTCCACCTCCATGCTCACACAATCCTCCTCCTCCTCCTCCTCCTCCTCCTCATCCTCTTCCTGTGTGATGGGTGGGACAGAAGGAACACTGTCCGGATAAAGGGGGCCTTGAGAGGCAAGGAAGTCCTCCTCTTCCTGCCTCTGTTCTGCCTCAAGTGCCCTGTCCATTATCCCACGCAGCGTATGCTCCAACAGGTGGACAAGAGGGACAGTGTCACTGATGCATGCACTGTCACTGCTCACCATCCTCGTGGCCTCCTCAAATGGTGAGAGGACAGTGCATGCATCCCTGATCATGCTCCACTGACGTGGGGAAAAAAAACCAAGCTCCCCTGACCCTGTCCTGGTGCCGTAGTCGCAAAGGTACTCATTGATGGCCCTCTGCTGCGTGTGCAGTCGCTGCAGCATGGCCAACGTTGAGTTCCACCTGGTGGGCATGTCACATATTAGGCGGTTCTTGGGCAGGTTCAGCTCCTTTTGCAGCTCAGTCAGCCGAGCACTGGCATTATAAGATCGGCGGAAATGCACACAGACTTTCCTGGCCTGCCTCAGGACATCCTGTAAGCCTGGGAACCTGCCCAAGAACCGCTGCACCACCAGGTTGAGGACGTGAGCCATGCAGGGCACATGGGTGAGCTGCCCCTGTCGCAGGGCGGAGAGGAGGTTGGTGCCATTGTCAGAAATGACCATTCCTGGCTTAAGCTGACGTGGCGTCAACCACCTCTCGGCCTGCCCCTGCAGAGCTGCCAGAACCTCTGGCCCAATGTGGCTCCTGTCCCCCAAACACACCAGCGCAAGCACGGCATGGCATCTTTTTGCCTGCGTACTTGCGTAGCCCCTTGTACGCCTACGGAGCACCGCTGGTTCCAAGGACAGAGCACTGGAGGAAGAAGAAGAGGAGGGGGTGGAGGAGAGAGGTGTGTCACAACCAGTAGCAGTAGTAGCGTTTTGGAGGCGTGGTGGCGGAACAACCTCCAACACTACTGCACCTTGTCCTGCATCCCTCCCAGCTGCCAATAGAGTGACCCAATGGGCCGTGAAAGAAAGGTACCGTCCCTGTCCATGCCTGCTGGACCATGAGTCAGCGGTAATATGCACCTTACCGCTGACCGCCCTGTCCAGCGAGGCATGGACATTGCCCTCCACATGCCGGTAGAGAGACGGAATCGCCTTCCGTGAGAAAAAGTGGCGTTTGGGAACCTGCCACTGAGGAACCGCACATTGAACAAACTCACGGAAGGGGGACGAGTCTACCAACTGAAAAGGCAGCAGTTGAAGTGCTAGCAATTTAGCCAGGCTAGCATTCAACCGCTGGGCATGTGGATGGCTGGGAGTGTACTTCTTTCTACGGTCCAGCAGCTGGGGCAGGGAAATTTGCCTGCTGCAATCGGACGTCGGTGTACTGCAAGTACTTGGTTGTGACACACCTAATTCTACATCTTCAGTCCTCTCAGAGCAGCTTTCAGAGAGGACTGAAGGTGTAGTGGGGATGGAGATCCCAGCTGAGGAGGAGCAAGGAGAGGTCCGCTTAGTTCTTTGGTGTGGGTCTTTTATGTGTGCCTGCCAACGAGCTGCATGGCAGGTCGCCATATGTCTGGTCATGCTTGTGGTGCCCAAGCGGCTGATGTTTTGGCCACGCGAGATACGCTTGAGACAAATATTGCAAATAGCAGTGGTGCGATCTGATGCACTCATCTCAAAAAAGGCCCACACCAAAGAACTTTTCTGATAACGTGCAGAGGCAGCGCCCTGCACAGGCGGAGCTCTGCGGTGTTGTACAGTTGCTGTGCTGGCCTCTAGCTGGCCTCCAGGGGGCATCCTGCCTCGTTGGACATGTGACGCCGCATCCTCCTCCTCCTCGTCCTCCTCCTCATCCTCTCTCCCTTCAGGCACCCACGTGGAGTCAGTGACCTCATCATCCCCTCCCTCTTCACCACTAGAGCAAACCTGGCAGTAAGCTGCAGCTGGTGGAACAGTACTGCCAGATTCCTCAAGCTGGGTATCATCATCCGAGCCTTCGAATCGTTGGGCATCCTCCTGGAGCATGTACCCAACACTGTGCTCAAAGAGTTCGGGGGACTCCTCAGGAGGACATGGTGGGTCTAGGGAAGGGGTGGCTGATGATGCTCTGTCAGTACCCTGAGCCTGGGTGAGAGAGGATGAGGAGGATGAGGAGGGCTTGGTCATCCATTCTACCAAGCCTTCAGCATGATGCGGCTCCACATGTCCAGCTGCCGAAAACAAAGACGCGCGTGTCCCATGGCCACGTGCTGATGACGATGCACGACCACGTCCACGTCCACGGCCACGTCCACTAGAAACAGAGCCTGCCTGCCCTGTGTTCTTGGCTCTGCACGCTCTGCCTCCCCTTGGCGGTCTTCCAGCCATTGTAGTCGGTAGTCCTGTGGGTGCTGCTGAGAAGAATATATAGGAGCTCTGTGTGATGCCACTAACACACTAGAAGTCCTATGGGTGCTTCTGCAAAGAAAATAGAGGAGCTCTGTGTGATGCCACTAACACACTAGAAGTCCTGTGGGTGCTGCTGAGAAGAAAATATAGGAGCTCTGTGTGATGCCACTAACACACTAGAAGTCCTATGGGTGCTTCTGCAAAGAAAATAGAGGAGCTCTGTGTGATGCCACTAACACACACTAGAAGTCCTGTGGGTGCTTCTGCAAAGAAAATAGAGGAGCTCTGTGTGATGCCACTAACACACTAGAAGTCCTGTGGGTGCTTCTGCAAAGAAAATAGAGGAGCTCTGTGTGATGCCACTAACACACTAGAAGTCCTATGGGTGCTTCTGCAAAGAAAATAGAGGAGCTCTGTGTGATGCCACTAACACACTAGAAGTCCTGTGGGTGCTTCTGCAAAGAAAATAGAGGAGCTCTGTGTGATGCCACTAACACACTAGAAGTCCTGTGGGTGCTGTTGAGAAGAAAATATAGGAGCTCTGTGTGATGCCACTAACACACTAGAAGTCCTGTGGGTGCTTCTGCAAAGAAAATAGAGGAGCTCTGTGTGATGCCACTAACACACTAGAAGTCCTGTGGGTGCTTCTGCAAAGAAAATAGAGGAGCTCTGTGTGATGCCTCTAACACACTAGAAGTCCTGTGGGTGCTTCTGAGAAGAAAATATAGGAGCTCTGTGTGATGCCACTAACACACTAGAAGTCCTGTGGGTGCTTCTGCAAAGAAAATATAGGAGCTCTGTGTGATGGGACTAACACACTTCAAGTCCTATGAGTGCTTCTGGGAAGAAAATGTAGGAGCTCTGTGTGATGGGACTAACACACTTCAAGTCCTATAGGTGCTTCTGGGAACAAAATATATGATCTCTGTGTGATGGGACTAACACACACTTCAAGTCCTATAGGTGCTTCTGGGAAGAAAATATAGGTCTGTGTGATGGGACTAACACACTTCAAGTCCTATAGGTGCTTCTGGGAACAAAATATATGATCTCTGTGTGATGGGACTAACACACTTCAAGTCCTATAGGTGCTTCTGGGAAGAAAATATAGGTCTGTGTGATGGGACTAACACACTTCAAGTCCTATAGGTGCTTCTGGGAACAAAATATATGATCTCTGTGTGATGGGACTAACACACTTCAAGTCCTATAGGTGCTTCTGGGAAGGAAATATAGGTCTGTGTGATGGGACTAACACACACTTCAAGTCCTATAGGTGCTTCTGGGAACAAAATATATCTCTCTGTGATGGGACTAACACACTTCAAGTCCTATAGGTGCTTCTGGGAAGAAATATAGGTCTGTGTGATGGGACTAACACACTTCAAGTCCTATAGGTGCTTCTGGGAACAAAATATATGATCTATGTGTGATGGGACTAACACACTTCAAGTCCTATAGGTGCTTCTGGAACAAAATATATGATCTCTGTGTGATGGGACTAACACACTTCAAGTCCTATAGGTGCTTCTGGGAAGAAAATATAGGTCTCTGTGTGATGGGACTAACACACTTCAAGTCCTATAGGTGCTTCTGGGAAGAAAATATATGATCTCTGTGTGATGGGACTAACACACTTCAAGTCCTATAGGTGCTTCTGGGAACAAAATATATGATCTCTGTGTGATGGGACTAACACACTTCAAGTCCTATAGGTGCTTCTGGGAACAAAATATATGATCTCTGTGTGATGGGACTAACACACTTCAAGTCCTATAGGTGCTTCTGGGAACAAAATATATGATCTCTGTGTGATGGGACTAACACACTTCAAGTCCTATAGGTGCTTCTGGGAAGGAAATATAGGTCTGTGTGATGGGACTAACACACTTCAAGTCCTATAGGTGCTTCTGGGAACAAAATATATGATCTCTGTGTGATGGGACTAACACACTTCAAGTCCTATAGGTGCTTCTGGGAAGAAAATATAGGTCTGTGTGATGGGACTAACACACTTCAAGTCCTATAGGTGCTTCTGGGAACAAAATATATGATCTCTGTGTGATGGGACTAACACACTTCAAGTCCTATAGGTGCTTCTGGGAAGGAAATGTATGAGCTCTGTGTGATTGGACTAACACACTTCAAGTCCTATAGGTGCTTCTGGGAACAAAATATAGGATCTCTGTGTGATGGGACTAACACACTTCAAGTCCTATAGGTGCTTCTGGAACAAAATATAGGATCTCTGTGTGATGGGACTAACACACTTCAAGTCCTATAGGTGCTTCTGGGAAGAAAATATAGGTCTGTGTGTGATGGGACTAACACACTTCAAGTCCTATAGGTGCTTCTGGGAACAAAATATATGATCTCTGTGTGATGGGACTAACACACTTCAAGTCCTATAGGTGCTTCTGGGAACAAAATATATGCTCTCTGTGTAATGGGACTAACACACTTCAAGTCCTATAGGTGCTTCTGGGAACAAAATATATGATCTCTGTGTGATGGGACTATCACACTTCAAGTCCTATAGGTGCTTCTGGGAAGAAAATATAGGTCTCTGTGTGATGGGACTAACACACTTCAAGTCCTATAGGTGCTTCTGGGAACAAAATATAGGATCTCTGTGTGATGGGACTAACACACTTCAAGTCCTATAGGTGCTTCTGGGAAAGAAAATATAGGAGCTCTGTGTGATGGGACTAACACACTTCAAGTCCTATAGGTGCTTCTGGGAAGAAAATATAGGAGCTCTGTGTGATGGGGACTAACACACTTCAAGTCCTATAGGTGCTTCTGGGAAGAAAATATAGGATCTCTGTGTGATGGGACTAACACACTTCAAGTCCTATAGGTGCTTCTGGGAACAAAATATATGATCTCTGTGTGATGGGACTAACACACTTCAAGTCCTATAGGTGCTTCTGGGAAGAAAATATAGGTCTCTGTGTGATGGGACTAACACACTTCAAGTCCTATAGGTGCTTCTGGGAACAAAATATATGATCTCTGTGTGATGGGACTAACACACTTCAAGTCCTATAGGTGCTTCTGGGAAGAAAATGTAGGTCTCTGTGTGATGGGACTAACACACTTCAAGTCCTATAGGTGCTTCTGGGAACAAAATATATGATCTCTGTGTGATGGGACTAACACACTTCAAGTCCTATAGGTGCTTCTGGGAAGGAAATATAGGTCTGTGTGATGGGACTAACACACTTCAAGTCCTATAGGTGCTTCTGGGAACAAA
>JAQSEC010004143.1:1178946-1217238 GCA_028564925.1 Lithobates sylvaticus
CCCAAAATAAGTCTGCTAGAACCAAGTCCTGGGGTCTTCTCAAACCACTACCAATTCCCGACAGGCCTTGGAGTGAGATTGCCATGGATTTTATAGTGGAGCTACCCCCTTCTGAAGGACATACAGCCATTTTTGTAGTGGTCGACCGCCTGTCCAAGATGGCCCACTTTATACCCCTGAAGAACACACCTTCTGCTGTAGAGACCGCCGGGTGTTTATCCGGGAGATTGTGAGGCTGCATGGGGTACCAACAAACATCGTATCGGACAGGGGGGTCCAGTTTACCTCTCGTTTCTGGAGGTCACTATGCCAGATCCTGAAAATCGAACTCTCCATGTCTTCTGCTTCCACCCTCAGACCAATGGACAAACAGAGAACGAATCAGACTCTGGAACAGTACATCCGTTGTTTTACCTCGTTTGTCCAGGACGATTGGGTAGCACTTTTGCCCCTAGCAGAATTTGCCTTTAATAACGCCTGCCACTCAGTTACAGGACAGTCACCATTCTTTGCGAACTACGGCTTCCACCCTGTCTTCCTGCCTAACATTATCCCAGAATCTCCAGTCCCAGCAGTACAAACCACTGTCGAGTTTCTAAGTCGCAATAATAAACTGTTGCAATAAACCATGGCCAAAGCACAGGCAACTAACAAGAGACTGTATGATAGGAAGAGAAGAGGGGAATTATGTCTCCAACCAGGAGACCAGGTGTGGTTATCTACCACCAATCTCAAGATGGCTTGTCCTTCAAAAAAACTGGCACCCAAATTTATTGGCCCCTTCCCGATCAAGAGGAAATTGAATGAGGTTTCCTATGAACTTTCCTTGCCTGAATCGCTCAAAGTCCACCCAGTGTTCCACGCATCCCTGCTTAAACCCACGGTACCTGACCCCTTCCCCGACAGAGGATCGGGTCCACCTGAACCTATAATTGTTGACAGGGACGAGGAATATGAGGTGGAGGCTGTTGTAGACTGCAGACGGAGAGGTAACCAAATTCAATATTTAATCAAATGGAGGGGGTATGGGCCAGAAGAGAATTCATGGGAACCCAAGCAAAATGTGCATGCGCAAGAACTGATCCAAGCATTCTTCCCCCAGAAAAGAGCTCTTTTGGGCACCCGGAGGTTGCCCTTAACGGGGGGGCAATGTCATGGATATACAGGTTCCAGAACTGCAGCAAGGCTGAGGCGCATCCCGGCCAGCAGGCGCCCAGCGGCTTTGGCGCCAGTGGGCCTTTAAAAAGGGCTCCCACCATTCAGCTCTTGCTGGTTGATCTGTAGTCTTCCCTGGGACCCGCCCCTGTATCTGCATCTGATCTCACACCTGACCTGGCTTCCTGACCACGCTGCTCTCTGCTCTCCTGATCTCTGGCTGCCATTTGACCTTGCTTTTTTACCTGCATACCTGATCTTTTGTTGCATCCTGCTGACCTGCATCCTGCGCACCTGCATCCTGCTGACCTGCATCCTGCTGACCTGCATCCTGCTGACCTGCATCCTGCGCACCTGCATCCTGCTGACCTGCATCCTGCGCACCTGCATCCTGCGCACCTGCATCCTGCTGACCAGCATCCTGCGCACCTGCATCCTGCGCACCTGCATCAAGCCGACCTGCGTTCCTCAGCACTCCCCAGTGGTCATCATCTCCAGCTCCAGAGAACTCTGCAGGCACACCTACCTCACTGTGCTCCTACGGTCACTGTCCCCAACTCCAGTGTCCCAGGAACCAGGGCTGTACGAGAGGTCTCCCTCTGCACGTCAGGCTCACCCACAAGGTACGTGTCACCTAATTCTACACCTTCATTCCTCTCAGTGCAGCTTTCAGAGAGGACTGAAGGTATAGTGGGGTTGGAGATCTCAGCTGATGAGGAGCAAGGAGAGGTCCGCTTTGTTCTTTGGTGTGGGTCTTTAAGGTGCGCTTGCCAACGAGCTGCATGGCAGGTCAACATATGTCTGGTCATGCTTGTGGTGCCCAAGCGGCTGATGTTTCGGCCACGTGAGATATACGCTTGAGACATATGTTACAAATAGCAGCAGTGCGATCTGATGCACTCGTCTCAAAAAAGGCTCACACCAAAGAACTTTTGTAATAACGTGCAGAGGCAGCGCCCTGCACAGGCGGAGCTCTGCGGTGTGATTCAGTTGGTGTGCTGGCCTCAAGCTGGCATCCTGCCTCGTTGGACATGTGCCGCCGCCTCCTCCTCCTCCTCCTCCTCTCTCTGTTTAGGCACCCACGTGGAGTCAGTGACCTCATCTTCCCCTCCCTCTTCACCACTGGAGCAAACCTGGCAGTAAGCTGCAGCTGGTGGAACATGACTGCCAGATTGCTGTCCTTGAGCATCCCCTCTCTCTGCGCTCACGCTACTGCCTTCCTCTAGCTGGGTATCATCACCGGAGCCTTCAAAACGCTGGGCATCCTCCTGGAGCGTACCCAACACTGTGCTCAAACAGTTCGGGGGACTCCTCAGGAAGACATGGTGGGTCTAGGGAAGGGGTGCCTTATGAGATTGAGTAAGCGTTGGCAGCTGCTTTGCCAGTACCCTGAGCCTGGGTGAGAGAGGATGAGGAGGATGAGAAGGGCTTGGTCATCCACTCTACCAAGCCTTCGGCATGATGCGGCTCAACATGTCCAGCTGCCGAAAATAAGGACAAGCGTGTCCCATGGCCACGTGCTGATGACGATGCACCGCGTCCACGACCAGCACTGTTGTCTCTAGACACAGAGCATGCTTGCCCTGTTTTCTTGGTTCGTGACTGTCTGCCTCTCCTTGTTGGTCTTCCAGACATTGTAATGGCCTGCAGGGAGCACACACACACTAACTCCTGCAGATGGCTGTCTTAGATGACAACAGGGCAGAAGGGCAGATACAGGGTGAGCTGGTTTAGTGTGCTGTGCTAGACTCACACAGCACACACACACTAACTCCTGCAGATGGCTGTCTTAGATGACAACAGGGCAGAAGGGAAGATACAGAGTGAGGTGGTTTAGTGTGCTGTGCTAGACTCACACAGCACACACACACTAACTCCTGCAGATGGTTGTCTTAGATGACAACAGGGCAGAAGGGCAGATACTGGGTGAGGTGGTTTAGTGTGCGGTGCTACACTCACACAGCACACACACACTAACTCCTGCAGATGGCTGGATTGGTAGAGAACAGCACTGAGAAGAACACACTTCCCTGCCCATTTTTCCTCTATCCCTACACTTTCCCCACAAGCAAAGGTTTAGAAGAATACACTATCCCTGCCTATTTTTCCTCTTTCCCTACACTTTCCCCACACAGAAATGATTCACATATAGTGTGTACAGTACACTGTCACTGTTCCTCAACGGCGGAACACACTACACAAGGCCACCGGCGCGGCGGCCTTATATAGTGTGGGGCGTGTACTAAACCCCCTGAGCTATAATTGGCCACAGGCATCCTGCCTGTGGCCACATATTGCTCTCCTCACCGCTGGCTCTATGATTGGCCAAGCATGCGGGGTCACAGTGCATGCTTGGCCAATCATCAGCCAGCAATGCACTGCAACTGGCGCAGTGCATTGTGGACCGTTCGCATCACACAAAATTGATGCGAACAGCCCTCAGAGTTTTGCCCTCGACGAGCGGATGAATGGCCGATGTTCGATTCGAACATGGGTTTGAATCAAACACTGGGCCCATCCCTACAGGCCAGTAGTTTAATTGCATACTGTGCAAGCTCTGGCCAGTGATCCATCCTCAAGACCCAGTAACCCAGAGGATTTTCGGTGGGAAAGCTGTCCAAGTCTGACCTTGCCCCTAGGTATTCATGGACCATGTAAATCAGACGCTGGCGATGGTTGCTGGAACTGATCATACTTTGGGGCTGCGGACTAAAAAATTGTCTGAATGCATCGGTCAGATGGCCACCTTCTCCACCGCTCCTTCTGTGACTGACCGAAGCATCAGCAACACGTTGTCCAGGACCAGGAATTTGTAACCTCCCAGTCTCTGGGAATGCGTTTCACAGAGCTTTCTGCAAGGCCTCCCGAAGATATTTCATCCTCTGCTCCCTCTGCGATGGCACGATAAGGTCCGCAACCTTACCCTTGTAACGTGGATCAAGGAGGGTTGCCAGCCAGTAATGATCCCCCTCCTTGATCCAACGAATACGAGGATCCTTCCGCAGGTTTGCAGGATCAGGGAGGCCATGCAGTGTAGGTTAGCTGAGGCATTCGGTCCGGAGTCCTTTGGGTCACTAAGGACAAAATTATCCGCAGCCACCTCCCAGCCACGTACAAGTCCACGAATTTATTGGGACTGTGAATGATCCCTAAAAGACTGCTGCTGATGCTGAGTGCCAGGCTTCATGCTGACACAATCCTCCTCCTCGTCCTCTTCCTGTGTGATTGGTGGGCCAGCAGGAACACTGTCTGGATAAAGGGGGCCTTAAGAGGTAAGGAAGTCCTCCTCTTCCTGCCTCTGTTCTGCCTCAAGTGCCCTGTCCATTATGCCATGCAGCGTGTGCTCCAACAGGTGGACAAGAGGGACAGTGTCACTGATGCATGCACTGTCACTGCTCACCATCCTCGTGGCCTCCTCAAATGGTGACAGACAGTGCATGCATCCCTGATCATGGCCCACTGGCGTGGGGAAAAAAAACAAGCTCCCCTGACCCTGTCCTGGTGCCGTAGTTGCACAGGTACTCATTGATGGGCCTCTGCAGCGTGTGCAGCCGCTGTAGCATGGCCAACGTTGAGTTCCACCTGGTGGGCATGTCACAGATTAGGCAGTTCTTGGGCAGGTTAAATTCCTTTTGGAGGTCAGCCAGCCGAGCACTGGCATTATATGACCGGCGAAAATGCACACAGACTTTCCTGGCCTGCCTCAGGACATCCTGTAAGCCCGGGTACCTGCCCAAGAACCGCTGCACCACCAAGTTAACGATGTGAGCCACACAAGGCAAATGGGTCAGTTGTCCCTGTCAGAGGGCGTAAAGGAGGTTGATGCCTTTGTCGCAAACCACCATTCCTGGCTTAAGCTGGCGTGGCATCAACCACCTCTCAGCCTGCCCCTGCAGAGCTCACAGAACCCTTTGCCCCACCGTGGCTCCTGTCCCCCAAGCACACCAGCGCAAGCACCACATGGCATCTTTTGCCTGCATACTTGCGTAGCCCCTTGAACGCCTACAGAACACCACTGGTTCCGAGGACAAAGCACAGGAAGAGGCCATGGAGGAAGAAGAAGAGGAGAGGGTGGAGGAGAGAGGTGTGTCAGAATCACCAGTAGTAACATTTTGGAGGCGTGGTGGCGGAACAACCTCCAACACTACTGCACCTTGTCCTGCACCCTTCCCAGCTGCCAGAAGAGTCACCCAATGTGCCGTGAAAGATAGGCAACATCCCTGTCCATGCCTACTGGACCATGAGTCAGCGTTAATATGCACCTTACCGCTGACCGCCCTGTCCAGCCAGGCCAAGACATTGCCTTCCACATGCCGGTAGAGAGCCGGAATCGCCTTCCGTGAGAAAAAGTGGCGTTTGGGAACCTGCCACTGAGGAATCGCACATTCCACAAACTCACGGAAGGGTCCGAGTCTACCAACTGAAAAGGCAGCAGTTGAAGTGCTGGGAGTGAACTTCTTTCGACGGTGCAGCAGCTGGGGCAGGGAAATTTGCCTGGTACAATCGGACGTTGGTGTACCGATAGCAGATTGCCCGCAAGTACTTGGATGTGACACCCCTAATTCTACACCTTCATTCTTCTCAGTGCAGGTTTCAGAGAGGATTGAAGGTATAGTGGGGTTGGAGATCCCAGCTGATGAGGAGCAAGGAGAGGTCCGCTTTGTTCTTTGGTGTGGGTATTTTAGGTACGCTTGCCAACGAACTGCATGGCAGGTCGACATATGTCTGGTCAAGCATGTGGTGCCCAAGCGGCTGATGTTTTGGCCACGCAATATACGCTTGAGACATATGTTGCAAATAGCAGCGGTGTGATCTCAAAAAAGGCCCACACCAAAGAACTTTTGGAATAATGCGCAGAGGCAGCGCCCTGCACATGCACAGCTGTGCGGTGTGATGCAGTTGGTGTGCTGCCCTTAAGCTGGCCCCTGGAAGGCATCCTGCCTCATTGGAGATGTGCCTCATCCTCCTCTCTCCTATCAGGCACCTACGTGGAGTCAGTGACCTCATCATCCCCTCCCTCCTCATCACTGGAGCAAACCTGGCAGTATGCTGCAGCTGGGGGGACATGACTGCCAGATTGCTGTCCTTATTGGGCATCCTCTCTCTCTGGGCTCACGTTACTGCCTTCCTCTAGCTGGGTATCATCATCAGAGCCTTCAAAACGCTGGGCATCCTCATGGAGCATGTACTAAGGCCCAATTCTTTTGCCCATGTTCAACAGGTGCACGTAATTACAATTCTTGATATAATATTTCACAGCAGGGCCCGTTCCAGCGCCCACCAAGAGTAACTGTGAGGACTTACAGTGTTGTGGCACCAGCACCACCAAAGGCCCAATTTTTCTACTACTGTTCAACAATGGCATGTAATTACAATTCTTGATATAATAGTTCACAGCAGGGTGTTCCAGCGCCCACCAAGAGTCACTTTGAGGGCTTATAGTGTTGTGGCAACACAAACACCGTAGGCCCAAATTTCTGCAGAGCATATACGGCAGGCCCCTACTTTCAAACATCCAACATACAAACGTCTCCTACTTGTAAAAGGAAGGAATACAACAGGAAATGAGATGAAATCTACCACTAGGAAGGTAAATTCTCTCCTGTAAGAGTTGATATGGGAAAAACGTGTCTCCTCTCCACTGATGCTTTTTTTTTTTTTTAATCTTTATTTATAATTATTTTTCCAAGTACATCACCATATAAACAACATTTCATGAAATCTTTAAATCATTTTAAACGTACTTTTTATCTCCCCCTTCCCTCCCTCCTCCCCATCCCCCCAACCTTGCTTGACTCTCTAAAGGGGTCCACGTCTTAATTCCTTCTTGTACTTAGGAACTCCTAACCAACAGAAATGTGAAGGGAAATCTAACTCGTAATCTCGGCCAAGAATCTCCAAGAATCTTTAAAATTGTCCCAATCCGCCCATCTATCCCTCGAGACTGCCTCGACCTCTCCCTCGATTTCTTCCGCGGTTTCTATTCTTTGAGTCGCGTTGACGCAGAGAATCCAGTCCCGAATAGTCAGGCCCGAAGCTTCCCGCCATTTCTTCGGGACTAGATTCTTTGCCTCGTTTAGGAGAATCGGGATCAGGGATGTCTTGTATTGTTTCCATGGAGTCTCAGTGCCGTGAAACAAGCACACCCATGGATCTTCTAGAAGGGCTTCCCCAGTGATTGTAGAGATCAGATCCAATATTCCTTTCCAAAATCTATTAATCACCGGGCAATCCCATAGTATGTGTGCCAGCGTACCCCTTGATTTGCAGCCTCTCCAACACTCCGGGGCGACTCCAGCCTGGAATTTACTCAGTTTGTCGGGAGTTATATACCATCTTGCCAGACATTTGAAATTATTTTCCACTATATTAATGGGAAATACCGTACTATGTATTATTTTTAATATTTTCCCTAACCTATTTTTACCACACTGTGTACCCAATTCTTCTTCCCATTTCATGACGTATGGAGGTACGTCCAACCCGTCTTCATTTATTAAGAACCTGTAAATTCGGGAGACACTGTGCCTCGCATCCCCTAGAGTACAAAGTTTTTCCAGCTGTGTGAGCTTGTCCTCCCCGCGCAAGGGGCGGGGGAGACTTTCCACAAAGTGTTTTAGTTGGGCGAACCTCCATGCGTTGATTGACATCATTTCTGTGAACGTACTTAACTCTTGAAATGTGCATAGTTCACCCATTTTGGTTATATCTCGCAGTTGTGCCCCTTCTAACTTAATCCAGTTCCCACCCACTTCTCTTCTTCCAGGTTCAAACATAGTGTTATTTTTTATATATATTAAAGTGGAATTAAATTTAAATTTAATTTTTTTTTAAAACTGTCCCAAATATCCAGTGTAACCCTAGTTATCTCATGTGTTTTTTTGTCAAGTGCCCTAAACCTAGGTGGATTCCAAATATTGTGTCCTAGATCTCTACTACTTACTATGTGTTCTAACTTAATCCATCTTTTATCCTTACCTCCACCTACCCAATCAACCACCCGTGATAATGCAATCGCACGGTAATATTTTTCAAAGTCGGGGACTGCTAACCCCCCATGCTTTTTCTCCCGGCTGAGTATGCTGGCAGCTATACGCGGCTTCTTATTTGCCCAAATAAATCTGGAAATTATTTGATTTAAGGTTTTAAAAAACAAAGTGGGAATGGCTAGAGGAAGCATCTGAAATTTATAATTGATCTTTGGAGTTACAATCATTTTTAATGCATTAATACGACCGATCCAAGAGAGCGGTCGTGAGGACATTTTGCGTAATTCTATTCTTATATCGTCTAATAGGGGGAGGAAATTTATAAGATATATATTTTTTTGTTGTTTCTGCCAATCTTATCCCCAAATATTTAATATTTTCTCTCCAGGGAAATTTAAATTCATTTGCTAATACAGTGGTGTGAAAAAGTGTTTGCCCCCTTCCTCATTTCCTGTTCCTTTGCATGTTTGTCACACTTAAGTGTTTCGGAACATCAAACCAATTTAAACAATAGTCAAGGACAACACAAGTAAACACAAAATGCAATTTGTAAATGAAGGTGTTTATTATTAAAGGTGAAAAAAAATCCAAACCATCATGGCCCTGTGTGAAAAAGTGATTGCCCCCCTTGTTAAAACATACTATAACTGTGGTTGTCCACACCTGAGTTCAATTTCTCTAGCCACACCCAGGCCTGATTATTGCCACACCTGTTCACAATCAAGGCATCACTTAAATAGGAGCTGCTTGACACAGTAAGGTCCACCAGAAGATCCTTAAAAGCTACACATCATGCCGAGACCCAAAGAAATTCAGGAACAATTGAGAAAGAAAGTAATTGAGATCTATCAGTCTGGAAAGGGTTATAAAGCCATTTCCAAAGCTTTGGGAATCCAGCGAACCACAGTGAGAGCCATTATCCACAAATGGCGAAGACATGGAACAGTGGTGAACCTTCCCAGGAGTGGCCGGCCGCCCAAAATTACCCCAAGAGCGCAGCGACGACTCATCCAAGAGGTCACAAAAGACCCCACAACAACGTCCAAGGAACTGCAGGCCTCACTTGCCTCAGTTAAGGTCAGCGTTCATGCCTCCACCATCAGGAAAAGACTGGGCAAAAATGGCCTGCATGGCAGAGTTCCAAGGAGAAAACCACTGCTGAGCAAAAAGAACATCAAAGCTCGTCTCAATTTCTCCACAACACATCTTGATGATCCCCAAGACTTTTGGGACAACATTCTGTGGACCGATGAGACAAAAGTGGAACTCTTTGGAAGGTGTGTGTCCAAGTATATCTGGCGTAGAAGGAACACTGCATTTCAGAAAAAGAACATTATACCAACAGTAAAATATGGTGGTGGTAGTGTGATGGTCTGGGGCTGTTTTGCTGCTTCAGGACCTGGAAGACTTGCCGTGATAAAAGGAACTATGAATTCTGCTGTCTACCAAGAGATCCTGAAGGAGAATGTCCGACCATCTGTTCGTGTACTCAAGCTGAAACGAACTTGGGTTCTGCAGCAGGACAATGATCCTAAACACACCAGCAAGTCCACCACCGAATGGCTGAAGAAAAACAAAATGAAGACTTTGGAGTGGCCTAGCCAAAGTCCTGACCTGAATCCTATTGAGATGTTGTGGTATGACCTTAAAAAGGCCGTTCATGCTCGAAAACCCTCTAATGTAACTGAATTAGGACAATTCTGCAAAGATGAGTGGGCCAAAATTCCTCCAGGACGCTGTAAAAGCCTCATTGCACGTTATCGCAAACGCTTGGTTGCAGTTGTTGCTGCTAAGGGTGGCCCAACCAGTTATTAGGTTTAGGGGGCAATCACTTTTTCACACAGGGCCATGATGGTTTGGATTTTTTTTCACCTTTAATAATAAACACCTTCATTTACAAATTGCATTTTGTGTTTACTTGTGTTGTCCTTGACTATTGTTTAAATTGGTTTGATGTTCCGAAACACTTAAGTGTGACAAACATGCAAAGGAACAGGAAATGAGGAAGGGGGCAAACACTTTTTCACACCACTGTAGGTCTGCTTCGTCCTTTTTCAAGTTAATGTTTAATATTTCTGACTTTCAGAGATTAATTTTTAAATTTGAGATTCTGCCAAAGGTTTTTAAGACTGAAAGTAAGTTTGGGATAGTAATCCTGGGGTTGGAGATATAGAAGAGGACATCATCAGCGAAGACGGCAAGTTTGTGTACCTCGCCTCCCACCCTGATACCCGAGATGTCGTTGTTTTTACGGATCGTTGAAAGAAGGGGCTCCAGTGCCAGGACGAACAAAAGGGGCGACAACGGACAGCCCTGGCGGGTTCCATTGCGCATGACGAACGCCTCCGAGGTGGCCCCGTTTACCTTAACTGATGCCTGGGGCTGGAAGTAAAGCATCTTGACCCATTGAATCATCCTGGAACCAAACCCCATTACCTCCAACGTCCCCATCTATTGACAGGAGTAGACTGGGGATCCTGTCTCTCCTAGCAGCATGGAGCAACAGTAGGGTCCGGACCCCATTGTCCCGGCCCTCTCTCCCCGTAACAAACCCAACCTGGTCCGGGTGGACAAGCTGGGTTATTATTCCCTTCATTCTCATGGCTAACACCTTAGCATAAAGCTTGGTGTCTGTATTTAGTAAGGCTATTGGGCGATAGCTGGAGCACAGGGTTCTATCTTTACCTTCTTTAAGGATGAGAGTGATCAATGCCCTCAGAGCCTCCCCTCCCATTGTACAGTCCGTGCCCAGGTGGTTCCAATACCGACACAGCCTCGGAACCAGGATATCTTTGTATTTCTTAAGGTATGTCAGCGTGAAACCATCCGGGCCCGGACTCTTTCCGCTCTGTGAGCTCTGTAAGGCCGCAAAGATCTCCGCCTCTGTTATGGGGCTATCCATGCTTAGTCTGTCCGCCTCTGAAAGAGACGGTAGCACGCTATCCGTGAGGAAGTCCTTGCCTTCTGTTCCTACTTCCAGGTTTTGCTTCCCCTCCTGTCTGACATCATACAATCTTTCGTAGAATGTCTTAAATGCCGTTGCTATTTCTTTAGTCGAGCTAACCATATCCCCGGCCTCATTCTGTATTTTCTCGATGTAGTTCACCTCTCTTTTCTTTCTGAGCGCCCGAGCTAAGTTTTTTCCTGTCCTATTCCCCCACTGATGTTTCTCTTTTGTTATTTTATAAAAAATACTTTCTAGAATCTATCTCCAAGACCATTTTTAACTCTTCCCTTTTGTTTATTAGTCTATGGAAAAGGTCCTGATTGAAGGTCGCGTTATTTTTGTGATCCCTTTCGAGCCTCTGAATTTCGTTCGTTAGTTCTATAATCTTTATATTTTTTTCTTTTTTTTTCCTCGTTCCGATGGAGATTAGGATCCCTCTTATGTACGACTTATGAGCCTCCCATAGCGTCGCGGGTGAAATATCCTCCGTGTCATTTTTGGAAAAAAAGAATTCAATTTCCCTTTTAACTAAGTCCGCTGAGACCGTATCCGATATCAAATTATCATTAAGACGCCACGAAAAGGGCTGTCTGCGGTGTTCGGGGATCCTAACCCTCATCGAGACCGGGGCATGGTCTGATAAGGTCATTATCTCTACTTGGGTTGAAACAACCCGATCCAATAGTCTATGGTCTATTAGGAAGTAGTCCAGGCGGGAATGAGTCCCATGTACAGGCGAAAAAAAGGTGTAGTCTTTTTCTTTAGGGTACATAACGCGCCATCCGTCAATCAACTGGTTTTGAAATATTTTACTCTTCAGTTTTTTCAGTTGTGTTGGGCTCGGCCTGTACACCCGTGACGTGCTGTCATAACTGGGGTCTAGGCAGATATTAAGATCTCCCGCTAGGACCACTTCACCCATTTTAAACCCCTGCACCCGACCCAAAACCTGCGTCAGAAAACTTATCGGATTTTTATTTGGACCGTAGATATTGATAAGTGTAAACATATTTTCCCCAACCCTCCCCCTCAAGAAGAGAAACCGACCATCCGAGTCCTCCAGTCTGTCTAGTAGTGTAAATTTAATATTTTTAGAGAATCCAATTGCCACCCCCTTTGATCCCAGGGTCGGGGAATCACTGTAGAACCAATTTGAAAACTCTTGGGAAAATAGTTTAGTATTCCCTCCACAAAAGAAATGCGTTTCTTGGAGAAATGCTATGTCTGTGTGGTGCCTCTGGAGTTCCCTCAAAATCTTATATCTCTTTTTTCCGGGGAATTTAATCCCTTCACATTATATGTTAGGAGTTTAATATCACCGCTTGCGATTTTTGTTATAGGAATAAGTCAATGGACCCTTTGTTTCTCTCGTCGCTATACTTTCTGCAAGGTTACCCTCTCCTATCCCTCCCCTCCCCCTCCCGCCCTCCCTCCCCCCTCCCCTATCTGGTCGTAATCTGACCCCATGAAAACCAAGGGACATCCTATCCGAGCCACTACCGTGTATGCCACAGGGCATCCTTCTAGGACCCTCAGTTAACCTTACCCCAGGGTGTCGCTCAGACCCTGCGGCCCTCCCCAGGGGGATCCCCTTGCCCCCGATTTTCGGGGGGCGGGGGTGGCCCCCCGGGGCCCTCGGAGACCCCCCCTGGCCCCATCCAGGCCTAAGTCAGACCTGACATTAGAAATTTCTGATTTTATAACTCCCTCTAGTTTAGAGAACATTTCCGCCATTTCAGACTTGGTTGGAATGTTTATTACATTTCTTTGCTCTAGAGAGTAGCTAGTGTCACGGGCTCCTTCTGTATCTACTTCACACCTGGAGAGGTCTATTTGTTCAGCTTTCTGGCGTTCTATTTCCTTTTTTTTTTTTTCCTTTTGTGTTTTGCTGTTTTTTCTCCATTTCTGGGCTTTTTAAGCTGATATCTTTGAGATATTTTTGGATTGTGCTAGTGTTGGGATTTTCCTTGGGTGTCTTTGGTTCTGTCCCCCTCAGGGCCCTCCCTTTCATTATTGGTTTTATTTGTCTGGGGCCCGGACACCCGAGCCCAAAAAGGGGAACACAACACCCCCCAAAAAAGTCTCTCTCCCAATGCAGGGACCTATATGTGGTGTGGTCCTATTCTCCCCTCTCCTTTACACCTTGGAAAATTGGGGGTTACCGCAGGGGGTCCCCCTCCTCCCCCTGAAATTAAGAGAGAAGACACCGTTTAAGATGTTTTCAGAGTTGTAGAGTGATACTCAGGAGGAGAGCTTCTCCCTCCCTGGAAGCCCTTCAGGAGAGGTAGGCTTATTAATCGCAGGCAGGTGGTGTGGGCTTGCGTTTTACGTATACCCTTAAAACGGAGAAGACTTAAACGCACCTTGTACAGGAATGCAGCTGACCGTCTATGTATTTTTACGCTGAATAAATCATCCTCAGGGGGTTACAAGGGAAGAAGCAAGCATCAGAAAGTGCGCGGTTGTTCAAGTACATAGTTTTGAATTGTCCGAAAAACCCCGGCACCAGAGTCTGAGGTTCTGGTGTGCACAAAATACAGTTGGTCGCAAGTCCGGGGACGCTAAACGGGAGTGTCTGCCCCACCGGGGGGTCCCTGGGACGCTCAAAAGTGTGCGGAATTCCTTGTGAGCTCACTCCCTTTCTACCCTAGAAACCTAACCCAGGGGTATATTATAGATGATAGGGGGGTGCGACCTCAATATCTCCCCCAGAGCAGTCCCCTCGTCCCTGCAAGGCGAGCGTAGACCGGTCGATTTTGTGGGAAGGTAGTTGAAACTTACGGCTCAGCTACGTGTAAATTTCATGCATAGTACAACCTTTTTAGTCTATTCTTGAGGGTATATAAGGGGATGGGGGGGGGGGGCAGACGGCCGGGAAGTCCCCTATTCTCCGTTGAATTTCCGTAGTACTGACAGTCAGTCCAGACCTTTTATAGTTTCTCTGTGTATGTATTATGACAATATACAGAAGGAGTAATAACAGTGTATCACAAAGCTTATGCACGAAAGTTCTTGTACCAGCTCGGGCTTCTGTATGCGTAAGCCCCAGAGTTGCAGAAAATACACCCGGAAGCATGGAACTCTTTTGTCAGATAATAAATGCAGTCATTTTCATATGCAATCAATATGAAATATCAATACTTTTTCTCTTTGTTTCTTTCATACCTCGGGGGACCCGGCCGTGTCCCCTCATTGCTGTGTTTCTTATCCCATTTCCCAAAGAGTAGAAGGAGAGGAGGGGGGTGGAGGGGAGAAGGGGCGGCGGGTACAGCCACCCAAAGACGCCTCCAGGGTCCGCTCAGTCCGGTCACAGCGCTGGGATAGAGAAGCAGTAGCTTAATGCAGCGTCCTGGGGCTCTCTGCGGCCGTCCTCAGACAGTTAGATGCGGGGATCAGCTGTGTACTTGGATGCCGTAGGTTTCATTCCTCCAGTCCCGCGTGCGCCGCGGATCAGGTCTGCGGGTGGGGGAAGGTAGAGACGGTGATGGAGGGCGGCCTCAAGTTCTCCTCATCGAGACAGCGTGGGCTCTCACACCACGCCGTCTCCGCTGGAATGACCAGGCAGTCTCCGAGCGTCCCTCGAGCCGCCGGCATCCGGCTCCTCCCCTAGCACTGGCGTATCACGTCAGCATCCTACGTACCACTCTGCCCTCCACTGATGCTTTATCCGAATCCTTGTTTTACAAAAAAAAAACGAATTTTCAAAAAACATTTGTCATTGGGACAGAAAGCCCAGTGAAATCTTCTGAAGAGGAGCACAGACAGCAAAAAAAATGTTACAGGGGTGATAACCCTTCCCTATGTTTTCAAAAAAGCTTAAAAATAGATTTTTGGACTGGAGCTACACTTTAAAAATTTACCAGTTAAAAATTACAAACAGATTCTACTTAACAACAAACCTACACAGTCCCTGTCTTGTTTGCACTGCCTGTATACTGCTGTTCAGAGTATATAGGGCCTGGGGGCCCCACGCCTTTCCTTTTTTTAATTTGGATACGGGGTTCCCCTTAATATCCATACAAGACCCAAAGGGGCTGGTAATGGGCAGGGGGGGTTTTTATGCCATTTTTCTCAATGATTTTCATCCATATTACCGGGACCAGACATTACATTAAAAACGCAAGCAGTTTGAAATTATTATTTTTACGTTAGAAATGTTATTTTATGCAGGGACTGTTCTAAACACAGGAAACATGCACCACTTCACAGGCATACTATAGACACCCCCAGGCATGATATTTAAAGGAATATTTCACTTTTTTTTTTCACTTTAAGCGTCATCAAAATCAGTGCTCCCGAAAAAAATGCAGTTTTTAAAACTTTTTTTTGCATTGATACATGTCCCCTGGGGCAGGATCCGGGTCCCCAAACCCTTTTTAGGACAATAACTTGCATATTAGACTTTAAAATTAGCACTTTTGCTTTCGAACATTCGAGACCCATAGACTTTAATGGGGTTCTAAAGTTTGCACAAATTTTCGGTCCGTTCGCAGGTTCTGGTGCGAACCGAACCGGTGGGTGAGCCCTTCTTCCAGAAACCTCTGTAGTTCCACTACAGGTAACCAAGGTGTAAGGATGAGCTTCGCCTTTTATTTCAAATAGATTAAACAGTTCTGATTTTGCAAGTGATTTATTGCTCTGATCGTCTAAGATAGCATACGCCTTTAACCACTTCAGCCCCGGACCAATTTGCAGCCAAAGGACCAGGCCCCTTTTTGCGATTCGGCACTGCGTCGCTTTAACTGTCAATTGCGCGGTCGTGCGACGTGGCTCCCAAACAAAATTGGCGTCCTTTTTTCCCACAAACAGAGCTTTCTTTTGGTGATATTTGATCGCCCCTGCGGTTTTTATTTTTTGCGCTATAAACAAAAATAGAGTGACAATTTTGAAAAAAATGCAATATTTTTTACTTTTTTGCTATAATAAATATCCCCAAAAAATATATAAAAAAAAAAATGTTTTTCCTCAGTTTAGGCCGATACGTATTCTTCTACATATTTTTGGTAAAAAAAAATCGCAATTAGCGATTATTGATTGGTTTGCGCAAAAGTTATAGCGTTTACAAAATAGGGGATAGTTTTATAGCATTTTTATTAATATTTATTTTTTTACTAGTAATGGCGGCGATCAGCGATTTTTATTGTGACTGCGACATTATGGCAGACACATCGGACATTTTTGACACATTTTTAGGACCATTGTCATTTATACAGAAATCAGTGCTATTTAAATGGACTGATTCCTATGTAAATGACACTGGCAGTGAAGGAGTTAACTACTAGGGGGCGGGGAGGAGTTAGTGTGACGTGTGTGTTTTTTTTTTACAGTAGGGGGCCTGGCTGACGTCTGAAGTCACTGATCGGCTTTCCAGATGACAGGGAACAGCCTATCAGTGACAGGCAGTGTAGGAAGCAGGGGAAGAGGTTTGTTTACACAGACCTCTCCCCGTTCTTCAGCTCTGTGACCCGATCGCGGGACACCAGCGGCGATCACGGAGCTCCCGACCGGGACGCGAGCGCGCCGCCGCCGGCGCGCGCACGACCCATGGCTGGGCTCTTTAACCACTTCCCGCCCGGTCAATAGCATATTGACGTCCGGGAAGTGGTTCTGTTATCCTGACTGGGCGTCATATGACGTCCTTCAGGATAACATGCCGCCGCGCGCCCGTGGGGGCGCGCATCGCGGCGATCGGTGGAGCGGTGTGTCAGTCTGACACACCGCTACACTGAT
The DNA here is from genome assembly GCA_028564925.1 of Lithobates sylvaticus. Classification (NCBI taxonomy): domain Eukaryota; kingdom Metazoa; phylum Chordata; class Amphibia; order Anura; family Ranidae; genus Lithobates; species Lithobates sylvaticus. The sequence goes on from JAQSEC010004143.1 coordinate 1,195,768, forward strand.
CTCGGTAAAGAGCCTCCGGCGGAGGCTCTTTACCACGTGATCAGCCGTGTCCAATCACGGCTGATCACGATGTCAACAGGAAAAGCCGGTGATCGGCTTTTCCTCACTCGCGTCTGACAGACGCGAGTAGAGGAGAGCCGATCGGCGGCTCTCCTGACAGGGGGGGTATGCGCTGATTGTTTATCAGCGCAGCCCCCCCTCAGATGCCCACACTGGACCACCAGGGACTCCACTAGGATCACCAGGGAAGTGGGCAACATGTGGATGGCCAGGTATGTACCCCCTGGCCATCCACATGTGCAAATGATGCCCAATCTGTGCCAGTCAGTGCCCACAAATGGGCACTGGCTGGCACCATCAAGTAGCAACCAGTGCCACCCATCACCCAGCAATGCCACCCAGTGTTTTCAGTGCCACCCATCAGTGTAATCAGTGCCACCCATCAGTGTCCAGCAGTGCCACCTATCAGCGTCCATCCGTGCCCATCAGTGCCCACCTATCAGTGCCCATCAGTGCCCATCCATGCCACCTATCCGTGCCACCCATAAGTACCCATCAGTGCCGCCTATGAGTGCCCATCAGTGCCGCCTATGAGTGCCCATCAGTGCCGCCTATGAGTGCCCATCAGTGCCACATATGAGTGCCCATCAGTGCCACATACCAGTGCCACCTATCAGTGCCCATCAGTGCCACCTATCAGTGCCCATCAGTGCCGCCTATCAGTGCCCATCATCAGTGGCCGTCAGTGCCACCTCATCAGTACCACCTCATTGGTGCCACCTCATCGGTGCCCATCAGTGCCGCCTTATCAGTGCCCGTCAGTGCAGCCATATCAGTGCCCATCATTGAAGAAGAAAATGTTCTTATTTACAAAAAAAAATTAACAGAAACAAAGAAAAACTTGTTTTTTTTTCAAAATTTTTGGTCTTTTTTTATTTGTTGCGCAAAAAATAAAAATCGCAGAGGTGATCAAATACCACCAAAAGAAAGCTCTATTTGTGGGAACAAAATGATAAAAAATTTGTTTGGGTACAGTGTTGTATGACCGCGCAATTGTCATTCAAAGTGCGACAGTGCTGAAAGCTGAAAATTGGTCTGGGCGGGAAGGTGTCTAAGTGCCTGGTATTGAAGTGGTTAAGGAGCACGTACCGGTACGTGGTTTTGCCCAGCCGTGCCATTCTGCCGACGTATATGTGCAGGAGGCGGTCGGGAAGCGGTTAAAGTCTTTTCTGGTTGATCCTTGTGGTATATGTTCACCAAGCATATTTTAGCACAGGATTATCACAGCGGTCTTCATCCTGCACTGAAGTTTGTGGAGAAGAAATGATGGTAGAATTAGGCACTTGGTCTATATTCTCCCCGCCATGCGTTGGAGGCCGGGAGGAGAGGTAGCAGGTTGTGCGGAGCTGGGCTCAAGCGGATGGAGGGCTCACACATGTTCTTCAGAGCCACACTCTATGCACTTGATCGACACATTACAGTCCTTTGCAAAATGTTCTGTAGAAGCACAACACCTGAAACAAGAGGCAGCTCTCTAATTAGGCAAATTAGGCGGTCGCCTTAGGCCCAGCGATCAGGGGGGCCTCGCAACCGCCTAGTTTACCTTATAACAGAGTCCCCTCTTCTAGCGTAAGAGATCCCCACCACCAGCACAGCGCCTAATACTCCCAGTGGCACAGAGAAAATCGGCCACGAGCGGGACAGATAAGCGGTGATCAGAGCTCACTGACAGCTCCAGATAGAGAGCTCTGACACTTCTCCCCTCCCCCTGCTGCCCGCGCAGCCAGTCAGAGAGGAGCGCTGCTTCTACTCCTCCCCCTTCTCCGTCCTCTCCTCCTCTATCTGCACTGCCCACTCTCCACGACAGACAGTGTTCTGCTGCCAAGAGAAGGGGATGTGGGCGGGAAGATTCAAGCTAAAGCCCAGAAAATGGAGTCTGATCCATCCATCCAGCCAGTGAATCCTGCCAGTGAGTACATTGATGTATTGGTATCTCTCTCTCTCTCCCTTCATCCTTCTTTCTTTTTCTCTCTCTATCTATTTTTCTTTTTATCTATCTATCTCCCTCTATCTATCTATCTATCTATCTATCTATCTATCTATCTATCTATCTATCTATCTATCTATCTCTATCTATCTATCTATCTATCTATCTTTCTCTCTCCCTTTATCTTATCTATCTATCTATCTCTTTCTCTCTCCCTCTATCTATCTATCTATCTATCTATCTATCTATATCTATCTATCTATTTCTTTCTTTCTCCCTCTATCTATATATCTTTATTTTATCTATCTTTCTTTTTATCTGTATATCTTTCTTTCTCCCTATCTATCTTTCTTTTTTTCTATCCATCTTTCTTTCTCCCTCTATCTATCTTTCTTTGTATCTATCTATCTTTATTTCATCTATCTATCTATCTATCTATCTATCTATCTATCTATCTTTTTATTTTATCTATCTTTCTTTTATATATCTATCTTTATTTTATCTATCTATCTTTTTATATATCAATCTATCTGTCTTTTTATCTATCTATCTATCTTTTTATCTATCTATCTTTATTTTTATCTATCTATGTATCTATCTATGTATCTATCTTTCTTTTTATCTATCTATATATCTATCTTTCTTTCTATCTATCTATCTTTTTTTCTATCTATCTATATTTCTTTCTCCCTCTATATATCTATCTATCTATCTATCTTCTATCTATCTATCTATCTATCTATTATCTATCTATCTATCTATCTATCTATCTATCTATCTATCTATCTATCTTTATTTTATCTATCTTTCTCCCTCTAGCTATCTTTCTTTTTTTCTATCCATCTATCTTTTTTTTTATCTATCTCTCTCTCTTTCTCTCTCCCTCTATCTATCTATCTTTATTTTATCTATCTATCTTTCTCCCTCTATCTACCTTTCTTTTTATCTATCCATCAATCTTTCTTTTTATCTATCTATCTCTTTCTCTCTCCCTCTATCTATCTATCTATCTATCTATCTATCTATCTATCTATCTATCTATCTATCTATCTATCTATCTATCTCTTTCTCTCTCCATCTATCTATCTATCTTTCTCCCTCTATCTATCTATCTTTATTTTATCTATCTGTCTATCTTCCTCTCTCCCTTTATCTATCTATATATCTTTCTTCCTATCTATCCATCTATCTTTCTTTTTATCTATCTATCTCTATCTATCTTTATCCCTCCATCTATCTATCTCTTTCCCTCTCCCTCTATCTCTTTCTCTCTCCCTCTATCTATCTATCTATCTATCTATCTATCTATCTATCTATCTATCTATCTTTCTCTCTCCCCCTCTATCTATCTTTCTTTTTTTCTATCTATCCATCTAACTTTCTCCCTCTGTCTATCTATCTATCTATCTATCTATCTTTCTTTCTTTCTTTCTCTCTCACTTTATCTATCCATCTATCTTTCTTTTTATCTATCCATCTTTTTATCTATCTATCTTTATCCCTCTATATATCTATCTATCTTTTTCCCTCTATCTATCTATCTTTCTTTTTTTCTATCTATCTTCCTCCCTCTATCTATCTATCTTTCTCTCTCCCTTTTATCCATCTATCTATCTATCTATCTATCTATCTATCTATCTATCTATCTATCTATCTATCTATCTATCTATCTATCTCTTTCTCTCTTTCTCTCTCTCTCTCTTTATATTTCTTTTTTTCTCTATCTATTTCTTTCTCTCTTTCTCCCTTCATCCTTTCTCTCTTTTTTTTTTTCCTTTCTCTCTCTCCCTTCATCCTTCTTTCTCTTTTTTTCTTCTTTCTCTCATTCTATTTAATTTTTTTTATTTCTTTCCTTCCTTCCATCTTTCTCCCCTTACCACTCAGTTCTCTTCTACCCATTCCCCATCTCCTACCCCCTCCCCCCTTTTTCAACCCTCCTCCTACTCTCCTACCCCATAGTTCCCAGCTCCATCCTGACTCATTTTTTCAGGGGCTAAGATGTTACTATTGCTGCCATTTGTGTGGGTGGGATGTGTACTGCACCAATCCCTGCTGACCCTCCTCTCCTATTCATCCCATCTGATTGGTGCAGTACACATCCCACCCACACAAGCAGCAGCAGTAATAAGATGTTCCAACTCGGGGTCCTTCCTTAACCGGTTCCCGACTGGCGCACGATGATATACATCGGCAGAATGGCACGGACAGGCAGGAGGGCGTATATATAAGTCCCTCCTTAATGCCGTCCGTGCCATCGGGAGCGCGCCGGTAGAGGCGCGCTCCCGCGTCGGTCGCCGGTCCCGCGGACTCGATCGCCGCAGGGACACCGATACACAGCATCTCCCTGTTCTGCCTAGCAACTAGTGACGGCGATTTCAGCTTTCACTAGCTGACAGCCACACCCCCCCACAGTAAGAAACACACCCCTAGGCATACTTAACCCCTACACTGCCCCCTTGTGGTTAACCCTTTCACTGCCAGTGTCATTTATACAGGAATCAATGCATTTAAATAGCATTGATTGCTGTATAAATGACAATGGTCCCAAAAATGTGTCAAAAATGTCCAATGTATCCGCCATAATGTCGCAGTCACAATAAAAATCGCTGATCGCCGCCATTACTAATAAAAAAAAAATATTTTTTTTTAATAACAAGGTTGGTCTTTATTAAGTAAAAAGTTGCAGTACAAGAAATATTACCGTAAACAGGTTTGTACAAATGATGGAACCATACATAGAAGGTAAAAGCCACATCTTGGTCACGATAACATTTGCACGGCAATACTTTAAGTACACTTGATGGTTACAGAAAAGGATGACAGTCATATTGTCCTACCCCGATCCTGCGTGGGAGGGGGGGGGGAGAAATCGGGGGGAGGAAAGCCTCCACCACCTGCCTAGCCGCACAGCCCTAACGGTCTCTATATAGCTCCACCTATTCCTAGAACTGTTCCAGCCATGGCGTCCAGAGCCGCTCAAACTTCTGAGGACAACCTCTATTGGCATAAGTTATCTTGTATAAGGGGAGCACTGCATTCACCGCTGAATCCCAGGATGCCACTGTGGGGGGCACAGACGAGATCCAAGTCCTGAGGATCTCCTTCCTGGCATAAAATGCCAGAAGAGAAATCAACAGTTTCGTATATCTGGGCCTCTGTTCGTCATCGTGTATGCCCAACAGCGCTAGTTCGGGTGACATCGGTAAATCCAATTGTAATCTGATGTTAATACACTCAAAAACTGCTGACCAAAACCCCACTATTTTGGGACACGACCAGAACATGTGAATAAATGTACCCTCAGGGGATTGGCATCGGGGGCAATTTGGTGCTCTATGTGGGTAGATCCTATGTAGTCTCTGTGGGGTGTAATATACCCGGTGCATAAACTTCGTGTGTGTTAGTCTATCCCTAGAGGAGATCACCGTCTTCGCCCTTTCTTCGAAACATTCCTCCCAAGTTTCTCTGTCTAGGCCTGGTATGTCACTGTGCCATTTGTCCCAGAGGGTGTTCATTTTAGGCGAGTCAACTCCCAATAGTATAAAATATAGAGTGGACAGAGTTTTTTCAAGGTTCTTCTGAGTAAGGGTTTCTTCTACCGAGTCCGAAAGCAAGACTACCTCCTCCGGGAATTGGGCCCTAGCTGCATGCCTCAACTGAAAGTACCGGAACAGCATGTGTCCTGGTAAACCAAACTTCGTTACCAGGGCCTGAAAGGGGAGCAGGGATCCCGCATGATATATATCCCTGAGTTTTTTAATTCCATGACTGGCCCAGAGCTGCGGGTCTGGAATGGATCTGAAGTGTTTCAAAGATGGGTTACCCCACAACGGAGTGTGGGGAGACCACTGGTTCTGTGTCAGGAATCTTCTTCTAGCTACTGCCCAGACCCTCAGGGTCACCTTAGTGACGTCTGGGAGAGAAGGGTAAGCTGCTGCTCCTCTGTATACCAGGTTGCCCAGTTCCCTCATGGACCCCAGCATTGCTGCTTCGAGATAAGTGGCAGCGTTCGAATCTGACTGCTCAAACCACCACCTCACCGTGACTAATACCGCTGCCCAGTAGTAAGTCATAAAATTTGGTAGCGCTAGACCCCCACACCGCACCGGAAGTTGTCGGGTGGACCTAGCCAATCTAGGGGAAGCTCCTCCCCAGAGGAAAGAACCTATGAATCCCTTAAGCTCCTTAAAGAAGAGCCTGGGTGTAGTATGTTATATCTAATATATATATATGTATACATCTATATATATTATATATATACATATTTATTATATGTAGTGTTTTTATTTAGGCATTCTAAAGACAAGTTTATTCTAGTCAGGCCACTTTGGTAGCCGTTAATCTAATTGCGCATATTAAAAGAGGGTTTGTTGGTCAAAGGACAAATGGCCAGACTAGACTTACTCCACATATGAAAGGGAACAGATAATGATTATCTTAATCTAATCAGTATTCACACATGTCAAAGGGGGAATATGCAAGAATGTAAATTGGGGCAGCTTTATAATTACAACTATTCACAGCTTGGGGTTGTCTCCTGTCACTCTGAAAGACCGGGGCAGATCAAAGCATTTAATGGAAACGCCCAATCAAATTGCTCAGACATTCAGTGTGTGTGGGGGATATAACAGGACGTTCAATCTGTTTAGAAGTGTGTGTTCTTACGAAGGCACCCAAGAGTCACATGTTTCCATGGGGCTCTAAATATTACTAGCACTGTCGTTATATGAACTCTGTTGGATTTTTGTCATCTGTAAGACTGTTCAGTTTTGGAAGTCAATAAAATCTCTCTCTGGGAGAATCGGGTTTTGCTGCGGAGACAATACTTTTAATAACCATATACCATCTACGAGGAACGATTATATTAGATCACTACATTGGTGCCGTTCAAGAGACCAGAAGAGCATTTTCAGGACTTAGTAACAGGAGTCGTTGGTGACAACAATCCGGTCTGGTGGTGACATAAGAAAATCTGATCTACAAAATTTAACAAGTTTTAAAGACCAGAATTGTTCTCTGGAGACTGGATCTTACAATCTGTGTGGTGACAGAAGGCCGTGAGGACCCAGGAAGGAAGTTCAAGGAAACCTAACAATTGGTAAGTGTGCCTTGTTCATTATTTTCTAAATATAATTTTTTTTTCTCATTGTATTTTTTTACAATGGCTTTGGCTGTGTCTAGTGGGGACAATAGTACTAAGGGAGAGGATGTGAATATATGGCTGTTAAATTATATAAAAAGTCATGGGGGGCCTTACGAGATTCCCCAAGAATATAGACAGTCATGGGATTTAATGAAATGCTTTTTATCTGATAGTGTCTTTGATAAGAAAACAAAACAAAAGAAACGTAAGGGTATCATTATTCAGGGACTACTGTCTTGTTGTACAGAATTATAGGGGAGGTTAAAGAAAAAAAGCAGAAAATTCTGGAACAGACTCAGAGATATGAGGAGAAGGAGAAAGGGTTGAATGAGAGGATATCAGATCTCAGGTTACATGCTATCACTACTGGGGAGGCACTGATTGAAAAGGAAAGCCACAGGAGATGGAAGCTATTATAAGAGAGATAGGTCAGGTACCCCGCTATGATGTAAATAGGTTCATGAAATGGTTTTGTGATTTGCAGAGAGTCAGAGACACATATAACTTGAATATTGAGGACCTAGCTAGAATTTTGCAGAAAAGTATAGGCAATGGATTATGGGCACGGGTTTTGCAAAATTGTGGCCAGCGTCATAAAACTAAACTGTTTTAAAGGAATTATTGAAAGCATTGTATGGTGCGACGACATATGTGTGCTTGTCAGGAAAAATTAAGCAAATGAAGAATGAATGCCCATATGAACTTGCAGATAGAATTAGCAGTGTGATGGAAAATGTCATGACTGGAAATCCCGGTTTTGAACGTGGTGGTTTGGTTCATAGGTCAATGTTATTAGAAGCATTGGATGGTGATGTCAGGGAAGGCATTTTATCTGTTACACCTGATCCTAGTGATTATAGTGATATCTTGGTAAGAGCGGATAATTTGTGGGGGGGAAAGTGTAGAGAAGACAGTCTTGCGGTTGATGCAGCTAGAGTCGAGGGGCAGCAAAATAGAGATGATTTAGGACCATGGAGAGGAAGATCTTATAACAATTCAGGTAGTTACAGGAGGCCAGAATCCAGAGAAAAACCTAGTAAACAGCCTTGGGTGCCGTTTAGTGAAATGAGAAGTGAAAGAGATCGTTTGCAGGAGGAGCTATATAAAATACAGGAAGAAATGAAAAGAATAAAAGCAGGAGGGGTCAAAGTAGCAGCAGTAGGAAAGGAAAGTGCTGTGTCCCCCTCTACCAGTCATTGTTAGGGGTTCCGAGCCCCCCACGCCCCTTCTTGCCGATTCTTAACCGATTTAACATTAGATTCCTGGGGGCGGCCCACTGTTGATGTAACATTAGGGGGAACTCGTGTAAATGCGCTGTTAGATAGTGGGGCAGCTATTAGTTTTAGTAAATCAGTTGTCCCTGGAAATGAGAAAATTAAAATAACAGGTGTCACTGGACATTCCATTGAAGCTCCTTTTGTGCGTGGTGTTGAGATGCAAATAGGGGGAGAGAAGTGGGAGTGTGACGTTGTTTGTGAAAACCAGGACATAATTGGTGCTGGTGTCTGTGTACAGCAGGGTTTGGTGGTTGATCTTGCAAACATGAAGTTGTGGATAATGTCGGAAAATGACGGATTGGGTCATGTGTGGCATCCTCCCATGGAATTAGTAACAGCAGCAGTGAAGCCCGTTGGTGTGTTACATGGAGGTTGGGATAGTCTGATGGGTGAATTTGAAGACATAATGGCTAAACATAAACAAGATTGTGGTAGGATGAATACAATGATTTTATTGGAAGGATTTGATCCTGCACCTGTTAAGCAATACCCAGTTCCGAAAGAGGCCATTAAACCTATAACAGAAGCTATAAAACAATTGGAGGCGCAAGGTACATTAAAAAGGGGTGCATCAGTTTGCAATTCGCCAGCCTGGCCAGTCATCAAGCCCGATGGGTCGTTCAGGCTGACGATAGATTACCGTGCCTTAAACAAATATGCTAAAAGTATGGCACCTGTGGTGGCAGCTTACCCTGAAATGATTGCCAAGTTGACACCAGAAATGAAATGGTTTACGGTCATTGATATCAGTAACAGTTATTGGAATTTACCCCTTGACCCAACATGTCAATACAAAACAGCCTTCAGCTGGGCGGGCCTTCAATATTATTGGACAGTTCTTCCACAAGGCTACAAAGACAGTGCAGCAATATTTCACTCACATATGAAAGAAGTGATTGATAAGTTTTCAAAACCTGAAAGAGTAATTTCATATGTTGATGACATTTTGATTGGGTCAGCCTCTATGGAGGAGCACGTGAACGATGTGAGTGAAATGTTATTGCTTTTGAGAGAAGCAGGTTTGAAAGTTAATCCAAAGAAAATACAATTGGGGAAGCAGGAAGTCCAATTTCTGGGTGTTACTGTAGCACAGTCAGGGCGGAGTATCAATGAACAAAGGGTTGAGCTAATAGCTAAACTACCTTTGCCCACTGCTGAAAAAAGTCTGAGACAGATCTTAGGCATGACAGGTTTCTGTAGGGAGTTTGTGCCTCATTATGCATCATTAACAGAGTGTTTGTATGATCTGCTGAAGCAAGATGAATGGATATGGAAATCAGAGCACACACAAGCTATTGAAGCGTTAAAGGAAACTTTAGGCAATGCCCCTTCATTAGCATCACCAGACCCCAACAAAGAATTCAGACTCTATCCACATGTAGGCCTTAGCACTTTGTCCGTTGCACTTACCCAAGATTATTTTGGAAAACAAAGACCTTTAGCCTATGCATCACGTTTACTATCATCTGTAGAACAAAGGTATCCTTTATGTACTCGTATGGTGCTGTGTTGTTATTGGGCGATCAACAAATTCAGATACTTGACAGGTACACAAAGGGTCATCATTGCTAGTCATCACACTCCTATAGTCATGTTAGCCAATGGGAAATGGAAAGAAGCGGATGTGAATTGTAAAAGGCTGGCCAGATGGACTACAGCTTTATTGTCAGAGAATATTGAGGGTTTGATGTTAAAGGAACCTAGTGTCCTGATTGGTGAATTGATGATTGAAGGTCAAGCTCATGAATGTCAAGTACAAGGAAGTAGTTTGCAACACAGAGTTTTTACTGCCGTATCCAAACCCTTTGACCTTGAAAGTGACTGCTGGTACATTGATGGTTCTTCTTATTATAAAGATGGAAGTAGAATCTCAGGATTTGCTGGTGTTTGTGTAAAAGATGGCGAGGTTCAGAGACAATTTTCATATTCATGTAGAGCTCGTTCTGCACAATATGTGGAAATAGCAGCACTTCTGCAAGTTCTCAGTGAGTTAAGAGACGATGGTGGAGTTGTTAACCACTTCCCGACCGCCCCCTGTATATTTACGTCGGCAGAATGGCACGTACAGGCAGAATCACGTACCTGTACGTGACATTCTTCCGGCGGTTGGGGGGTCCGATCGGACCCCCGTCCGCCGGCGGGGACGGTCGGGATCGCTTCAGGAGCGATCCGGGACGAGGGGACGGCCAGTGGTTTCTGGCCACCCCCTCGCGAGCGCTCCTGGCCAATGAGAAACTTCCCCTTCCTGTCTATTGTATAGACAGGAAGGCGGAAGTGATGTCACGCTCGGTGCGCCGGTCTATGTGACCGGAGACGCCGAGCGGCGAACATGTACAGGTTAGTGCACAACACTACACTGACACCAGTACAGTTAGGCACATATTCCACCCCCCTGTCACCCCCTGATCACCCCCCAGATCACCCCCTCCCCCCCCCCCAGTCACAGTGTCACTAATTGCAGTGATCATTTATTTACTGATCACTGCATTTAGTGTCAGTGTGACTGTAATAACTGTCAGGGCAGATAGTTTTAGGTCCAAGGTATCCCCCTACCCCCCCCTAATAAAGGTTTAACCCCTTGATTGCCCCCCAGGTAACCCTTTCACCCACTTTTGCCAGTGTCACTAAGCGATGTTTTTTCTGATCGCTGTATTAGTGTCACTGCTGTAGCTAGGTAACCATTTTTTTTTTTTATGTAACCGCCATGTTTATATAGGTTCATAAATAGGTTTATAGGTCAGGTACCCCCATATTACAAACTAAATAAAGGTTTTAACCCCCTGATTGCCCCTTGAGTTAACCCTTTCACCAGTGATCACTGTATAACTGTCACTGGTGACGCTGGTTAGCCAGTTAGTTATTTTGTTATTTAGGTTCCCGTCAGGTTTTTATATAGCGTCAGGTACCCCCATATATTACCTAATAAAGGTTTAACCCCATGATTGCCCCTAGTTAACCCTTTCACCACCTTTTGCCAGTGTCACTAAGCGATCGTTTTTCTGATCGCTGCATTAGTGTCGCTAGGTAACCATTTTTTTTTTTTAGGTAACCGCCATGTTTATATAGGTTCATAAATAGGTTTATAGGTCAGGTACCCCCATATTACAACCTAAATAAAGGTTTTAACCCCCTGATTGCCCCTAGAGTTAACCCTTTCACCAGTGATCACTGTATAACTGTCACTGGTGACGCTGGTTAGCCAGTTAGTTATTTCGTTATTTAGGTTCCCCGTCAGGTTTTTATATAGCGTCAGGTACCCCCATATATTACCTAATAAAGGTTTAACCCCCTGATTGCCCCTAGTTAACCCTTTCACCCCCTTTTGCCAGTGTCACTAAGCGATCGTTTTTCTGATCGCTGCATTTGTGTCGCTAGGTAACCAGTTTTTTTTTGTATTACTGTTACGGGTGACGCTGGTTAGTTAGCTTGTTTTTTATACTGTCAGGGCACCCGCCATTTATTACCCAATAACGGTTTTACCCCCCCTGATCGCCCGGCGGGTGATATCAATTAGGTTTTAGGGTCAAATAAGGTCTGCGTCGCCCCAGGTTAGTGCCAGTACCGCAAACACCCACGCGCAAAGCATACACCTCCCTTAGTGGCACAGTATCTGAACAGATCGATATCTGATCTGATCAGATCTATACTAGCGTCCCAGCAGTTTAGGGTTCCAAAAAAAAACGCAATGTTAGCGGGATCAGCCCAGATACCTGCTAGCCCCTGCGTTTACCCCCTCCGCCCAGCCCAGCCCACCCAAGTGCAGTATCGATCGATCACTGTCACATACAAAACACAAAGCACACATAACTGCAGCGTTCGCAGAGTCAGGCCTGATCCCTGCGATCGCTAACAGTTTTTTTTGTGGTAGCGTTTTGATTCAGTCGCTTCAGTCAGGAGCTTTTTTACCTGTGAATCTCAAAAAAATAAAAAAAAATAAATAGTTGTCGTTTTATTGTTCTCTCTCTCACTCTATTCTCTCTCTATTGTTGCTCTTTTTTTTACTCCATTCTATTCTGCAATGTTTTATTATGTTTTATCATGTTTTATCATGCTTGCTTTTCAGGTATGTAATTTTGTTTACTGTGTTTTAGTGTTGAGCATTTTTTGTTTTCAGGTGCGCCATTCAGTTGCAACGCGGCTTTATTTATCTTGACAGCAACAGCGTTTGCTCCCACGATACATAAAGCCGCGACTCCAACGCTGTAGGAGGTGATTTCACCACCACAGTTAAAAAAAAAGAGCATATATGCCGAAGCATGGGGCAGCAGGGGGGGGAGGAGCGATTGGCTCCTAATGCCACGTACATACGGTCGAAATTCCGACCGTGTGTACACGGCATAACTTTTGCGGGAGGATGCCCATCATTAGAAGTGGGTGGATGAAGGGAGGTATTCTAATGGTGGGCATACCCACCAATCAATCTCTTTTTTTTCGTTCAGCCAAGAGGCTGCATGAAAAAAAAGATTACAATATATGTCCAGTATGTTGCTGGACTTTGAATGGTTATACCAGAATGATGCTGCAGGTTTAGGTATCATCTTGGTATCAATCTTTTCAGCCAGTGATCGGATTTCATGTAAAAGCAATTCTAGCGGGTAATTAGCCTCTAGACTGCTTTTACAAGCAGTGGGAGGGAAATGTCCCCCCTCCCGGATATAACCGCGCCATTGGGAAATTGGGAAAGCATTATATCACACCAATCTTGGTGTGGTCAGATGCTTTGAGGGCAGAGGAAAGATCTAGGGTCTAATAGACCCCAATTTTTTCAAAAAAAGAGTACCTGTCACTGCCTATTGCTATCATAGGGGATATTTACATTCCCTGAGATAACAATAAAAATCATAACAAAGAAAAAAAATGGAAGGAACAGTATAAAAATAAAATAAAAAAGCTAAATAAATAAAAAAAAAACAAAAAAATAAAAAAAACAAAGCACCCCTGCCCCCCCTCTCTTGCGCAAAGGCGTACACAAGCGTTGGTCTGGCGTCAATGTAAACAGCAATTGCACCATGCATGTGAGGTCTCACCGCGAAGGTCAGATCGAGGGCAGTAATTTTAGCAGTAGACCCCTCCGTGAATCTAATGTGGTATCATGTAAAGGCTTTTAAAGGCTTTTAAAAATGTATGTAGTTTGTCGCCACTGCGTGTTTGTGCGCAATTTTAAAGCATGTCGTGTTTGGTATCCATGTACTCGGCCTAAGATCTATTTTTTATTTCATCAAAAATTTTGAGCAATATAGTGTGTTTTAGTGCATTAAAATAAAAAAAGTGTATTTTTTCCACAAAAAATGCGTTTGAAAAATCGCTGCGCAACACCCACCATTTTAATCTGTAGGGCCTTTGCTTTAACAATATATATAGTGTTTGGGGGTTCAACGTAATTTTTCTTGCAAAAAAAAAAATATGTTTTCAAGTAAACAAAAAGTGTCAGAAAGGGCTTTGTCTACAAGTGGTTAGAAGAGTGGGTGACGTGTGACATAGGCTTCGAAATGTTGTGCATAAAATGCCAGGACAGTTCAAACCCCCCCCAAATGACCCCATTTTGGAAAGTAGACACCCCAAGCTATTTGATGAGAGCAATGTTGAGCCCATTAAATATTTTTTTTTTTTGTCCCAAGAGATAGAATAATGAAAAAAAAAAAATATAAATATTTTTTTTACAAAAAGTTGTCACTAAATGATATATTGCTCAAACATGTCATGGGCATATGTGGAAATACACCCCAAAATACATTCTGTTGCTTCTCCTGAGTACGGGGTTACCACATGTGTGGGACTTTTTGGGAGCCTAGCTGCGTACGGAACCCCAAAAACCACTCACCGCCTTCAGGCTTTCTAAGGGTGTAATTTTTTTATTTCACTTCTCACTGCCAATCACAGTTTCGGAGGCCATGGAATGCCCAGATGGCATAAAACCCCCCAAAATGACCCCAATTTGGAAAGTAGACACAAGCTATTTGCTGAGAGGTATTGTGAGTATTTTGCAGATGTAGCTTTTTGTCACAAAGTTTTGAAAATTGAAAAAAGAAAAAAAATTTTTTTTTTTCTTTACTTTCTTCATTTTCAAAAACAAATGAGAGCTGTAAAATACTCACCATGCCTCTCAACAAATAGCTTGGGGTGTCTACTTTCCAAAATGGGGTCATTTTGGGGGGGTTTTGTGCTATTTTGGCATTTTATGGCATTCGAAACTGTGATAGGTAGTGAGGAAAAATTTGCACCCTTAGAAATCCTGAAGGCGGGTGCTTGGGTTTCGGGGCCCCGTAGGCTCCCAAAAAAGTCCCACACATGGTATCCCCATACTCAGGAGAAGCAGCAAAATGTATTTTGGGGTGCATTCCACATATAACTATGGCATGTGTGAGCAATATATCATTTAGTGACACTTTTTGAAAAAAAAAAAAATTTTTTTAATTTTTTGTCTTTATTCAATCACTTGGGACTAAAAAAAAAAAAATATTCAATGGGCTCAACATGCCTCTCAGCAAATAGCTTGGGGTGTCTACTTTCCAAAATGGGGTCATTTGGGGGGGGGTTTTGTACTTCTCTGCCATTTTAGCACCTCAAGAAATGAAATAGGCAGTCATAAATTAAAAGCGGTGTAAATTCCAGAAAATGTACTCTAGTTTGTAGACGCTATAACTTTTGCGCAAACCAATAAATATACGCTTATTGGCATTTTTTTTACTAAAGACGTTTGACTAAAATTGAGTTTATTAGATTTTTTTTTATATACAAAAAGTAGAAAATCTCTTTTTTTTTTCAAAATTTTCGCTCTTTTTCCGTTTATATCTCAAAAATAAAAAATCACAGAGGCAATCAAATACCATCAAAAGAAAGCTCTATTTGTGGGAGAAAAGGACGCAAATTTCGTTTGGTTACAAAATTGCATGACCGCGCAATTACCAGTTAAAGTAGTGCAGTGCGAAATTGAAAAAAGACCTCTGGTCCTTTGGCTGCCAAATGGTCCGGGGCTGAAGTGGTTGTTAACATTGCTTCTGACTCAGACCAGGTATGCAAGGGTGCAGTTGTCTATCTTTCATGGTGGAATGTGATGGGTTTTAAAGGAACAGATGGAAGTGAGATAAGATATGCACCCTTATGGAAAATGATAGAGGAGGAAACACAATTCTTTTCAAAAATCAATATCCGAAAGGTACAGGCCCACAAAAAGCAAACAACCGAGCACTACTGGAACAATACGGTAGATAGATTAGCGAAGGAGGCTGCAGTAACATCCCCCGAATGGCCTCATATAGAGCATACTTTATCATTTCCAGTGTCTGCCCTTACTCGTGCTCAAGCAAAAGGAGTTGAAGAAAGGACATGTGAGTTGGGTAAATTACAAGATCAGGATGAGGAATTAGCTCAACTAAAAGCAATGTGTGGGACTGGGCCCATACAATTTGAAGGTCAAGAGATGCAGGTGAAGGATGGCCTTTTAATAACTTACAAAAATGACAAATTGATTACACAGGTGAATTTCCTAACACTGCACACCAGAACAGATATTTACTCGTTGTGGTGGATTCCTTCAGTCACTGGGTTGAAGCATTCCCTACCAAAAACTGTACTGCCACTACTACTGCAAGGATCCTGGTCAAAGAAATATTTAGTCGGTGGGGGATACCAAAAGTTTTAGACAGTGACAATGGTCCAGGATTTGTAGGTAATGTGATAAAAGAGACATGTAAGCTCCTTGGTGTTATTCAAAAATTCCACATCTTCTATCACCCTGAGTCTGCGGGACAGGTTGAACGAATGAACAGGACAATTAAAAATGCCCTTAGAAAGGTTGTAAATGAGCAAGGTACTGATTGGGATGAAAAATTACCCTTTGTTCTGGCAACTATTCGTTCCAGAGTTTGCAGGTCCATAGGCTTTGCCCCTTATGAAGCTCTGCTCGGCAGAACAATGAGAACGTGGGAACATCTGATAAATCCAGTCCCAGCAGCATTAGAAACTGTGTCATTATCTGAATCATGGGTAGAGATCTTAATGGATCATGTGATTACAGTACATAAGGCTGTATGTGCCACTGATGAATGTACCCATAAAAGCTCACAACAGTGGTTTAATGCAATGGGTGACACTAGTGAATACCAAATTGGGTCTAGAGTAATGTTACAGGATTTTTCTGGGTTTCACCCATTTCCTAGAGCAAAGTGGAAGGGCCCTTATGCAGTCATAGATAAAATTGGACCCTCTGTTTACTTACTAGACTTGGGAGAGGACAGGTCAAGATGGAGTCATGCATGTCAGATCAAAGCATTTAAAGGAAAAATGGATTTGATGGATGTGAGCATTGTCTAATTTTCTTGCTGAGATTGTCTTTCAGGTCCCAGGAGTGAGGCGAATACCAGAAGACTACACCATAATGAAGACATCCCCCCTGGACAAATACAAGCCTTCTCTATTAACATATGTGTTGATAACAGCGTCAATCTCTTTACTTCTTTGCATCACAAACATCAGAGTGAAAAAGTGCCAAGTTGAGGAATCAAAATGCTTCCCAGTGGGGAAATCTGATCGAAATAAAAGAAGTGTAATGGATCATACTACAGAACTTACTGTTTTAGAGGACTCGGAAGGCATCCAGATACATGGGGATACTGTAAAGGGCATAGTCGGGGGGTGGATAGTCGTTAGATGTGAGATCATGATGCCGAAATCTGATTACTTGATGGAATCTGCTGTTTGGACTTACCCAGAAGGAAGCGATCGTCACAGGAGTACAGATATAATATTAGTGGAGACAAAGAATGGACCACAAATGCAAATGACTTTAGAAAGGAACTTTACAATATTTAAGGAGGGTATTATATCCTGTAGCCCTCATGATGTGAAGGATGGAGTCTATGCAAAAATCCTAAAGATAATGGTCACAAATTCTAGAGACTGTCCTACAATTTTACAGTGGCCAGAACATGGACTTTTCCTTGAGCGGACTCAAAATTTAGTGTATAGCGATGTTTCATACTTATCATTACCATTATTGTTGAATTTTACATCATTTAACATTCCAGAAAGTTGCCCAAAATCAATGGGGTTATGGTTTAACACATATAAACTTATTTTGTCTTTCAAACACATATAAACACATATAAACTTATTTTGGGATGCTACACAAGGGCTTAATTTTAAGAAAGTTTCAAAGAGGGATCTGGGTACTGATATCATATCAGGCCTCAGTTTGGGTAGTTCGATTTGGAATAGGGTTGATATAGAGAGTCTAAATATGAGAGAACAAAATTTTGTGGGTGGATTACAGCAGATACTGCTTAAAGGGGGAAGAGTGGATTTAAACGCTCTAGCTGAAATGAAAATAGATATTCAGAACATTCACACCATTGCTGCAGATTTGCAGAACGTTCAAATGTCGGTGAATGCACTGAATAAAACCATTCAAACGAATAATGTATCCAAGTCTATAGTTTGTGGTATTATAGGAAACTTGCTGAGTGAACATCTGAGCCTAGGGCTTCAAGAAATCAAACGAGGAGAATGGCCAAGGATAATGAACTCAACTTTATTATTCAATCTTATCAAAGACAGTGGTGTTACTTGTAGGAACTTTGCCCTTGCTAATGTAAGGAGCCTGGATACTCTTTGTAATAAAGATCGCATCGGAAAGCAGGAAGTACCTCTGACCATCGACATCCCTACATGGTCAACAAAACCCTTACCCGTATACAAGATGATCGTTCTTGGTGAGGTGGAGGTGAGAAATGGCACTAATATACTGAAACAACTGCTACCACAAAGCAGACTCGTCGTCAAGGATAACCAAGTATGGAAAACCATGGACCCCAACTGCTGTACCAAACGTGCCCAGGCCTGGCTTTGTTCCTGTTCTTTTGAGCGGCTGGAGTACGTAGAGGGTTGTGCTGCTACACACTCTGGAAACTGCCTGGTTCGATTACAAAAAATTGAACCGGCCTGGAAGAGAATAATTCATGGAGAAGACTCGAGGGTCTGTGCATTGGGGGTTCCCTCATTCACTTGGCAGAAGCAAGTTCAGTGCCGGACACCTATCACAGGCTGGTGTGTGAACCTCACATATGGACTGTTAACAATCGGACAGGAAGACATTCAAGCCAATATCCACATGAATCAAGTATCTGTAAACATTGAGCAAACAGATCTTGGAAATTGGGACTCTATGATTTCTCCTTTATTTAAGAAAATTCCACCACTTACAGTTGAATTGGATACATTATTTAAGTGGGATAGTAGGAAAATTATAGAATTACAAGAACTGGTGAAGGAAAACCTCATCAGTTCTAATAAAATTGCTAAAGAATTTCAGGAGCCTTGGTGGAGCATACCCAATAACACTCTTTCTCACCCACTATTGAGAACTCTTTCCATGATTTTTGTGTTCGTTCAATTTATATTAATATGTTTTTTGTTTGGTTTATATTGTTGTGGTAGAAGACAACTAAGAACAATCCAGAAAAATAAGGAAAGCATAGAGATGGCTTCAATCTTAAGAGCCAGGGATGTCTGAGCGGTTTGGTTGTGAATCGATTCTGATTCAAACCGATCCAAGTGGGGGTATATGTAGTATGTTATATCTAATATATATATATGTATACATCTATATATATTATATATATATACATATTTATTATATGTAGTGTTTTTATTTAGGCATTCTAAAGACAAGTTTATTCTAGGCAGGCCACTTTGGTAGCCGTTAATCTAATTGCGCATATTAAAAGAGGGTTTGTTGGTCAAAGGACAAATGGCCAGACTAGACTTACTCCACATATGAACGGGAACAGATAATGATTATCTTAATCTAATCAGTATTCACACATGTCAAAGGGGGAATATGCAAGAATGTAAATTGGGGCAGCTTTATAATTACAACTATTCACAGCTTGGGGTTGTCTCCTGTCACTCTGAAAGACCGGGGCAGATCAAAGCATTTAATGGAAACGCCCAATCAAATTGCTCAGACATTCAGTGTGTGTGGGGGATATAACAGGACGTTCAATCTGTTTAGAAGTGTGTGTTCTTACGAAGGCACCCAAGAGTCACATGTTTCCATGGGGCTCTAAATATTACTAGAACTGTCGTGATATGAACTCTGTTGGATTTTTGTCATCTGTAAGACTGTTCAGTTTTGGAAGTCAATAAAATCTCTCTCTGGGAGAATCGGGTTTTGCTGCGGAGACAATACTTTTAATAACTATATTCCATCTACGAGGAACGACGATTATATTAGATCACTACACTGGGGAGCCACACCGGGGAGTTCCTAAAAATGTAGTTGAACTTGGGAAGGTATAGCATTTTGATGATGTTAATCCGGCCCAGCAAGTTTAGGGGGAGGTCCCTCCACCTGGCACAGTGGTCCTTAAGCTTTGTGACAATGGGCTGGAGGTTAAGGCGACTAAAGGCCCGGACGTCCCTAGATATTACGATCCCAAGGTACTTAAATTCCTCTACCCATAGCAGGGAGAGGAGAAACCCCCCACCCTGGGCTGGGGGTCTATAGGGAACAGTAGGGACTTAGACCAGTTTATGTTGATTCCCGAGAAACTCCCGAATTCATTAAATATCCCCAGGGCTGTTTGGAGAGACGTCTCAGCATCATGTAGGTATAACAGTGTATCGTCCGCATATAGAGAGATTTTCTCCTCCAGAGGGCCAACCCGGAGGCCCTGTATCGCCCCCGACTCCCGAATCCTGGTGGCCAGGGGCTCGAGAGCCAGAGCAAACAGGCTGGGCGATAGAGGGCAACCCTGCCTAGTGCCCCTCTGAAGGGAAAAAAACCCTGAGAGGGTGTCGTTAGTGCGGATCCTAGCTCTGGGGGACCTATATAGCATTCCTAGCCATGTTAAGAACTTCGGGCCAAAGCCAAACCTCCGGAGCACCTCCCACAGGTATCTCCACTCTACAGAATCAAATGCCTTTTCGGCGTCAAGGGAGGCTATGACTCTAGACCCGCTGTTGTCATGGGTTATCCCCAGATTGAGGAAGAGCCTACGTATGTTAATATCGGTGCCCTTACCCGGCATGAACCCGGTCTGATCGTGATGTACCAGACCCTCTATGACTTGGTCAGCCTGAGAGCCAGAATTTTGGCAATCAGTTTAGCGTCAGCGTTAATTAGAGAAATAGGTCTATATGATGAGCACTCATCCGGGTCCTTACCAGGCTTGGGCACCAATACCACCACTGCTTCCGTCATAGTGTCCGGGAGTAGTTCTTGCGCGGAGAACTGTGCAAGGAGGGAGACCAGCCTAGGGGCCAGCAGCTCCTGATAGGTCAAGTAGAATTCGAAGGGGAATTCCATCCGGGCCAGGGGATTTGCCTGCTTGCATGTGGGCCATCGCTTTTTGGACCTCCTCCAGGGTGATGTCACTGTCCATGGTTTGTCGTTGGTTTGTCGTTGGTCAGGGTTAAGTGTGGGTCAGTTCACTGTCAGTATAAGTAACTTTGGATGCGTACAGTTCCTGATAATATTGAAAGAACCTATGGCTAATTGCCTCCGGAGTGGTCAACAAGTCACCTCCTGCAGCCCGAATTCTGCCTATATGGGTCGCTGCAAATTGTCCCTTAGCCAGCCACGCTAGTAGCTTCCCATTTTTGTCACCAAATTCGAACACCCTCTGGGCACTAGCCAGCATAGCTTTCTTTGTCATATCTATCCTTAGTAACGACAGCTCACGAAGAGTTCCCTGCCAAGGGGCATAGTTTATCTGGGTAGGATGCCTGACATATTCCCTCTCCATATTAAGGGCTCTATCCTCTAGTTGTGTAAGCGACTGCTTATATTCGCGTTGTCTACCTGCTATCTTATTGATATATGTGCCCCTAACCCATGCCTTGAAGGCGTCCCAAAGGACCTGCGGATCAACAGAGTCTGCGTTGTGTAACCAAAAACTGCAGATTTCTTCAGGCATGTCCTCCTGTATTTTCACTTCCTCAAGCCAATATTTGGACAATCTCCACAGGCGCACTCCTCCAGGAGGAGCAACCTGTACCTTAATTAGTAATGGAGCATGATCCGATATGCCCCGGGAGAGGATCTCAGCAGAGGATATCTCCCG
>JAQSEC010004143.1:1217738-1235238 GCA_028564925.1 Lithobates sylvaticus
CCCTTTTTAAACAGGGGCGGGAAAATTAAAAATCTTGTCAAATAGTTCACAGCAGGCCCATTCCTGCGCCACCAAGAGTAACCTATGAGGGCTACAGTCTTGTGGCAACACCGTCCACCACCACCGCCAAGGTCCCATTTTTCTGCCTGGCCCTGTCATCAGGTTGGCTTGCAATTACAAATTTGATCTAATAACTCACAACAGGGCCCATTCCTGCGCCCACCAAGGAGTAGAAGTTAGTTATGTAGTAGGTTGGAGAGGAGGGTAACTGTGAGGGGCCGGGGGCTACAGTTCTTTGTGGGCAACACCGTTCCACCACCACCGCCAAACAGGCCCAAAGTTTTTCTGCCTGATTCAATCAGGTGTGTGCTTGCAAATTTCAATTCTTGATCTAATTGTTACAGCAGGGGGGGGGGCCCATTCCTGCGGCCCCCAACCAAGAAGTAGTTAGTAGGTATAACTAGATGAGGGCTACAGTTCATGGTCTTGTGGCAACACCGTCCACCAACCACCGCCCAAAAGGGCCCCCCCAAATTTTTTTTCTGACACTGTTCCATCAGGTGGCTTGCAATTACAAATTTTGTTCTTATAACTCACAGCCAGGGCCCATTCCTGCGGCCCACCCAAGAGTAACTAGTTGGTGAGAGCATTACAGTCTTGTTGGACCAACACCGTCCACCACCACCACCACCAAAGGGCCCAATTTTTCTGCCTGTCTGTTCAACCAGGTGCATCGCAATTTTCAAATCTTGATCTATTAACTCATCAGCAGGCCCAATTTCCTGTGCCCACAAGTCTTGTGTGCCCTTACACCATCATTTCTAATAGGGCAAATTTTTCTGCAGAGTATATTACGCCTGGCCTCCTACTCTTTTTCAAACATACCAACGTACAAACGAAACTCCTATTGCAATTGGAAAAGAGGGGGGTGCCACCCCACACCCAGAGGAACCACCACAGAAGGGGGGGGAAAAAAACAGGAAGAGTGAGGAGGAAGGTAAAATCTACCCCTAGGAAGGGAAATTCTATCCTTTTAGATTTAATTTGGGAAAAAAAAACAAAAGAAAAAAAAATAAAAAAAAAAAAAAAAAAAAAAAAAATAAAAAAAAAAAAAAAAAAAAAATAAAAAAAAAAAAAGGTATTCTCCTCTCTACTGATACTTTATCACCAATCCTTGTTTTTTCAATTTTTTTTTAAAAAACCCCACTTTTTCCAACAAACAATTTGTCATTGGGACGGAATAGTGACGGGTGAAACATGTTCTGAACAGTATGTGCAAAAAAAAAAAAGGACAGCAAATGGTACAGGGGTGATTACCCTCTCCCTATGTTCTCCAAAAAGCTTAAAAATCTAGAGATTTTTTTGGGATGGTGGAGCTACCACTTTTTCATAATTGTAAGGTAACCTGTTCAGATTCTACTGAAGACCTACACAAACCTCTCCAAAGCCGCATAGTGAGTTTGAAATGGGCTCTCTTTTTTTCCTGTTACAATATGTCATTTTATTCTATTTTCTCGTTGCAAGGACAGTTCAGTGCTCCTCCTTCCCCTAAACCACGGGAGGATAACACCAGGCCTCTTCCACAGGCCATACTTTTTTTAGACCCCCCAGGTTACCAATATTTAAAGGAAAATATGTTCACTTTTTTTTTTTTTCGCTTTTATGCTTACATTTTTTTATTAAAATGACTGCTTCCCGAAAAAACGTTAGTTTTTTTTACTCGTTAAAAGTCTCTTTTTGCTTTGTTATATGTCCCATTGGGTGCAGGGGACCGGGGGATTCTCCCCAAAATCCTGGTTTTATGATTATGCCATTAAACCATGCATATTCGGCCGGTGGTAATTATGCACTTTTGATTTCGAGATCGTTCGCGTCCATTAGTAACGTTATAGGACGTGTTCGGAAAAATTCGCGGCGGGGAACTTTCGGTCCCCGTTCGGAAGGTTCTGGTTCGAACCGAAACCCGGGGGTTGTTTTTGTGTTCGGCTCATCCCTAATGGGAACCCCCTTAATGAGAATTATGGGTGTGTAACAGACCCGGCCAATCCCTCAAACATTGTCTCTTGGTGGGCGCAGGAATGGGCCCTGCTGTGAGTTATTAGATCAAGATTTGTAATTGCAAGCACCTGATGAACAGGGCAGAAAAATTGGGCCTTTGGCGGTGGTGGTGGACGGTGTTGCCACAAGACTGTAAGCTCTCACAGTTACTCTTGGTGGGCGCAGGAATGGGCCCTGCTGTGAGTTATTAGATCAAGATTTGTAATTGCAAGCACCTGATGAACAGGGCAGAAAAATTGGGCCTTTGGCGGTGGTGGTGGACGGTGTTGCCACAAGACTGTAGGCCCTCATAGTTACTCTTGGTGGGCGCAGGAATGGGCCCTGCTGTGAACTATTAGATCAAGATTTGTAATTACCCGCCCCTGTTAAACAGGGGCTGAAAAATTGTGCCTTAGGCACTGGTGCTGGTGCCACAACACTGCAACCCCTCACAGATACTGTACTTGGAGCACAGCAGTCACAAAAAAATTGTAAGTACGTGTTGCGAAGCATTTTTTTTAAAAAATTGTAATTACACGCCCCTGTTAAACAGGGGCTGAAAAATTGTGCCTTAGGCACTGGTGCTGGTGCCACAACACTGCAACCCTCACAGATTACTGTACTTGGAGCACAGAGTACAGTGTTGCGAAGCATTTTTTTTAAAAAATTGTAAGTACCACGCCCCTGTTAAACAGGGGCTGAAAAATTGTGCACACTGGTGTGGTGCACAACACTGCACCCCTCACAGTACTGTACAGCACAGCAGTCACACGTGTTGCGAAGCATTTTTTTTAAAAATTGTAAGTACACGCCCTGTTAAACAGGGGCTGAAAAATTGTGCCTTAGGCACTGGTGCTGGTGCCACAACACTGCAACCCCTCACAGATACTGTACTTGGAGCACAGCAGTCACACGTGTTGCGAAGCATTTTTTTATAAAACTTGTATGTACACGCCCCTGTTAAACAGGGGCTGAAAAATTGTGCCTTAGGCACTGGTGTGGTGGCATGGATCATTGAGGAGGAGGAAGAGGATAGTCAGTGAACATAAGAGGACAGTCACTCAGCATCAGCATAGGCAGTCTTGAAGGGATGTGACATTAAAATTATTCGGTTATATCCGCCTCAGGTGCCTGGTAGCTGGTGGTGATCCAAGACTGATTCATTTTGATGAAGGTCAGTCGATCAACCGAGGCGGTGGACAGGCGCACCCTATGATCGGTGACAAATCCTCCAGCAGCACTGAATGTGCGTTCGGAAAGAACGCTGGAGGCAGGACAGGCCAGTAGCTCAATTGCATACTGTGCAAGCTCTGGCCAGTGATCCATCCTCAGGACCCAGTAAGCCAGAGGATTTTCGGTGGGAAAGGTGTCCAAGTCTGACCTTGCCCCAAGGTATTCCTGCACCATGTATATCAGACGCTGGCGCTGGTTGCTGGAAACGATCATTCCTTGGGGCTGCGGACTAAAAAATTGTCTGAACGCATCGGTCAGACGTCCACCTTCCCACCGCTCCTTCTGCTACTGACGAAGCCTCAGCAACTCGTCGCCCAGGACCAGGAGTTTGTAACCTCCCAGTTTCTGGGAACGCGTTGCACAGACCTTTCTGCAAGGCCTCCCTGAGATGTCTCATCCTCTGCTCCCTCTGCGACGGCAAGATAAGGTCCGCAACCTTACCTTGTACCGCGGATCAAGGAGAGTGGCCAGCCAGTAATGGTCCCTCTCCTTGATCCGAAGAACACGAGGATCCTTCCGCAGGCTTTGCAGGATCAGGGAGGCCATGCAGCGTAGGTTAGCTGAGGCATTCGGTCCGGAGTCTTCTGGGTCACTGAGGATGACATGATCGCCAGCCACCTCCTCCCAGCCACGTACAAGTCCACTGGTTTGTTGGGACTGTACATCATCCCTAAAAGACTGCTGCTGCTGATGCTGAGTGCCAGGCTCCACCTCCATGCTCACACAATCCTCCTCCTCCTCCTCCTCCTCCTCTCCTCTTCCTGTGTGATGGGTGGGACAGAAGGAACACTGTCCGGATAAAGGGGGCCTTGAGAGGCAAGGAAGTCCTCCTCTTCCTGCCTCTGTTCTGCCTCAAGTGCCCTGTCCATTATCCCACGCAGCGTATGCTCCAACAGGTGGACAAGAGGGACAGTGTCACTGATGCATGCACTGTCACTGCTCACCATCCTCGTGGCCTCCTCAAATGGTGAGAGGACAGTGCATGCATCCCAGATCATGCTCCACTGACGTGGGGAAAAAAACCAAGCTCCCCTGACCCTGTCCTGGTGCCGTAGTCGCAAAGGTACTCATTGATGGCCCTCTGCTGCGTGTGCAGTCGCTGCAGCATGGCCAACGTTGAGTTCCACCTGGTGGGCATGTCACATATTAGGCGGTTCTTGGGCAGGTTCAGCTCCTTTTGCAGCTCAGTCAGCCGAGCACTGGCATTATAAGATCGGCGGAAAATGCACACAGACTTTCCTGGCCTGCCTCAGGACATCCTGTAAGCCTGGGAACCTGCCCAAGAACCGCTGCACCACCAGGTTGAGGACGTGAGCCATGCAGGGCACATGGGTGAGCTGCCCCTGTCGCAGGGCGGAGAGGAGGTTGGTGCCATTGTCAGAAACGACCATTCCTGGCTTAAGCTGACGTGGCGTCAACCACCTCTCGGCCTGCCCCTGCAGAGCTGCCAGAACCTCTGGCCCAGTGTGGCTCCTGTCCCACAAACACACCAGCGCAAGCACGGCATGGCATCTTTTTGCCTGCGTACTTGCGTAGCCCCTTGTACGCCTACGGAGCACCGCTGGTTCCAAGGACAGAGCACTGGAGGAAGAAGAAGAGGGAGGGGGTGGAGGAGAGAGGTGTGTCACAACCAGTAGCAGTAGTAGCGTTTTGGAGGCGTGGTGGCGGAACAACCTCCAACACTAATGCACCTTGTCCTGCATCCCTCCAAGCTGCCAATAGAGTGACCCAATGGGCCGTGAAAGAAAGGTACCGTCCCTGTCCATGCCTGCTGGACCATGAGTCAGCGGTAATATGCACCTTACCGCTGACCGCCCTGTCCAGCGAGGCATGGACATTGCCTTCCACATGCGGGTAGAGAGACGGAATCGCCTTCCGTGAGAAAAAGTGGCGTTTGGGAACCTGCCACTGAGGAACCGCACATTGAACAAACTCACGGAAGGGGGCCGAGTCTACCAACTGAAAAGGCAGCAGTTGAAGTGCTAGCAATTTAGCCAAGCTAGCATTCAACCGCTGGGCATGTGGATGGCTGGGAGTGTACTTCTTTCTACGGTCCAGCAGCTGGGGCAGGGAAATTTGCCTGCTGCAATCGGACGTCGGTGTACTGCAAGTACTTGGTTGTGACACACCTAATTCTACACCTTCAGTCCTCTCAGAGCAGCTTTCAGAGAGGACTGAAGGTGTAGTGGGGATGGAGATCCCAGCTGATGAGGAGCAAGGAGAGGTCCGCTTAGTTCTTTGGTGTGGGTCTTTTATGTGTGCCTGCCAACGAGCTGCATGGCAGGTCGACATATGTCTGCTCATGCTTGTGGTGCCCAAGCGGCTGATGTTTTGGCCACGCGAGATACGCTTGAGACACATATTGCAAATAGCAGTGGTGCGATCTGATGCACTCGTCTCAAAAAAGGCCCACACCAAAGAACTTTTCTGATAACGTGCAGAGGCAGCGCCCTGCACAGGCGGAGCTCTGCGGTGTTGTACAGTTGCTGTGCTGGCCTCTACCTGGCCTCCAGGGGGCATCCTGCCTCGTTGGACATGTGACGCCGCATCCTCCTCCTCCTCGTCCTCCTCTCATCCTCTCTCCCTTCAGGCACCCACGTGGAGTCAGTGACCTCATCATCCCCTCCCTCTTCACCACTAGAGCAAACCTGGCAGTAAGCTGCAGCTGGTGGAACAGTACTGCCAGATTCCTCAAGCTGGGTATCATCATCCGAGCCTTCGAATCGTTGGGCATCCTCCTGGAGCATGTACCCAACACTGTGCTCAAAGAGTTCGGGGGACTCCTCAGGAGGACATGGTGGGTCTAGGGAAGGGGTGGCTGATGATGCCATTGAGTACGCGTTGGCAGCTGCTCTGCCAGTACCCTGAGCCTGGGTGAGAGAGGATGAGGAGGATGAGGAGGGCTTGGTCATCCATTCTACCAAGCCTTCAGCATGATGCGGCTCCACATGTCCAGCTGCCGAAAACAAAGACGCGAGTGTCCCCTGGCCACGTGCTGATGACGATGCACGACCACGTCCAGGCCACGGCCACGTCCACTAGAAACAGAGCCTGCCTGCCCTGTGTTCTTGGCTCTGCACGCTCTGCCTCCCCTTGGCGGTCTTCCAGCCAATGTAGTCGGTAGTCCTGTGGGTGCTGCTGAGAAGAATATATAGGAGCTCTGTGTGATGCCACTAACACACTAGAAGTCCTATGGGTGCTTCTGCAAAGAAAATATAGGAGCTCTGTGTGATGCCACTAACACACTAGAAGTCCTGTGGGTGCTGCTGAGAAGAAATATAGGAGCTCTGTGTGATGCCACTAACACACTAGAAGTCCTTTGGGTGCTTCTGCAAAGAAAATAGAGGAGCTCTGTGTGATGCCACTAACACACTAGAAGTCCTGTGGGTGCTGCTGAGAAGAATATATAGGAGCTCTGTGTGATGCCACTAACACACTAGAAGTCCTATGGGTGCTTCTGCAAAGAAAATAGGAGCTCTGTGTGATGGACTAACACACTAGAAGTCCTATGGGTGTTCTGAGAAGAAATATAGGAGCTCTGTGTGATGCCACTAACACACTAGAAGTCCTATGGTGCTTCTGCAAAGAAAATATAGGAGTCTCTGTGTGATGCCACTAACACACTAGAAGTCCTATGGGTGCTTCTGCAAAGAAAATATAGGAGCTCTGTGTGATGCCACTAACACACTAGAAGTCCTATGGGTGCTTCTGGGAAGAAATATAGGAGCTCTGTGTGATGCTTGGACTAACACACTTCAAGTCCTATGGTGCTTCTGGGAAGAAAATATAGGAGCTCTGTGTGATGGGACTAACACACTTCAAGTCCTATAGGTGCTTCTGGGAACAAAATATAGGATCTCTGTGTGATGGGACTAACACACTTCAAGTCCTATAGGTGCTTCTGGGAAGAAAATATAGGAGCTCTGTGTGATGGGACTAACACACTTCAAGTCCTATAGGTGCTTCTGGGAACAAAATAGGATCTCTGTGTGATGGGACTAACACACTTCAAGTCCTATAGGTGCTTCTGGGAAGAAAATATAGGAGCTCTGTGTGATGGGACTAACACACTTCAAGTCCTATAGGTGCTTCTGGGAACAAAATATATAGGATCTCTGTGTGATGGGACTAACACACTTCAAGTCCTATAGGTGCTTCTGGGAAGAAAATATAGGAGTCTGTGTGATGGGACTAACACACTTCAAGTCCTATAGGTGCTTCTGGGAAGAAAATATAGGTCTCTGTGTGATGGGACTAACACACTTCAAGTCCTATAGGTGCTTCTGGGAACAAAATATAGGATCTCTGTGTGATGGGACTAACACACTTCAAGTCCTATAGGTGCTTCTGGGAAGAAAATATAGGATCTCTGTGTGATGGGACTAACACACTTCAAGTCCTATAGGTGCTTTCTGGGAACAAAATATAGGTCTCTGTGTGATGGGACTAACACACTTCAAGTCCTATAGGTGCTTCTGGGAAGAAAATATATGTCTGTGTGATGGGACTAACACACTTCAAGTCCTATAGGTGCTTCTGGGAACAAAATATAGGATCTCTGTGTGATGGGACTAACACACTTCAAGTCCTATAGGTGCTTCTGGGAACAAAATATATGGATCTCTGTGTGATGGGACTAACACACTTCAAGTCCTATAGGTGCTTCTGGGAAGAAAATATAGGTCTGTGTGTGATGGGACTAACACACTTCAAGTCCTATAGGTGCTTCTGGGAACAAAATATAGGTCTCTGTGTGATGGGACTAACACACTTCAAGTCCTATAGGTGCTTCTGGGAAGAAAATATAGGTCTCTGTGTGATGGGACTAACACACTTCAAGTCCTATAGGTGCTTCTGGGAACAAAATATAGGTCTCTGTGTGATGGGACTAACACACTTCAAGTCCTATAGGTGCTTCTGGGAAGAAAATATAGGTCTGTGTGTGATGGGACTAACACACTTCAAGTCCTATAGGTGCTTCTGGGAACAAAATATATGATCTCTGTGTGATGGGACTAACACACTTCAAGTCCTATAGGTGCTTCTGGGAAGAAAATATAGGATCTGTGTGATGGGACTAACACACTTCAAGTCCTATAGGTGCTTCTGGGAACAAAATATATGATCTCTGTGTGATGGGACTAACACACTTCAAGTCCTATAGGTGCTTCTGGGAACAAAATATATGTCTGTGTGATGGGACTAACACACTTCAAGTCCTATAGGTGCTTCTGGGAACAAAATATATGTCTGTGTGATGGGACTAACACACTTCAAGTCCTATAGGTGCTTCTGGGAACAAAATATTGTCTCTCTGTGTGATGGGACTAACACACTTCAAGTCCTATAGGTGCTTCTGGGAAGAAAATATAGGTCTGTGTGATGGGACTAACACACTTCAAGTCCTATAGGTGCTTCTGGGAACAAAATATATGATCTCTGTGTGATGGGACTAACACACTTCAAGTCCTATAGGTGCTTCTGGGAAGAAAATGTAGGTCTGTGTGATGGGACTAACACACTTCAAGTCCTATAGGTGCTTCTGGGAACAAAATATATGATCTCTGTGTGATGGGACTAACACACTTCAAGTCCTATAGGTGCTTCTGGGAAGAAAATATAGGTCTGTGTGATGGGACTAACACACTTCAAGTCCTATAGGTGCTTCTGGGAACAAAATATATGATCTCTGTGTGATGGGACTAACACACTTCAAGTCCTATAGGTGCTTCTGGGAAGAAAATATAGGTCTGTGTGATGGGACTAACACACTTCAAGTCCTATAGGTGCTTCTGGGAACAAAATATATGGATCTCTGTGTGATGGGACTAACACACTTCAAGTCCTATAGGTGCTTCTGGGAAGAAAATATAGCTCTGTGTGATGGGACTAACACTTCAAGTCCTATAGGTGCTTCTGGGAACAAAATATAGGAGCTTGCCTGCCTGCCACTAACACACTAAAGTCCTATAGGTGCTTCTGGGAACAAAATATAGGAGCTCTGCCTGCCTGCCTGTCTCTTCTGGGAACAAAATCTAGGAGCTCTGCCTGCCTGCCACGAACACACTACAAGTCCTATAGGTGCTTCTGGGAACAAAATATAGGAGCTCTGCCTGCCTGCCACGAACACACTACACGTCCTATAGGTGCTTCAGGGAACAAAATATAGGAGCTCTGCCTGCCTGCCACGAACACACTACAAGTCCTATAGGTGCTTCTGGGAACAAAATATAGGAGCTCTGCCTGCCTGCCACGAACACACTACAAGTCCTATAGGTGCTTCTGGGAACAAAATATAGGAGCTCTGTTTGCTGCCAGTGCCTGCCTGCCACGAACACACTACAAGCCCCTCTTTCTAAATCAATCTTTCTAAATGAATCTATCTAACTCAATCTCTCTAAGTAAATCTCTCTAACTAAATCCAGCAGAGTGACACAGAACGATCCTGCTCTATCTACGCCGGAACAGCATGTGACCGGCGCAGACGGCGTGGCGGCCTTTTATAAGAGGGGGCGTGTACTAAAGCCCCTGAGCTGTAATTGGCTACAGGCGTCCTGCCTGTAGCCAATTATGGCTCTTCGAGTTTCCGGCGCTGTGATTGGCCAAGCATGCGGGGTCACAGTGCATGCTTGGCCAATCATCAGCCAGCAATGCACTGCGCCGGCCGCGCCGGCCGCAATGCATTGCGGGGCCGCTCGCATCACACGAACGTGATGCGAGCGGCCAAAATAGTTCTGGGCTCGCCGAGCGAGCGAACACCCGGTGCTCGATGCGAACATGGGTTCGCATCGAGCACCGGGCCCATCCCTATATAAGGAAGTCTGCTAGTGTCTCAGTTGCTGGGTTTTTCTTCACTCTTCCCTGTGTTCCCGTGCCCTGTATTATCTGCTGAAACTGATCTCCTGTGTACCGACCCGGCCCTTTTTTTGACCTGCTCTTCCTGATCCTCTGGCTTGACCCCTTTTGGGTTGCACCTGACTTCTTCCTGCCTGCTCCAGCATCTGACCCCGGCCTGGCTTTTTTGACTCTGCTTATCTGCTCCCTGTACTAAGACGCAGCTTATCTTAGGTCATTCTGATCCTGGACTGTCTCTCTGTGAATGACCCCGGCCTGGCACCCGGGCCCGCTAATTCAGTTATTCCACTGGACTCCTGGAACCTTCCAAACACGCCTGTCTCCGGGACCGTGCTTCTGTGGGCACCACACCTGCTGTTCCACCTTCAGTGGTGTGCTGCGCTCGGCCGCAAGGGGAGCCCTCCCAGCATCTCGGCCTCTTACCAAGTTACTGACAACATGCTTGCACGTGGTAGCATGAGAGCGCTCTACGCGTTTCATGGAGTTCATCCACTCATCAGGAGCAATTCTAGGATTAAATTATCTATAAAAAGATAAATCAATGAATGCAAGGTGATCAGGCACAGCAACATAAGGCAAAGGGACAGACAGGGGAAAAAACAATGATTTTCCCCAACCACTCTTACCTACATTGAAGCTCATACTTAGAAAGAAGAAAACGTTGACAATTGGGGGCGCTGTGGAAGCAAGCCTCCACGGGAGCTGAGGCAGTAATCTCCACTTTGACCGTAAAACCTAATTGATATCACCGCCGGGCGATCAGGGGGTTAAATCGTTATTGGGTAATAAATGGCGGGGGCCCTGACAGTATAAAAAACAAACTAACTAACCATCATCACCCGTAACACTTATACGGTGATCACTGGTGAAAGGGTTAACTAGGGGCAATCAGGGGGTTAAAACCTTTATTAGGTAATATATGGGGGTACCTGACGCTTTTATAAAAACCTGATGGGGAAACTAAATAACTAAATAACTAACTGGCTAACCAGCGTCACCAGTGACGCTTATACAGTGATCACTGGTGAAAGAGTTTAAATCTAGGGGGAATCAGGGGGTTAAAACCTTTATTTAGGTTGTATATGGGGGGACCTGACCCATAAAACCCATTTATGAACCAATAAAATCTAGCGGCACAGTGATTTCAATGCAGCGATCAGAAAAAACGATTGCTTAGTGACACTGGCAAAAGGGGGGGAAAGGGGTTTCCGGGGGGAATCAAGGGGTTAACCTTTATTAGGGGGTAGGGGGCTACCTTGGACCTAAAGGATACTTTTTATTGTGCCATCCTATCGCCCCTCTCCTTGCTCATCACTGACGTCAAGGTGCTCACCCAAAATCTTGGCAAGGAGATTGAACGAAGTTTATCCTCTCCCTGAAACATGGGGACCAATCGGGCTTTATGCCGGCAAAGGTACGGACATAAACCTGAGAAGACTCTATACAGTTCTGGGATCCCATGCACTCCTGGCCCCGGCAGATGCAGTGGCTCCATTAGACGCGGAGAAAGCGTTCGATTCGGGTTTAATGGAATACCTGTGGGAGGTCCTGCATCGCTTCGGCTTTGGCCCTAGGTTCATTTCGTGGGGGCAGGGCTCTTTATCTCAACCCCAAGGCTAGGGTCCGTATGGATCGGTCATATCCCCCCCCTTTTCCTCCACAGGGGTACACGACAGATGCCCCCTCTCCCAGCGCTTTTCGCGCTGGCAATAGAGCCCATGGCAATCCTGATACGCGACTCCCTGTGATCCGCGGCATCCCCTTGGGTCCTGTGGGGGGAGAAAAAATCCCCTCTACGCAGACGACACCCCGCTCTATATACGAGATGCCCCCTCCTGCCTTAACATAGCCCTTGACCTTATTTAAAACCTTTGGCAAAGTTCTCGGGCATCGGTATCAATTGGGGAAAGTCTGTCCTCTTTGCCCCTTTAATCCCTCAGATGCTGGCCGCCAACAAACACCCCTCTGCAAATGTCTCCCATTCAGGTACCTGGGGGTTAACATCCACAGAGACCTGAGCCAGTTTATTCCCCCTTTAACCTCAATGTGGGGATGTCCTCTCTGGTTCAGAAATGCTCGCATGGAAACCCCTTTCCCCTGACGCCTGTGGGCAGGTTAACCTAATAAAGATGTCAGTACTTTCCCAAATTTACCTATCTATTTAGACAAACGCCAGTCCATATCCCCCAGACATTCTTCAGGAGACTGAACAGCTTACTTATGTCATTCATTTGGGAAAGGGGGCACTCCCAGGATAGCACAGAGCACGCTCCAGCTCCCGGCTTCGCTGGGGGGGCTGGCGCTGCCCAATTTCCTGATAATACTACTGGGCGCGGTCCTTTGTGACGGTCAGGTGGTGGCTGTCCAGGGACCTACCTAACCCGGCTGCCACGCTGGGATCCCACTCAGAGCTCCAGACTCTGATCCACAGGGGACCTAAGTCCAGCCCCAATGTGACCCCCCTCAATGAGGGTGACGCTGAGGGTCTGGGACACGGTCAGGGGGAAGGTGGGTAAGTTACACGCATGGTCCCCGAACACCCCGCTTTGGGACAACCCGAGACTCCCCCACCTTGGCACCATCCCCGACCCCGCATTGTGGGCACGGAATGGAGTCAACACCTTGGCAGACGTCGTCTCCGGCAACAAACTACTCTCCTTTGACGACCTTAAAAGGAAACACGAACTACCCAACTGTATGTTTTTCAGGTACATCCAACTACGTCATGCCTACCGCGCACAGTTCCCCCAGCCTGTCACCATAGAGCTGAATCCCCTGGAAGAACTTCTATCCACGGACAGGGACAAAAAGCCTATGTCTGCTGAATTGGTCGGTCTGGACACCTCTGTGATCTCTAGGTTGTTTGACAAATGGAAGGCAGACATACCAGAGTTAGCTGACGATGACTGGGAAGAAGGTATACAGCAGTATCTCCCACTCATGATCTCGTCCCGGGATCGCTATACACAGCTTAGATTTATACACCAGGCATATTACTCTCCAAAACGACTGGCTAGTATATACTCTACTAGGAGTGACGTATGTCCTAAATGCACAATGACCACGGGGTCCTTTATACACGTTGTCTGGTCATGTGAACGTCTCCAGACATTCTGGAGGGCAATCACAGCGGAAATTAATGCCATAGGGAAACTACACGTACCTTGCAGTCCACTGCCGCTACTCCTGGGGATAGTGGACACTCTGCAAACAACACAGGCAAAAAAACACTTTGTTTTCTACGCATCCTTCTACGCCAGAAAGGCGATCCTTCTTAAATGGAACGATCCCAGCACACCTACAATCTCTCAGTGGAAGGCCTTAGTGGATGCAGCACTACCATTATATAAATTAACCTATATGGGGCGCAACTGCCCAAAAAAGTTTGAAAAGATCTGGGCGGCCTGGGTACAGGAAAGACAACTCGAAACTCCCTAACACTGAACTGCTACAGGATATAGGTTGGGAGGTAGAATGGGACACCCAAGAAGATAGGCTGGATCACCGACACTGAGATAGCTACCTAACCCCATGGGTGGCCTAGACCACTGTGGGGGGTAATGTTTCTCTCTGGGGGATATGTGGCATGAGCTGATACCAAATGCTATACTTACCCTGAACACGCATGCGCGACCCTGGGTCTATTGATAAATCCTCTAACATCATCTTTAACAATATACCTGTATTAACTGCTATCGCTCCTGGCAACCACTTGCTAGATACTTGATGGATATATGCTTTCT
Source organism: Lithobates sylvaticus (assembly GCA_028564925.1). Classification (NCBI taxonomy): domain Eukaryota; kingdom Metazoa; phylum Chordata; class Amphibia; order Anura; family Ranidae; genus Lithobates; species Lithobates sylvaticus. Next base: position 1,231,607 of record JAQSEC010004143.1, read on the forward strand.
CAGTTTGGATTTATTGCATATGTTGTAATACCACGACGCAAAACATATATGTAATGTTGTTTAAGCATGTACTGTACAAAAATGAATAAAGTTTTTTGTTAAAAAAAAAACAGAAGGGCCATGAGTTCCAAGACCAGGCCAGGGCCACTGGCATGTGACCTCGCCTGCCCTCGCTTGCATGGGAGGGAACGTGACAGTTTCACCCCCCCCCCCTTAAGATGCCCCCCGGGAGCGAACAGACAGTTCATCAAAAACAGTTATCCATACCACAAGAATCAATAGAATTTTATAGAACTTCTCCTTAATCCCTATCGACTTTGTTCTTTGCTGGGGAGACCTTTTGTTGCTAGTAAAGCTGCTTTCAAAAAAACTCCAGATCCTGCTTACATGACCACGGTCCCATTCGAGGCATACGTGCAGTCAGAGATGAACTTCAAGTGGGGGCCACAGGAACTTCAAGCAGAGGTGGAACCTCCACTGGGGACACAGGAACCACTGGGGACACAGGAACCTCGCACTGGGGACACAGACCTCCACTGGACACATGAACTCAACGAGGGACACAGGAACTTCAACTGGACACAGAACTTCAACTGGGTACACGGAACTTCAACTGGGGACACAGGAAAAACCTCAACAGGAGACACAGGAACCTCACTGGAGCCACAGGAACTTTCAACTGAGACACATGAACTTCAACTGGAAAGCAGGCAGAGATTCAGGTAGGCAAGGAAGGATCCTAATAGTACCCACTTGGAGAAACCTTTGCCGAGGTGGGCGAATTGGCAGAGAGAGATAAGTGCCCTCTGCCCTCTCCCCTCCACAGTTATAAACAAAGACCGCAGTCTCTTCTCGCTTCGTCTTCACCGAATAGCTTGGGCCGGAGCCCGATCTCCATGGTTCCACATCTCCCAGGGGAAGGGTGTGCGTGTAACCACAGAGCATCTAGGCTTTTTGCGGGAAGCTTAGAGCTTCATACCTTGGCACAGACTGGATGGGCTTGATTCATATCTTACTGGGTATCCTGTCCCTGGGTACCCGAGTCAGGGCCGGACTGGCCTACACTGGGATTACCGGATATTTCCCGTAGGCTACTGCCCTGGGCGTTTTGATGCGCCTGCAGTGCACCACCTGAGTCCCCTCTCATAAAATTCTCCTTCTTCTCCTTTGGATCAAAGCGCTAGGCCTGGCATGTGCTCTGCCACTGCTGAACCAGCAGCAACAACGCGCTGTAAACGCGATCCCGCCCCCATAGACCCGCTCAAACTGTTACATAGTAGATAGAAATCATTGTGTGTTCCACCTATCACAACAGCCAGTCTATGGGGCGGGACCGACATTACAAGCGCGGTGCGCGCCGCGCAGAGACACAGCCCCGGACAGCGCCGTGAATCTGATCACAGGTAGAGAAGAGATGCCAAGAGAAGTACAAGCCCAAACATTGATTTGTGCCTGACTAGGGGGATAGAGGTGATTCAGGCAGGCGTGCGGCAATATAGAGAAGATTAGCTTTCTATATTCCTCCATGCAGACCGCCACAATTGCTTGGAGGAGGTAGACGAGAGGGAATCAATGCATTTACAGGGGCTGCAATGGAGGAATATAACAAAGCTCCATTTCCATCTAAATGCAGCCCCACTGCTTCTCCACCTATCCAAATTCTTTTTACTGCACCCCCTCATCCGCCTTGTTGCTCTATCACCCCCCAAGTGCTACTCCATCCCCCACACACACTCTCCAGCCACACCCACCCCCACAGTTCTCTCAAATCCTTGTAATTCTGCCTCCCTCAACTCTCCAGCTCTCCCCATCCATCTCCTGCCCCACCCCCCCTGCTTTCCCACTCCCCCCACCGTGCTCTCCAGTCAGCCCCCCCGAGTGCTCCCCACCACCCCACAATGCTCTCTAGCACTCCCCATCAGTTCCTCCAGACACACCACCCCAGAGGCTCTCATCATCACCTCCCACAGTTCTGCTTCAGCCCCCCCCCCTAAACTCCCCAGCCCCCCCCATACCCCCCGAGCCCTGTTTACGATTCTGCCCCGGTGCTGTCCCAACACCCCCCATCAGTGCAGTCCAGTCCCTCTCCCGTGCTCACCCACCCCTGTCTTCTTTCTGACCCCAAGTGGCACTCCCACCTTCCCACCCCAGTGCTCTACCTAGCCCCCACCACACAGTGGCTCTCTAGCCACCCCAGTCCTTTCGCCGCCCCTGTGCTGTTTCCACACCCCGGTGCACCTCCAGCCCCACACCCCCAGTGCTCCACCGACCCTGTTCTTTCTGCCCCCGTGCTCTCTTCCAGCCCACCCTCAGTGCTAGTCCAATCAAAAACTCCACTCCATCCAAACTCCAACCACACTCCCACTCCCAAAGAACATAAAACAAACACTCACCTGGTTTTCTCTTCTATCTGCCCCCGGTGCAAGTGCAGACACCCCCCCACAGTGCTGTCCACAGTCCCCCCATGCGTCCCAACCCTCCCACTAGTCGAGAGTACTTTCTAATGCCCCCCAGTTGCTTCTCACTCCAGCTCCCCCACAGTGCTGTCCACCTCCCCCAGTGCTCAACACCACCCCTGTTCTTTCTGCCCTTGTGGCTCTTCATCTACTCCACCCCAGTGCTACCCCACCCCCCCACAGTGCTCTCACACCCCACCCGTGCTTTATTCCACACAACCCCTGTTCTTTCTGCCCCGGTGCTCTCACAGTCACACCACCACAGTGCGCATCACGAGCACCCCTGTTCTTTTCTTCACCCCGTGCTCTTCCAGCCCCCACCACAGTGCTAGTCCAGCCCCCCCACAGATGCTGTTCCCGCACCCCCCATAGCCCCCTCAACCCCTGTTTCTTTACTGCCGCCCGTGGATGCTTACTCTACAACTCCCACTGCTGTCCAGTAACCCCCCACCATAGCTCACTCCACTCCCTGTTCTTTTCTGACCCCTGTGACACATACATCTCCCACCCCAAGTGCTACTCCCCACCCCCACAGTGCTCTCCAGCCCCGGTGCTCTCCAGCTTCCCACCCAAGTTCTTTCTGCCCCCCGGTGCTCATCCTTCTCCCCACCATCCAGTAGCTCACCACCCCTTTCTTTCTCATTTCTGCCCCCCCGTGCTCTCCCAACACCCACACCCAGTGCAGTACCAGCCCCCCCATGCTTCCCTACCACCAGTGCTTTCTGCCCAGGATGCTCTCCACCCCTGTTCCTTTCCTGCCCCGGTGCTCTCACACCCCCACCCCAGTGCTCCTCCCAACCTGTCTTTTTGGCTCCCCCCCCCCCACACTCTCTCTCTCTCTCTCTCTTTCTCATTCTCTCCTCTCTCTCTCGCTCTCTCACTCTCTCGTATATATAATATATATAGTAAGCCCTATGTGATTTCATATCAGTCTTAATCAATATATAAAACACTCTTCAAATGTGCTTTAAAACGTATGTTTTTCTTCCTTAATGAACCGCAGAAATAAAAATGAAAACGTTATGCTGTTGCGCTGGTATAATAAACACTGTGGGGCTGGTGGGAAATATTATTCCAGGGCTTTGGATTTTATTCCCAGTCCGGCCTGCCCGTAGCCACGTGAAACTAGGAGCAGACTTGGGAACACTGGATTTTTCTTTAAACAGGAAGTAAGAG